>CM041779.1:79538847-79952492 GCA_023374045.1 Limonium bicolor | reverse complement strand
TGCTACGAACAAAGGTTTACTTCTCGCTCTTCCATTTGGGTTGCAATCTGTGAGGATTCTTTTAATTTTCTTGCTAGGTAGAGTGGTATATGGGTTTCTTTTAAAATTTATTTATGAATACAATTTGGGTGTTCTCACTACAAAAATCATAATCAGCATTATAGTTTCTTAACCGATCAGTGGGTAGCCATAAATGTTTACGCCTTTTTATATATAATTTCCGAACCATGGTGAAGTACCGATGTGTCTCGCTAGGAATTCTCTGCTACTGCCTTACGATCTTTTGTATCGATTTATTGTTATATTTCAGAAGATAGTAGTGTTTTCTTAGAGTAAGTCAAACATTCTCTCGGTGACCTGAAGTTGGGAATTGTGTTTTTCGTCCGAACTTGGTGGAACAAGCGACCTTTGTTTTGTTATGTAGTTGTAGTATCATATCATCTGTAGCAATTTTGATCGTTTCTACATTTCCCGCAGCTCAATAGGGCCATGAAGTTCCATGGGTGCTATTTGTTAACATTGATGAGTCGGGAGTTACTTCTCATAGCTGTACATGAGAACTGTATCGCAACTGAAATGAATATTTGTTATCTGATGATGTCTTTGTGACCAGTCTATGCTTGCAGTTCCTATTCTCCCCTTTCTCCCTCATCCGGTCGTAGGTTTACTCATTTCCCCTTCCTTTTTTCAGGAGTGATAGAAGAGGTTGGATTCTCTCCAACTCTCCATTGTGTGGTTGATCTTAAAATGCTTCAGATTCGACTTAATAAGGGTTCATTCGCTGATGGGGTATCTATGGCCAAGTCATTACCGGTGGAGACAGTAACAGTTGCATGCCCCGACCACCTTGTTATTGCTGATCTCCCCGTTGCCAAGGGATTGGGCTCTGCCACCTCTGCTTCTCGGGTCAAGATTGTGGGTCGTAGATCCCGGCGGCAGCTTGGCGAGCGAGTTCATTTCTGTGTTCGTTGCGATTTTCCTATTGCAGTCTATGGGCGTTTGGTATGTCACAGTCTGATGCTGCCAACTTGTTCTCATCTGTGTATGTTGCTGTTTTTCTCTGAGCATCTTCTTGATTTGTGTTTTGTACTCCCCCGTTCAACAATATCTTCATTTTAGAAACTTGCACACTTATTAAAGAAAGTAGAAAATTCCGCATGTACCTCTATTTTTTACTTTTCCATTTAGATAATAATTATTTTTGTGTTGAATAATCGGGCTAAAAGTGGAAAAAAGTGGGTCAAAAAGCTAGAATGACATATTTTTGAACAAGAATCAAGTCCTAAAACGACAGATATTAAATAACGGAGGTAGTAGTATCTATGAACCTCTTCGCATCTTAGTTTCTGTAACTTGCCTGTTCATTGTTATATTTTGTACCGGTAGTATTTTCATTAGTTATCTTGATTATGTAAGGATTTTTGTGTATTTAGTTAGTCTTTCAAAATCACCATTGGACAAGTGCCCTTAAAACTTTGGCATACCCAGGGAAGGGATGTCTGGTGAATTTAGGCATAAGCTACTCAATGAAATCTCGTGCAGCTTAATGGTCTCATCCCATCGAGTACCCATAGGCATTTGCTGAACCATGTATGTTTTTGCAGAGCCCTTGTGAACATGCCTATTGTCTTGACTGTGCCAGGAGCGACTCCATTTGTTATCTGTAAGTATGAGTCTGTACGTAATTTCTTAAAAATATATCCAGAAATGGCCCATATCTCTGCCTATATGCATGTACATGTACGTACAGTCAGGCAATAATCAATCATCTTTCCATTTTGACCTCTCAGATGCGATGAGCGAATTCAAAAGATACAGACTATCAAGATGATGGAAGGAATATTCGTCTGTGCAGCTCCTCATTGTCTCAAATCCTTCTTAAAGAAAGTTGAATTTGAATCCCATATCCATGAATCCCACACTGACCTTCTTCATCCAAGCTCCAGAAAAGAAGAGTTAAACAGATCAGAATCCTTTAGCGGTAAACAACAAACTCAAGCATCCGAGTCATCATCTGTCAGAACTCCAACTCCTAGACCTGCCCCACCACCTTGCCATATGAATCCTTCTCAGCCACCCAGTGATCTTCTTCAAGATAGAGCTCGTCGTGGCTCACAATTTAGAGAACAGACACCCCTGAGACCACCTCTCATGCAGCCAAGAGGAAGCAGCGGCCCATCTTATTTCGGTCAAAATAACACTAACCTTCAACAGCTACCTGATTTAGCTCAAGAAAGTGGGATGCGTCAGAGGCCTGATTTCCCTGGCCCTCAAGGCCGTATCCCAAATTTTGATTCGCTGTCAGACAAGCAGCAGCAACATGGAGGGATTCTTTCCGACCATCCTTCTCATTATCCACCATCTGTCTACTATCAACACCCAAACCATCCCGGGATGGGACCTCCACCACCTTTTTTCAGCATGTCCCTCCTCCTTTTCAGTCTGATGGAGGAGCTCCCTCACCATTCTACGGTAGTGGTGGAAGATCAGATTCTTCAGCCATAGAAATCGGGTCGACAACATCAGAGCCAGGCTCAGCGTCGGGGTTTCTACCAGGAGGAGGAGGATCTAGTGATGCCCCCCCTGGTTTCGATGGCCATCCTCCTCGACCTTGGAGTGCAGCAGGACCAAGTGGCAGTGGGGCTCCCTTTGAATCAGCAATGCAGGCTGGTGGTGGTCAGCATATGAATAGTATGATCATGGACGGAATTTATCAAGGAGATAATGCTGGGAGGAGCAGTTTACCGCCTCTGACTCCGCTTGCTGTGCCCATGATGAACTTCAACAAGGCATCAACCGCAGAGCAAAGCCACCAAGGGAGTAGTCCGAAGGGTGGTGGTGTATTGTCTTCAATGCCCCCACCACCACCTGGCCCTCCGCCACCCCATATCTTGCAGCAGCAGAAGCATGGCAATTTCTTTTCTGGTGGAGGTGAAGGGATGAATTAGGGTTGGGCTGGCTTAGGCAAAAAGCGTGATGATTTCTGAAGTAGCTGGTTGATATTTTGCCTAGTTTTTGTTACTGTGTTTTGCCACGTTTCTACCCTTCTACTGGACGTGTTATGTCAATGCTAGGTAATCAGGTAGTTTGTAAGCAATATCTTCAACTTTTTTCTGGTTATCAAGTTGTGTTTTCTTTTACTAAATTATAACATGCTCAACCACGGTCATGCGCAGTCTTAATTGATTGATTACTACATCATTTTTTAGGTTGATCATTAAGGAAATTACATAACCTAGGTTGGGGTTTCAGTAGCTGCAAGCAAAAGCAAGGTCAAAGAAGCAAGGAAAAAGATCTTGAGATGGGATACAAATAGTGAAGTAAAGGTTCTTCTTTCATAGTATATAGATCAGTTTCCTTGACATGTGAGTTACATAATTCTTACCTCTCTGATTGTTACTACTGACCCAACTAATCATCTCATTTGACAGCAGAGAATATGCAAAAACACTCCTGTGATGAGACCTGCAACTGAAAATGACCATAATGAGTTTTTTTTGGGCTTGATGTTGATTTCCTTGGAACTGGTCATTTTGCGTGGTCAAGAATATGGCTATAGAAAATTTGAGTGGGTACATGAAGTGCCTTTTGCCCGCCTTTGCCTCTTGGGGATGTTGTATCTGTAACTTTCCACATATTATGGAAAATATTAGAATTTAAACTGTGGGCCTTTCTGACCTTGGAGGTTCTTTTAGTAAAACTTGATATATATAAACAACACTAAGAGAATACAGAGCATCATGGTTGATTTTCCAACTCAGTCGACAGACATACTGGTCTGATTATCCTCCATATCGATCATATAGGTAGTTTTGATATTTTGTGGTAGTTCTTCACCAACGCACCAACACACCTTATAATGAAGACTACTTGCTAAGCAAGCAACAAGAAAACTAGGAAAGTTTGCATAATTTAATTACAAGATTAGACTATACTAAATTGAGGAATTAAGGCTTTTACCTTGTTGCAATCCTGTACCCACAACTTATTAGTATAGTTTTTTTACTAAAATATTAACCATCAACTCTTGCATAGTATCAAAACTAATGATATAACTCCTACTCAAAGAGTAAGCATCATAGCATGATATGCTATTCCAGTTGTAGTCACGAACCAATCCTCCCACCTTAAGAGGGGAGCTTTGCTGAAACTTCACTGCCTAACTGATCATTGTTCAACCAATTGGAGGAGGTCTTCAACCTATATCATTGCTCAATCTCTGATGAGGGAATTGCGGTGGTAGAGTTTGAAATTGGAGGATAAAAGCTTTGTTTGCTTTTATAATCGAGCTGCAAGCAAAGAAAGGATCATCATAAATGTCCAACAAGAAGTTAATGACCCAAATGCATTTGGTATTAGATCATCTAAGAACCTGGGAGCTAACAAACAATACAACCATCATCACTAAGCTTAGAACTTTTAGCAACGATCACAATGTTCTTCCAAATCTCGGTCATTGAACAACAAAGAAAGAAAGAGTGCACAATTGTATCATCCTTCCCACATAAGAAACATGAAGGTCTCCCTCCAATCCGTCTAGCAATATTAGCTTGACAAGGGGTGATGGCATGTAACAGTTTCCAGGCAATCAATGTGACTCCATGACAGGCTTTCAGATGCTTAATCTTATGGAAGATGTTGGTTGTTGACATCCTAGAGGAAGAAGCCATTTGCTGAGACTGAATATTCTATAGGATATCATATCCTTATTTAATAGAATAACACCCATTCGAATTGAAGTGCCACACCCAATAATCAGGTTCAGCAAAATTAAGATGGATAGAAGAAATACTCTTATATGGCAACAGATTGTCATTCAAGATGAAAGTTCTCTAGAACCAATGTCAAAGTCAATGAAATTAGCCACAGTTTGATTACTAGAACTATGAACCGGTTTGGGAGTGATAATATGGAAACCATCAGGCTTAGGGAGCCTCAGAAAAGTGTATTTCTTTCATCCCCAATCTGTCTATGAGCACCCAAAGAGAGGACTTCCACATTTGCAAAAAAGACTTCCACACAGGGCTATCATGCTTGCCTGGAGGCTGGAACTGCTTGAAAGACAAATTTCTCAGGGAAGTATGGATTTTTGAGAATCATTGTAACAAGGAAATTTGGGTTTGAAATTATTCTCTACAATTTCTTGGTAATGAAAGCTTTGTTTAAGCTTTCAATCTCTCTGAAACCTAAATCCCCTATTTCAATAGCACGTTAATTTGTAATCATTTCTCCCTCCCCATCAAAAATTTGAAAAATGAAGTTAAACTCATTGAGGGGAGCTGGAAAAAGGACATAGTTAAAGTGGGGATTGCTTGGAGAACACTTGTAACCAAGACTGGTTTAAAAACCTAGGACAAGGGCTTATTCCAACCATAAAGTTTTTTTTCTAACTCCCTGCACAAGATAATTAAATAGCTTGGATTTGATTTGGAGAGCATAATTATTCTCATATTTGGTACTTGTTGGTACGGTGTAATTAGTCTCACCTTAACCTTGTCATTAAGATAACTACTCACTTTCTACTTATAAAACATGTAACATAAGGAGAAGTCAACAACTGGGACATGAGATAGCCGGGCACCAAACATCAAGCCCGGAAGTCGGGTTTCGTCAGCAGAAACCTTGGCCCAGAGTGAAAGCCACTTCTAGTGTTAGCCGGCCAGAACCAGCCGGGTTTTCCTAGTAGAAACCCTGACCCTAGAGTGAAAGTCAAGAAACCCTGGCCTCAGAGTGAAAGTCAAGAAACCCCCGCACTAGAGTGAAAGTCAAGTCTGGTATTAACCGGCCAAAATCAACCGTGTTTCCCCAGTAGAAACCGACCCTAGAGTAAAAGCCAAATTTGGTGTTAGCCGACCAGTATCAGCCGGGTTTCCCCAATAGAAACCCCGACCAGCTCCTCGTTGCAGTGACCCTGACTCTGCTATGTGGGAGCACTCATGACCTAGCACGCGCTGCTTTGACATTCCATCATGTCAGTCTTGTCGGACGACCCGTCATTACCACTCACACATCTCCCTGACACATCATTATATACCCCAAGATTGATGCGTCCTCTTTGGGCTTAGCGTGCAACCAGGAAAGGGAATGAAGCTTTATTTCTGACAAGTCTATCCTTAGTGACGCTAGCCCTACTTCGCGTGGACGTAGCCCGCGTCATCAGCCCAGCCAACAGAAGAGCAACGAGTCAGGCTTCGTCTATCTTTTTCCTTGTAAATAGCAGTCAATGCTTCATTTATTTCCCACATATACATTTCTACTACCTCTCATCACTTGTATTCTTCAAATCATACTATAAACCTCTATCAATCCCCGTATGATCAAACCATGTAAATGTATGTGTCATTTTGTTCATTCATAATCATATCTCATAGCACCTATAATAGTTAATTTAAACTACAACACATATTATACTCTAATAGTGTTATTCCTAACCCGATACCTCAAAAAGCAAGAAAATAAAAAAATTAATGAAATATAACTAGCATATTAAGGTGTGTGTTTACAAGTTTCAAACCAGCCCAGGGACGATTCTCTCATTGTATTGAAAAAAAAAGGAAAGTTGATCAAACACGACTTTGTTCCCCCGCCCAACGACATCCTGATCATCAATTCTTTCTATTTCATGTATGTATATGTAGATGAATAAAAGAGGTAACCTAAGTTGGTGCGAATTTGTGGATGGAGCAAGAACATTCAACAAACTAACTATTTTATGAGATCAACTTACTTTTTCTCTGATATATATTACATACTACATAATTTTTATATTAATTTTTTCTCTTATTTTTTTTATCTCTATATTTTTAACTTCAACTAACGAGTGAAAGTAGTTATCAACTCTCAGCTTAGTTGTGTCATTTGGATAGTGGTCAAAATCATGTATTGGGTTCCGTGTCTACACATAGGAAATCAAGCTTGAAGATAAATAATGAGCATAACAACACTACTCCAAATAAAGTACCGTGTTAAACTCTCCTGTGACACGACACCAGTTCCTATTCAAATCCATTTGTGAATCTGGGATAGGAGGCATGAGGATGAGGATGTTGAACATAAATGACAGTAACAGAAAAGTCAAAGTGGTGAAAACAAGACAGTATTATTAACTAGTCTCACATCCGGGGGTCTTGTTCCAATTTCAAATTTATATATACAAAAATTAAAGAAAATGTCAAGTTAAGCTGGCAGAAATGGGATTACTGGAAACACAACTCTCACACTCGGCAACCACTAGAGTCCCTAGATTCTGGGGAGGGAGGAGGGCAAGTCTGGCTAGGAGGAGGTTAGGTAGGCTAGGGGGGTATAGTAGTGCTATGGAGTGAGGAGGAAGTTGAGATGGAGAAGGTAGAGAAATCCAACAGATGGATAATGATGGAAGTCAAAATGCGAGATGACGGGTTCAAAGGGGCAATACTCTATGTGTATGCACCGTGTAACAAGGAAGAGAGGGACATGATGTTTGAAGGTATCATATCAGCTAAAGAAGAATGGGAACGACCACTGTTGGTACTAGGGGATTTCAATGCCACGTTAAGGAGGGAGGATAGACTGCATGGGGGCGAGAATTCAAGAGCTGAAGGGGATAGGGAGTTCATGACATGGGTAGAAGAGATGGAGATTGTTGAAATTCCATTACGGGATGCCAAATTCACTTGGAAGGGGAGAGACACTTGTAGCAAGATCGATAGGGTGGTTGCGGCAGATGAATGGTGCACACAGTATTTCGACATCAGCTTAAGCTCGGGCGAATGGGCTATATCCGATCACAGGCTGCTGGTGGTAGAAATGAGCCACCTGAAATGGGGACCAAAGCCATTTAGATCCCTGGACGTATGGCTTGAACACCCAAAATTTGGGGAGTTCATTAAGGAGGAGTGGGCCAAGATACAACATGGATCGACACAAATGAAGTTAAGGAGGTTGAAGTCGGCTATAAAAGAGTGGAACAGAGCAGTTTTCGGGGATCTGAATGAGAAGGTGGCCAAGTTGCATCAACAAATGAAAGAGCTCGATGCAAAATATGAAGGTGGGGACATATCCGACGAGTTACTAAGAAATAGATAAATGGTGAAATCAGAGCTAGAGGCGGCCATAAGAAATCAAGAGATGTACTGGAGTCAAATGGCAAGGGTTAAACACATCAAAGAGGCTGACAGAAACTCACGGTATTTCCATAAACGGGCCACTTTGAATCGCAAGCAGAAGCAAATCAGTACCTTGAAGGTGGGAGATCGAGTAATTGTTGAGCCAAAAGAGGTTAGAAATCATATTATCTCATTTTTCGTTGATATATACACTCCTCGAGCTGGTATAAAGTCGCACATTGGGCCTCCGAGGGTTGACCATCCAAAAATATCGGAGGAGGAATCTAGGAGCCTAGAAGAGGTTCCCACTCTAGGAGAAATTCGAGGGGTGGTATGGGAGTGTGACGGGTCAAGGGCGTCGGGATATGATGGTTATAACATGAAGTTCATTAAGAAAATGTGTGGAATTCGATAGGAGCAGATTTTGCAAATGACGTACGGCGGTTCTTTGTGATGGATGAGCTGGAAAAAGGTATTAATATGACTTGGGTAGCATTGATTCCCAAGCATGAGGGAGCAACAAGCCTTAATGAGTATAGGCCGATTAGTATGATCGGCTGCGTATATAAAGTAATTGCAAAACTAATAGCGAAGAGATTGGGAAAGGTGCTGCCTAATATCATCGGTGAGACCCAAACAACGTTCGTGAGAGGACGGAGCATCCTAGATGGACCGTTCATTGCAAACGAGGCGATAATATGGCCAAAGAGAACAAAGAAGAAGGGAGTTTTGATCAAACTCAATTTCCGTAAGGCATATGATTTTGTTTCGTGGGATTTCTTGGAGAAGATGTTAATTGAGTTCGGATTTGGTCAACGATGGACGAAATGGGTTATGGAATGTGTTACAAGTGTGAGAATATTCATTCTAGTTAATGGATCCCCAACAAAACCATTCGGGCCCCGAAGAGGGCTACGGCAAGGGACCCTCTCTCCCCGTTTTTATTTGTAATGGTGGTCGAAGCTTTAAACTGGATGATCCGCAAAATGATGTCGAAAGGGCAATTCAGTGGGTTGAAGGTAGGAAAGCAAGGAGTTGTACTTTCCCATCTACAATTTGCTGACGACATAATGTTATTTAGTGAGTTAAGACGAGAGGAACTCACTGAACTTCATCGACTACTCCTGGCATTCGCCAGCATTAGTGGTTTGGAGCTAAATATGGATAAGATAGTGGTGTTATGCTTAAATGCCTCTAGTGATGAGGAGAATATGGTAATGGAAGTTTTTGGATGTGGCATACAAAAAACTACCGACTATATACTTGGGCTGTCCTCTCGGTGCAAAAATGAACCAAGTGGCTACTTGGAAACCAGTGGTGTAGAAGGTGGAAAATAAGCTGGCCATATGGAAAGCGAACTCGTTGTCTAGAGCTGGTAGAGCTGTTTTGGTCAGGTCGGTCATAGAAGCTGTCCCGCTATACTACTCAAGTTTATTCATAATACCGTCGAAGGTGCGTAAGGGACTAATTTCACTCCAAAGAAGATTCTTGTGGGGTAGAAACAAGGATCGTTACATAACCCCGGTGGCTTGAAATAAGCTGGCAAAGCCTAAAAAAGAAGAAGGACTAGGCTTTATAGATTTAAAAGTGAAGAATCGATGTATGCTGGCTAAATGGAGATGGCGGTTTGTTAAGTGCAGGGGTTCCCTTTGGCAGAGAACGATTGCATCTATCTATGGAGAGGATGGCGGTCTAAATTCAGGCCGAGACGTACTGCGTGTGCGGAACTTCAGAGGGGTTTGGTCGGGTGTTGTTAAAGGTACTATGACAGAAGATGCAGATCTAAACGAGTCCCTAAACAACAATATAAGGTGGAAAGTTGGTGATGGCCGACTAGTGTCTTTCTGGAATGATCGATAGATAAGTGAACAACCACTCAAAATTCTTTTTCCCAAACTGTATGCGATATGTGCGGACAAATAGGGGTGTGTGTCGTCGGAGATGGGTGCTTGGGATGATGATACTTGGGCATGGCTACCACGATGGAGACGGTCTCTTTTCAGGTACGAAATGGATATGTGGAATAATCTTCTTTCTTTGTTATCCAGGCGGGTTATGGTGCCCGATATTACTGATGAGGTGGTGTGGAAAGATGGTGGTGAAATATTTAAAACGAAGCTGTTGTACGATAGTATAATTCATCGCCAGGTGGATGCGAACCAGGAGGCTTGCGAAAGAAATTTGGGGTGGAGAATGCCAAACCGAGAGTTGAACTCCTTGTGTGGTTTCTCCTATTTGGGAAGCTGATGACTAGGGACATCTTTTTTGAAAGGGATATCATCCCAATAGGACAAAACTCGTGCCCGCTATGCCGACAGCAAATGGAGTCAACTGACCATGTATTGTTCCTATGCGAGACTTCATTGTGAATATGGAGTGCTCTTGTTGGTTGGTGGAGAGTAACATTTACACTTAGGGACTCGTCAATTAGTATCTTTGAAGATTGGTGGCTATAGACCTCAATAGAAAATAAAATGAAGAAAATCTGGAAGTCGACATTCTACTATGCGGTGTCTAGTATATGGCATGGGAGGAATGAGCTAGTCTTCCGAGAGGAAAATTTTATGGTGGAAAGACTGATCGAACAAGCCAAGCGGGGTGTGTGGAGATGGACAAAAAGTTGGTGGCCGGACTTTCCCATGGCGTGTGAGAGATTTATTAGTGCTACAAACCTAAGGGAGGATTTGATGTACTTGTAGAAAGGGGAAACAATGTAATGCCCGGGGTGTTGTACTATTTTTCCTCTATAGCATCTTTCCCACTGGGTTTTGGCTATAGAGGTTTTAATGAGGTAGGCATCGGGCAAGGGGAAGAGACATGCTCTTCTAAAGAGTAAACAATTTGTACCGTTTTCCTATTCGTATTGAATAAATAAACACCTACTTATAATTTTGTACCTTTAAATGACATTATTATTTATTAATTTTGATTAATAATTTTAGTTTATATAGTGTGAAAAAAGATAAATACTTTTTAGCTAGCATAGTCATAAGTTATTAAGTTTTGATTAGAAATATTTCTTAAAAATGATATAAGATTTTGATAAGTAAAATTATTTTTATTAGTATCCATATTTAAATAAATAGGATATCTTTTTAATGTTTTTTTTAATTTATAGTATAATTACTATACTCCAATAAATTGAATAGTGTTTATTTTACAAAGATTTTTTTTAATTATGAAATAATTGTATACATTATTATACTATTTAGACTGTTGTTTCTTTATTAACTATTTTAAACTATCAACTAATTTATTTTTTACTTAATAACTATATTAAGAAATAAATAATTATTATACTTTTACTACAATTTATGTAATATATATATTCTATTATATAATTGACTTTCACTGATAGATAATAGTAAATCTCTAATACACAACCCCTAAAAATAGGGCCTATGCCGAATCCGTGCTTACACACCCTCTAGCCGGCCATTACTAGTCTCCACTAAACTTAGATTTTGTTAGAAGTAGCTGAAAGTTCTTAGAACATTGTTCTTTGTGAGTAGTTATTCACAACGAACTGTGTAACAGTAAACGACGAACTGGAAGCTCACAAAATAGATTGGATGTTGATGCAAGAGTATTCACGTAAAATATCACTCTTTATTAGCACGTACTACACTCATTACATTCACGTACTCAAGGAGAACAACCTCTCTATGAGTACACACGTAATTCACTCGATAACTCTCTCAAACTCAAAAGTGTAATTACAATCCTATGAAAACTCTCAATGATTTCTCTGATCGTCTAATCTTTCTAGAAAAGCATTACCCTAATCTATTTTCCTCTCAATTATATATAGGCAACGTCAAATAAATCTAGACCTAAGATTCTATACTAAAAGATAAATTTTCTTGTAAAGATAAATATTCCTTGTATAAAATCTAAACAACCAAGAATAACTACTACACCAGCAACTATTTATCTTTAGTAAAGATAAAACTTCTGCTGATTTTACTCTGGTAAAAAATCCTTGACCAGCAGTCTTTGTCATTCGCTCTGCTTGGTACTCAGACTTCTGTGTCTGTGATGCAGTCTTGGTATGTAATCCAGTTTGATAAAAAAAACGTTTACACTAATAATTTCCCCCTTTTTGATTTGGCAAACTTTGTGTCTTGTATCTGTGTTATTACCCCTGAGTAACAACAATTGTTGTGATATCTTCGATTCTTTTCCTGAGTAACCATTGCAGATGATGATTCAAGAGAAACCAGAATAGTCCCTCCTGAGTAACTGCTTCTGTGGTGAGATGTTTCCCTGAGTAACTGCTTCTGTGTGTGTTGTCTTCATTGTCATTTGAGAGGAACAACAAAAGTTCCCCTCAACTCAATATATAAGTAAGTGAGACATGATTGAATACCCCCATCCCACATCGGGATATGAGTAGTAATGTGAATGGTTTATAAGGATACATATGGGTTGACTACAACAACAAGACCTTCCACTTTTAAGCCCAAGTGAGAATTGAGGGCCTAAAGTAGCTAGTTTTCAAGCCTAAATGGTTTGAAAGCTAGGTTGTTGGACAGTTACCCATATGGGGTGTTTACAAATGGTATCAAAGCTGACTCAGGACCGTGTCGGGATGATCTACCTGACATCTACCGAGGAGGTCCATGGTCATACATATGGGTAGACTATAACAACAAGGCCTTCCACTTTTAAGCCCAAGTGAGAATTGAGGGCCTAAATGGTTTGAGAGCTAGATTGTTGGACAGTTTCCCATATGGTATGTTACACATGAACATAAATATTTATCACACATGAATAGTAGTACACAAAATGGTAGTCACATAATCATTTAGAACAAGTCTAGAATACAGAAACATCACAATGTCTAAGAAAATGGTAAAGTGGAATAAATTTTGAATCATGGACACAGGGCTATGTTAGAAAGATTTCTCAGGCTCGGAGAAGAAAGCTGTGTCGGATGGGAAGACATGTGATGGTGAACAAATACACAAGGAGATCTAGTATTGTGTGATAGTTAAGGAAAATAATAATCTGTACTACAGGTTTTCACATTTAGTGAAATAAGATGTATTTTTTCATGAAAAGCCTAAGACACATAATGTAGCCATTCACCTTAGACTTTACTTAGGGTCTTACCATTACTTTAACGTGCCAATATGTAAAAGACGACAAGAGGCAAGAAGTAGTGTCTTATTCCACACTACCTTTCACTACCACATAATCATGACCCCAAAAAACCCGTGTGTCACATTTTCCTTTTATTCATATATCAACTTTCAAGAGCTTTTGACCATATAAATAATGAAATTGTAACACAAATGAGTCATTCTCGCAACACACTTTTCTCTCCACCCCTGTAACAATGTTGGGTCAACTTGCCTAGAGTAGATACCCTTAGGAAGTTAGGTGATGAAGCACCCTTAAAGACTTAATAGTTGAATGGACGAGGCCTAATTGGTTGAAAGAATACTAGGGCTGAGGAGTACCTTGCATTTGTCTCTCTTTTTATATTCATTTTGAAGACCCCAAGTTCAGTTACCTCAATAGTCTCACCGTTTGGATAAAGAACTAGAAAGTTGTTTAGAAAAAATTACATACAATTAGTACTACAAGAATTTTCCATAACTATCATTCAGTCTGCAACTCAAATAGGTTAGGTGCTACTTGTGCGATATTCTAAACACTTTCATAAGGGCAAAGTGTATGGATGACAGATAACAAAGGTCAGGTATGTTTCAAATGGGTCGTGGAAAGTGATGTATGAAATTTACTGTGGACATTGCGGAGTATTTCCATGACCAAACCTATTTAAATGAGTTTATAACCGACACATTCAGAATTAAGAACCACACTTTAATTTGACAAACAGGTAGAGTAGTGCAAGAACCATACCCTAGGGAATGTTGATCATTCCTAACTCGAAACGGAGATATGCAAACTCATCATGACATTAGGACTTGGTGAAGATATCAGCCAATTAAGTATTGGTAGGATAGTGGAGTAGCTACACAGTTCCTTTTTGTACTTGATCTCTTAGAAAATGATGTCTGATTTTTATGTGTTTGGATCTGGAGTGATGGACTGGATTATTGGCCAGCTCTATGGTACTCAGTAGTAGACAAGGCAACATCTGCTTGTTTAGGAGGGGACCGGAATATGAGACTGTTACACAGAAGTTGGACAAAGCCCGGTGTTTTTTTAAACAGTCCGGACCCATCTTCAACAGTACCAAACGCAACAATTCTTCCTTTACAATGTTGCCAAACATCACTTCTCCACTCATATGTCTTGAACATCCATTGTCCATGAGCCACCAATTCTCCCCGTGTAGCTCAGTCTGTACCTGAAATAAAATCTAAGATTGGCTTTGGGTACCCAGACTTGCTTGGGCCCTGTTTTTTGTGAATGAAAAGAACATCTAATAGACTTATGACTATCATGTCTTAAGTTGTTTGATTGTCACCTCCTCAATCTTGATTGTTTCCTTTTCATCTTGTTACACTATTAGATTTTATGACCATAACAATGACAATACCTACTTTAAACCTTCTTGTGGACTTTACTCTCCTTGCTCCTAAGGTTTTGAGACTAAAATTAACTCAGTCCCTTGATGAAACCCTAAACCTTTTTTGTCATTGTTGTTCTTACTAGTAAGTTACACAGATTAATCTTACCTGTATACCATGTAGGATTATTCTGTGATTGTAACTCTAACTCATGTTTCTTCTTAAGAATGACATCTGGGAGTATATCAATCTCTTTCCTCATATTTTCATTATGAGTAATAAGTGAGTCAATTTCAGCCTGAGCCCATTTTGGAAGTGAAAGAACTCTTGATTTTAAAGGGCTGCCAAACTTAATAACTTTGTTTTCTTCACAATCTACCGAATCTGAGCAAACTGCCATCTCATAATCTTTCAATATTTCTTCTAAATCACTAATCCTTTTCTCATACTCAAGTTTCCAGTTTTCAATTTTAAAACAGTCTCAGTAAGCATGTCAAACATCTGTTTCTTTGACAAAGAATTAAAAGCCTTTTCTAAATGACTCACTTACCTCTTCGTTAGTGAGAGTCTTTTTCCAGCTATCCATTGCCATCAAACAGAATTTTGAGTCTAATCTCAGGTCCTCTTCATGGACTATTGCTGTCATGCACGCTTGTGCCTCATCCTCAAGCTCAGAGTATGTTTCTGAGACATCTTCTCCCCATGATGCACTTGTTGAGAACTTCTTCACCTTTTCTTGAAAATTGTCTCTCTGTGGCAAAGGATAGTTTTAACCTCATGTCCAGGTTTGTTACACCTGACACAGATAATAGGACCTTTCTTGGATTTGTAGAGATTGTACTTATGACCATTGTCTTTCCTTCCACCAAAAATCTTTCTAATACCATTGGCTATCATGGTAATTTCTTCTTCCTCATTGATATCCTCCTCTACCTCAGAGGACACCTTGCGTGCTTTCAAGGCACGGGTGTTGAAGAAAATTTTCCCTTCATCTTACCTTCGTAGACCATCAGTTCAGACCCTAACTCTTCGAGGGACAACTTATACAAATCCTTGGTGGTTTCAAGTAGTGTCGTGTAGTGTTACCATTCCTTTCCCAGACAATCAAGAAACCTTTCATTCATAGTTTGATTGTCAAGTGTAGCTCCAACTGTCTTCAGACCCACCATCCCGCATCTTAAAATTGTCGAATTTCTTCTTGTACTGCTTTCCTTTAGCCAATCTGATTGAGTCAGTACCTTCATAGGCTATTTTTAGAAAGCTCCAAACTTCCTTGGTTGTACGAATTCCTAACACTTTCTGCTGGTCTCCCTCAGAAAGTGATGACACAATTACACACAGCGCTTGTTTGTTCTTGCTCAATAGTTTCTTGTCACTTTCAGTCCAGTCTTTTCTTCTCTTTTGGTTTTGTCACACCACCTATTGTAACTTGTGGAACAAAATCACCTTCAGTGACAATCGTCCAAAGATCATAGTCGATTGACATCAGCTGGTCTCCCATCTGTTCGCACCAATAAGCATAATTGAACTTCGTAAGTCTAGGTGCTTTAACGTTGTAAGAACTCATCTTGATCACCCCAAAGGATTTCTCTTCGAATATGAAAGGAGGGGAACCGGGTTCTGATACCAACTGAAAGTTCTTAGAACACTGTTCTTTGTGAGTAGTTCCTCACAACGAACTATGTAAGAGTCACACGACGAACTGGAAGTGCACAAAATAGATTGAACGTTGATGCAAGAGTATTCACGTGAAATATCTCTTTTTATTAGCACGTACTACACTCAGTACATTCACGTACTCAAGGAGAACAGCCTCTCGATGAGTACACACGTAATTCACTCGACATCTCTCTCAAACTCAAAAGTGAATTACAATCCTATGAAAACTCTCAATGATTTCTCTCTAATCGTCTAATCTCTCCAGAAAAGCGTTACCCTAATCTATTTTCCTCTCAATTATATATAAACAACGTCAAATAAATCTAGACCTAAGATTCTATACTGAAAGATAAATATTCTTGTAAAGATAAATATTCCGTGTATAAAGTCTAAACAACCAAGAATAACTACTACTCCAGCAACTATTTATCTTTAGTAAAGATAAAAGTTCTGGTGATTTTACTCTTGTGAAAAATCCTTAACCAGTAATATTTGTCATTCGTTCTACTTGGAACTTAGACTTCCGTGTCTGTGACGCAATCTTCCAAATGTAACACAGTTCGATAAATAAAAAATGTTTAAACTAACAGTAGCTCAATTTGCTTTTGGGTGGTTTTGAGTATCTTTAACGTGCTCATCTATAAATGCTTTGTTCAACAGCGCTGTACATTTCTTGGTGCCGTTTTTGTGCAAGTAATCAAGAAAACTATATAGTATGTATGTATCTGATCATCAAATCATTGTCAATCAATCTTTTGTTTTGTTTTTTTTTTGGAAGAAAAATCAATCTTTTGTTGATAGGGAACAAACCCAGAAAGATGGCACATGTAAATGCATGGCACATCCACAGCAAACAAATTATGGTTGTCTACTGTAAGCAAGTATTACAATATGCACGTTCTCTGTATCTCTGTGCGTATATATTACCCAGCTACTTTTCCATTCCAGTAAATTTCGTCTACCAGTTTCGTCATTAGTTACTGTTACGCCACGATCATCATATACGACGTCGTGTCGGTTCATACGCAGTAGTAGCATCCGTTTCACAGTGACGGTATGCGATTTATCTTCTTCTTCCTCACATGAAGCTTCCTAGAAACTTAAATTTCTTCTTAACTTGTCCCGCGAGATCCAACACTCACTTCACCCACCCCAATCCATTCTTCTGAGTTACGGCATATCATATTAATAAATTCATAGCTCGAGTCTCTCGAGTTACGGCCACGATCACAGTTGAGTGGAGAGGGAGGCAGCAGTAGAGTGAGGAACGGAGGAGAGGGGAAGAGAGAGGGATACTGCAGTCTGCAGGTCGTGGTGGAGTGTCTCATGGTCGTGGCCGTGGACTTTGAGAGCACTCACTACCACTCTGCCGCCGATTTCGACGGCCTGAAATTTTAAAATTATCATCCCATCTTACTCCTCTCTCTTCTCTCCATTTTCTCCCACCCCTTTTTCTCGTTTGATTCTTTTCCTCCTTCTCCTTCTCTGCCTTTAATCCCACGTATTGCACTTGTCAGGATTTTAGCGGCATTCCATATCCTTCTCTCTCTCACCGTCTCATCAGTAATCAGAAGAATCATTTCATTTTGCTGGTAACTAATCCGATATTATCCATTTTTTTTGTTATTTACCAAGTTTAGCTATCTTCTTTCTGTTTTTGGTATTCTGCCTGCCGGTGAGTAATGTTCGTTCCTAGGGTTTTGAGGGAGTAAACAAAGGGCTTTGATCAGCTTACGAGGAACAAATGTTGTGATTTCTTGGTAGCTAGTTCGTCATTTGTATAATGCTTTGTATTGTTGTGATTAATGTTCGTTGTTGTTTTTTTTCACCCCTCTTTCGTCTTGTCTTGTATTGATTCAACGATTGAGTTGAGGTGTTTTTTTATCCCGTTCAAGTTGTGTTAATAAGAGTTGCCATTCCCATCCTAATTTTACGATCAACCACTGATTATCAATATTTGGCTTTGATTTATCACCTTGATCATTGTATAACTGCTACGGTCTGATGTACCTACGAGTAGACACTGACATCAATCTACTTTCTTCAAATCGTGATCAAGAGTCCCTTTTATTGATTTTTGAGAAGAAAAAAAATCCCGCAAGTTTGGACGCACTTTTGCGTGATTGATTCACTTGATTGGCTGGCTGCGCACCAGGTGGGGGTCGTGGGTGGATATTGGATCAAAGGAATAAAGAAAACAAAATTCTGCTCATATGATGAGGGGGTAATGCAGATGCAGGGTCTTCCCAGATACGAATTGGGGTTTTGATAGGTGAGTTTTTAGGAGGAAAGAAGAAGGATAAGAGAGATGGATTCAGCGAGAAGTTGGTTTCAAAAGTTTCAGCCTCGTGATAGGTTGAGGGCATCAAGGAGGAAAGATCCGGATGAAGGAGGTACTGATGAATCGGATGGGTTAGATACTCCGTCTAATGTCACGCAGCAAAGGGTTGCAGCTGCGAAGCAATATATTGAGAAACATTACAAAGAGCAGATGAAGAATCTGCAGAGAGAAAAGAAAGGTATGTTTTTTTTTGTTCTAATACAATTTGAATCGTTTCCTTTTGTCCCCTCCCCTCATGATTTCCAAATCAATTCATGGGCTTGAATGTCAGGTAAACAAGTTAGGATTATGCTGATGTTGAATGAAACTTTCTGATTTGGAACTGTAAATACGGTTCCCCTCAGAAAAAAGTATATTATTGCTCTTGAAAAGGCTGGCTAGATGTTTCACCTAATCGAGATTCATGAGACTCCTGGAATTATTGAAATTCTTAGCTGGCTATATTTCCATTGTTATTACTTCAATAAAGCTATATCAACACTGTCTGATGTTCAGGCGGAGTGTGCTAGAGAAGAAGTTGGCTGATGCTGATGTATCCGAGGAGATCAGAACAACATGCTGAAATTTTTGGAGAAAAAAGAAACGGAATATATGCGGCTTCAGAGGCATAAAATGGGTGTTGATGATTTTGAACTTTTGACTATGATTGGGAAGGGTGCATTTGGGGAGGTAATTTTTCATTCTATTTTGTTTTCCTGCATCGTTTGCATTTGGTAGTTATGTTATTTTTCTTCATTCTGTATTTCTTATAAATCTGAATATTAATCTTATCAGATTTCCTTGGTTCTTTTTCGTAGGTGTAATTTTATGCCCTTTTAAATATTACTAGAAACCGCCTTTGTTTCAAACAAAAGGATTATGCCCTTTCTTTTCTCTCTCTGTATCTTTGGTTTTGTTCACAGGTCTTCGATTTTATGATTCGTCACTATATGGATTTCCTTTGACTAATCAAAGTTGCACAGCTCACATGCAAAATGCTTTATTTTACACTTTTTGTCGGATTCATGATGATTCTGGTGGTGATATAGAAAATGGGTTAGACAACTACATGGTGTTCGGCTGGTTTAGATTTCTGGCAGCAAGCAAATGAGACACTTATCCTCGCGTTTAATGGGAGCTAGAAGATTATACGTTTCTTTCATCTCTGTTAACATGCTGAGGAGAGACTTCCTGCATCTGTAGCTTAGTCTCGTTGAATTATTAATTTATCGTGCATTTGTTTGTCACTATTATCATTCATCTCCTAAAAATGGTTTCTTTATTACTGCTTTAATTTTGATGCGTGAGTGTTCTGCATTAACTTTTGTTGGTGGCAGGTCCGAGTTTGTAGGGAGAAAACAACTGGTCAAGTTTATGCCATGAAAAAGCTCAAAAAAGCAGAGATGCTTCGGCGAGGACAGGTAAATGTTTATGTTTGTAAACTTTATGTTACCTTTTTTTATTTATCTTATTCTCTCCACATGATGTAATTAGCTTATCCAATCCTTCACGTCACGCTTCTAGCTCATTCTGAACTAATAGGATTGCGTTTAACCTCGTCTTAATCATCTGTTTGATACAATTGATTACAGGTGGAACATGTGAAGGCTGAAAGAAATCTTCTAGCGGAGGTTGATAGCAATTGCATTGTCAAGCTGTATTTCTCTTTTCAGGATGATGAATATCTTTATCTTATTATGGAATATCTCCCTGGTGGTGATATGATGACTTTGTTGATGAGAAAAGATACGTTGACGGAATACGAAGCACAATTTTATGTTGCGGAAACAGTCTTAGCTATTGCATCCATTCATAAGCACAACTACATTCATAGGCAAGGGAGCTTTCAGCTTATATCGGTTTTTGATATTTTGTAATATATTTTTTCATTCCTATGATGGAGTAATAGTACTTATATTCTTCGATGTTATAGAGATATCAAGCCTGACAACTTGCTACTCGATAAATATGGTCATCTGAGGCTATCCGATTTTGGACTCTGTAAGCCGTTAGACTGTAGTGTCCTAGAGGAAAAAGATTTCACCAGCAATCCTAATGGTTCACCATCAGCTGAATCTACCCCACCAAAACGTACCCAACAAGAGCAACTGCAACACTGGCAGAAGAACAGGAGAAATCTTGTAAGTTACAACATGATGTACTACTACCTCAGGAGTTATATTAGCAGTTTGTATGCTCTAATCTACGTAGGCCGCACCCCTCCTCTGCTTTGAATTGCCTTCTGATTTTCTTGCACCCTTGTTTCGTCATGCCAATAGCTGATCTTTCCCTGATAATGCTCTTAATTATAAACATCCAGGCTTATTCTACTGTTGGTACACCTGATTATATTGCTCCGGAAGTTTTATTAAAGAAGGGTTATGGATTGGAATGTGACTGGTGAGTATTCCGAGCATTATAGTGTTAATAATACTACACAGTCATCTTTTGCATATCCATCCTCCGCTTCTATCATATGGCGGTGGAGCGACACTATTCCAGTTTAAGCAGTTTAGCTGGTAATGACTTTATATGGTCACATCTCCAAGATCTTGCTTACTTTGAAGTCTGAAAATTCGTTAGTGTTAGAGCTAGATGTTGGACTCGTACATGCACTGTTAAAAAATTATCTTATCAAAATACTGCAGGTGGTCATTAGGAGCCATCATGTATGAAATGCTTGTTGGTTATCCACCTTTCTATTCAGATGATCCCATGACTACATGTAGAAAGGTAAAACCCTGCAACTGTCATTGGTTTGTGCTTTTTCGATTAATAGAGTACCACCACTTCTTGCTCCATTTTGCTACATAAAGCTAATTTATTCCCGTTTCTTAGATAGTGAATTGGAGAACCCATTTGAAATTTCCTGAAGAAGCAAAGCTATCTCCTGAAGCGAAAGACCTCATAAGTAGACTCCTGTGCAATGTCCATAATAGACTTGGAGCTAACGGCGCAGAGGAGATAAAGGTGTTGGTTTCTCGTGACATACTGCTGTAGGTTTAGCATTCATTTCGAAGTATGCCACAACTAATAATTGGATCCGGTTTGTGTCCAGGCTCACACCTTTTTTAATGGAGTTGACTGGGAGAGAATATACCAAATGGAAGCCGCTTTTATTCCTGAAGTTAACGATGAGTTAGACACGCAGAATTTTGAGAAGTTTGATGAGGTAGGAAGATCCTTTTACCTTACTTTGATTCTGGGAAGGAATTGGTCCTGGGAGATGGCTGCATTGTTGTAATATCTGTGGGCTTATTTATTTTATTTTTTTTACTTTCATTACAGTCTGATCATCAAGCTAATTCATCTTCAAGATCTGGTCCATGGAGGAAGGTAGGCTATCCAATTATTGCACAGAAACTTGCTATGTCAGTTCGATGAAGTACATCTGTTAGCAGTGTCTAATACTTGATCTTTACTTTACGTTTTTAGTGCGGGTGTAAATTGAATTAACATATTTAACAAGAGCTGTTATCGATGTTTACTGTCTTTAGCGGCTGCTTTTGCTCAGGGTTTGTTGTTCTTAACTACTTGCAGATGCTTTCATCGAAGGACCTCAATTTTGTTGGCTACACATATAAAAACTTCGAGATTGTAAATGACTATCAAGTTCCTGGGATGAGTATGTCTCTTTTGTTTGCAATCATCCGGTGTACTACTTAATATTGTTTTACTGGGGGTTTGAACTGAATATGTTGTTGCTATGTTTGTTAATGAACAGCTGAATTGAAGAAGAAAGACAACAAACCCAAAAGACCATCAATCAAGTCGCTTTTCGGTAAGCTCAAAAGTAATCATGAGACATTCTCCAGCAATTCATCTGTTCCGCTTGTTATCCTCACTGTTGATTAACAACGGCCTCATGTTATTTACAGAGGAAGAATCGGAATCGTCAGATGCTGCTTCAAGCGATCAGTCACCATCTGTTCAAGGAAGCTTCTTGAATATGTTGCCGCCTGAATTAGAAGTGTCCCACAATCACTCAGAGACTGCTCCCCCTAAGATACATTAGAAAAACAAGACGGTTCTCCGGTGAAGCAAAAGATTTAACCACACAACACGTACCATTATGGCTCGAGCCAAACAACCTATGCTCTTTAGGAAATGTTATCAGTAGTAGTAGCTCTGTCTATAATTTAAATGCGCCAAAAGAGATAAAGAAAAAACTTTTTGAAGTCGCAAAGAAGCCTTGTTGAGTTTAAATCTAGACTTTTTTTTTTGAAGAGCCTGATTTTTGAAAGTGCTTCTTTAATTTCCTGATCAAGTGATAGAAAATTGTAAAGTAAGAAGAAAGTGGAGTGGAGGAAAATAAATGTTAGTATTTGTTTATTACGATTAACAACATGAGGTGATGATTCTTTCCTTTCTTTTTTTGGAGTTGTTATGATGTCCAATCTCGCCACTTATTGTATTTTGGTTGTACAAATATAAGCTCTCAGAGCACACTTTACATAGTCTAATAATCTAATGGTGGCTATCGGTTGGTTTGTTCCTAATTTTTTTTCGTGGGGAAGGCGGAGTTTACCTACGGCAACATATGGCCTTGTATGTTCATAGGGCTCGGAAAAAGTTTTGATTGTTGTAAATGAGAGAATTTAGAAAGGAGTAAAAGCGGTAGGGTTTTCCATTCCCTTTATAATTTAGTACAATGATCTCTATTTATAGAGAGAAGGGGATAACCTAAAGGGGTAATATGGACATATATATATATATATATATATATAACACTCCCCCTTGAATGTCCGATATTGATTCCCTCGTTAAAAACCTTGCTTGGAAAAACTCAGTGGGATAAAAACCAAGACTAAGGAAAAAAGAGTGCAACCATAAGTTTTCCCCCTGAACCAAACGTCACTTCAAGTCTCTGAATCTACATAGCCCAATCTTGCGGATTAACTTTTCGAAAGTTGAAGTTGGAAGTGACTTGGTGAATATATCTGCCAAATTCTCGCTTGAACGGATTTGTAGTATATCAATTTCTCCATTCTTCTGAAGCTCATGGGTGTAGAAAAACTTGGGAGATATGTGCTTCGTTTTATCTCCTTCGATGTACCCGTCTCTCATCTGGGCTATACAGGCAGCATTGTCTTCATATAAAGTCGTGGGAATTTTCTGATCAAAAGATAGGCCACACTTCTCTTGTACATGTTGGATCATGGACCTCAACCAAACACATTCTCGACTGGCTTCGTGTATCGCTAGAATTTCTGCATGATTAGAGTAGTGGCGACACTCGTTTGCTTTATAGACTTCCATGATATGGCCGTACCTCCATGAGTAAATACATAACCTGTTTGTGACCTTGCATTATGAGGATCAGATAGGTAGCCTGCATCAGCATAACCTACTAGACCAGACTTAGGTGTCTTTGGGAAGAACAACCCCATATCCATTGTACCTCGAAGATAACGGAGTACATGCTTAACACCATTCCAATGTCTTTTTGTAGGAGCAGAGCTATATCTTGCTAATAAATTTACAGAGAATGCTATATCAGGTCGAGTATAACTCGCCAAGTACGTCAATGCTCCAATAGCACTTAGATATGGGACTTCAGGACCAAGTAACTCTTCGTCACTTTCACGAGGTCTAAATGGGTCCTTGTTTACATCTAGGGACCTAACAACCATTGGGGAGCTCAACGGATGAGCATGATCCATATAAAATCTTTTCAACACCTTTGTAATATATTGAGTCTGGTGTAGGAATACCCCACTTGGTGAATGCTCGAGTTGCAGTCCTAGGCAGAATTTTGTCTTACCAAGATCTTTCATTTCAAATTCTGACTTTAAACATTCAACAACTTGTTGAAGTTCAGCAGATGTTCCAATTATGTTGAGGTCATCAACATAGACTGCAATTATGACAATCCCAGATCCACTTTTCCTTATGAATATACAGGGACAAATCGAGTCATTCTTATAGTCTTTCTTAAGCAAGAAGTCGCTAAGGTGATTATACCACATACGGCCCGACTGCTTTAGTCCATAAAGGAATTTATTCAATTTAATAGAGAACTTTTCTCTAGAGCTTGATTTAAATGCTTCGGGCAATTTAAATCCCTCTGGTAGCCTCATATAAATGTCGCTATCAAGCGATCCATATAGATAGGTTGTAACCACATCCATTAAACGAAACTCAAGATTTTCTTGGATTGCCAAACTAATCAAGTATCTAAAACTTGTGGCATCCATAACTGGGGAATAAGTTTCTTCATAGTCAATACCAGGTCTTTGACTAAAACCTTGTGCAACTAGACGAGCTTTGTATCTCACAATTTCATCTTGCTCGTTTCTTTTTCGCACAAACACCCATTTATAACCAACTGGTTTTATCTTATTGGGTGTATGGACCACTGGTCCAAAAACCTCACGTTTTTTAAGTGAGTTTAATTATGCTTCAATAGCATCTTTCTATTTTGGCCAATCATTTCTTTGTCTGCATTCTTCTACAGACTTTGGTTCTTGATCCTCTTCATTATTCATTACTTGTAGCGCTACATTATATGCAAAAGTTTCATCAACGTCAATTTCATGTCGGTTCCATCGAATTCCAGTCATGACATAGTTGATCGAGATCTCTTCATTATCGATATTTGTTTCAGGTACCTGATTTTTCTGCATTTTTGCAACTGTCATGTCTACAGACTCTTCAAGAGTCTCACCCTTTTCACTTAGACCATCTTTAATGCATGCTCCCTTTCGTTTTCGAGGGTTTTTATCTTTGGAACCGACTGGTCTACCACGCTTTATACGTGTGTTAGACTCATTTGCAACCTGTCCTTCATGGACATCAATTCTAGTGGGAGCATTTTTAGCTGGCACATACGACTGTGTCACCTGATTTAGGTCAGTAAATGCATCAGGCAATTGGTTTGCCAGCTTTTGGAGATTAATAATATGTTGAACATCTTGTTCACATTGCTTAGTGTGAGGATCGTAATGTAGTAATGATGGTTCGTTCCATGTAATCTCCTTTACCAATTGCTTATTTTCTCCCCAAATGATGGGAAATGTGACTCATCAAAATGACAGTCAGCAAATCGAGCTGTAAACAAGTCCCCAGTTGTTGGCTCGAGATATCTAATAATTGAGGCAGATTCAAGCCCAACATATATTCCCATTCTTCTTTGAGGCCCCATTTTGGTTCTTTGCGGTGGAGGTATAGGAACATATACCGCACAACCGAAAATCCTCAGGTGAGAGATATTGGGTTCTTGACCCGTAACCATTTGTAATGGTGACAACTTATCAAAGCGTGTTGGCCTGATGCGAATCAAGGTAGCTGCATGTAATATAGCATGTCCCCACGCAGATACTGGGAGTTTTGATCTCATTAGTAACGGTCTTGCAATTAACTGCAGACGTTTGATCAAAGATTCTGCCAAACCATTTTGGGTATGCACATGAGCTACTGGATGTTCAATGGTTATTCCAATGTAGTCATTGAAGGCCTTGGAGGTAAATTCACCAGCATTATCCATGCGTATGGATTTGATTTGATTATCAGGAAAATTGGCTCGCAATCGAATTAACTGAGCCAATAATCTTGCAAATGCCATATTACGGGTTGATAATAAGCTAACATGTGACCATCTGGTTGATGCATCTATCAAAACCAGAAAATATCTAAATGGTCCACATGGTGGATGGATAGGTCCACATATATCACCCTGAATCCTTTCGAGAAAAGCAATCGGCTTTATCTCGAGTTTAACTGGTGATGGTCTTATAATTAGTTTTCCTTGAGAACAAGCAATATACGGAAAACTATTTAGTTGAAGAAACTTTTTGTTTTTCAACATATGACCACATGAATTTTCCATAATTCTTTGCATCATGATGGAACCAGGATGGCCTAACCGGTCATGCCACGTTTTGAAATTGTCAAAATATTTCATTTTTTCAACAACATGTATTTCTGTTGTATTAATATACGCAGGGTACAACCCAGAGGAAATAGCAACTAGCTTTTCCAACATTTGTCTCTTTCCAGCTATCACTTTTGTGATGCCAATATATTCAACATTTCCATCATTTCCTGTCTCAATGTGATACCCATTCCGGCGTATATCAATGAAACTCAACAGGTTTCTTTGAGACGTGCTGGAAAATAATGCATTTTCAATGCATATTTTTGTTCCCTTAGGTAGAGTAATGGTTGTTTTTCCAGACCCTTCAACAATACTCGTACTACCTGATATGGTAGTAACCTTTGGCGCATAATTTCATAAATAAAAAAAGTATTTCTTACTCTTAAGAATTGTGTGCGTTGCAGCACTATTAATAAGACATACGTCTTCACCATTCATCAATGAAATTCTTCAATGGTAATTATTATTACAATCTGTCATATAAATAAAATAAACAAATATTATGAACAATCCTATAGGTATCGTTTTTATGACATCATTTGAATATCAGAGCTGAAAACTTTCCGGCACGGTGCCTTTTTTTCTATAAATAATACTAAAATTAAACTTAACAGGCACAATGCCCTATATAGCAATGTAACCATCATAGAGGTCAAAACTTGACATATGAACATACAATTATTATACGATGCCGCTTAATTAGATTTTTTTTGAACAACTACAATTATAAATTTTCACTGGTGCTATACCATCATGATTCTTCATAAAGCATAATACAATGCTCATCCCGTACAAAAATAAATATATAAATACGGCTGCATATGAATTAACCAGGTGTTATACCATCTTTGCGATGAGTGATCTACTTAATATCATTTCTTTTTCATATATTATAATGAAATCTGGCGCAATGCCAATATCATATTATATCAAAATTAAAGTTTTCAGGTGTGATACCTTTTATAGCATGTCAAAATTAAACTTTCAGGCACAATGCCCTTTACATTTTGGTAATGTTGACCATTCTTAAACACTTTTGTCATAAGATAAACAGATATAGAAACGATTATACATGTATCGTTTTCAGAACATCGCTTTTATATAGCATCAAATGCTTTCCGGCATAATGCCTTAATGATTTACAAATTAAAATTTAACAGGCGCAATGCCGTATGTAGTGATATAAGCATTATAAATAATAATAAACAAATAAAATTTTAACCATATATCAAAACAAAATAAATAAATAATGTATAATAAATGGAAATATTAAATGACAATAAGATCGGGCACGATGCCTCACGTGATAAATAAATATGGCACGATGCCTCACGTGATAAATAAATCTGGCACGATGCCTCACGTGATAAATAAACCTGGCACGATGCCTCACATGATATCTATATCTGGCACAATGCCTCGTGTGATTTTAATTTCTGGCACAATGCCTCACCAATACATAAAAAATAAACAGCGAAATAAATAAACAATGAATTAAATAAATGAATGAATAAATAAATATTAAAGAAACTTAATAAATTAAACACTACGAAATGAATGAAATAATTAATAATAAATAGAATCTGGCGCGATGCCTCACGTGACATTTAATATCTGGCATAATGCCTCATGTGAAATTAATTTCTGGTACAATGCCCGACGTGATATGTATTTCTGGCACGATGCCGCACATGATATTAGTTCCTGGCATAATGCCTCATGTGAAATTAATTTCTAACATAATATCTCATGTGAAATGTATATGTGGTGTGTTGCCTCACATCACAATTATATAATAAAAAATACAAATCAATATAATTCAACTAATATAATTGAAATCATAAAATAAAAAAAACGAAAAAACAAATTCATAATAATGAATCATAAATCACGCCCCCACTTCGATTAATCAAGAATTTCATGAAATTGTGTTTCATTAATTATGCGTGCTTCGTTTAGATGATCAGACTCGTCATCTATCATTGTATCATCATTGAGAAACAGAAACCAGATTTAAAATGATGGTTGGGTATTAGAGAGAACATATGATTCTGAAGAAAGCAGTATTTTATTTTTTTAAGGAAAAGTGATGCAATATTAATACTAGATTAATAAGCTCAATAACGATGTCATGATAATAAAGCGAAAGGTAAGGTCATGGAGAAGTTCCATCGGTACCACATGCTTCGTAAAATAAAAAATAATGTCTTTTACCAATTAGACAAACATGCAAAAGAAGAAAGAATCAGATACAGATCTGACAATATAGACATGTCGTCGCCGGCAGACTTTTACTCCTCTGAATAATTTGGCATAGACACAAATAGAGAATGAAATTGGTGCAGGTTGTTCACTCGTATAAGTGTTTGGAGAAGAAAATTTTGGGAGAAGGAAAAAATAGAAGCGGTGGCTATGGCTATGAGAGGGGAGGAAAATGTTTGAGAAAGAAGATCGAGCGTGTATGTACCTGTTGATGGGAGCCGAACAGAATTTAGAGCGCTGATAATGTGTTGTAAATGAGAGAATTTAGAAACGAGTAAAAGTGGTAGGGTTTTCCATTCCCTTTACAATTTAGTACAATGATCTCTATTTATAGAGAGAAGGGGATAACCTAAAGGGGTAATATGGACATTCACTATATATATAACATTGATAGAAATTTACGGAGTAGTGAGAAATTTATAGAGGAGACCCAAGCACCAGGTAGAATATGGCATTCATTCCACGTGTCAGCATGTGGTTGAGAGAAAAAAAAAGAGTGGAATAAAAAATAAAAAAGGCATGTGTAAGCGTCTTCACGGCGGGGGAGAGTTGGAGAGAGATTTTTTTTTCAAAATGTTATAACTCACAAAATATAAGTGCAAAAATAAAAAAATTATACCATTGTTCATCATTTTTCGTGCTCTTCAAAACAAGATGTATCATGGATATGTTTTGGTAAACTTAAAATTTTATATTTTTAGAATGAGTATATATTAGGTATTTTTAAAGTGAATCTTAATAAAATAAACCTTATTCATTAACAAAATGAATCTTACCCCAAACACTCTAAAAACCACCATAGTCAGTGTAGGGACCCTAAACCACAAACCCTAAAAAACTGTCGAGTCAGTGACGACAATATAAAGTGTAGAATTAATGCCAAAAAAATTACCCTACCCCCCAAACACCCAAAAAACCACCCTAGGATAGCTAAAAACGTCGAAGGTATTTTTAGGGTTTGTAGTGCAGGGTACCCTAAACCCTAAACTACAAACCCTAAAAACCTGTCGAGTCAGTAACGACAATATAAAGTGTAGAACCAATGCAAAAAAGATTACCCTACCCCCCAAAACACCCTAAAAACCACCCTAAAAATGCTAAAAACGTCGAAGGCATTTTTAGGGTTTGTAGTGCAGGGTTTAGGGTCTAACTAAACCCTAAACCACAAACCCTAAAAAACTGTCGAGTCAGCGACGATAATATAAAGTGTAGAACTAATGTCAACAAGATTACCCTACCCTCAAACACCCTAAAAACCACCCTAGGAATGCTAAAAACGTCGAAGGGTTTGTAGTACAGAGTTTAGGGTCTAACGACCTCTGATTCACTTTTTAACAACCTTTGATTCACTTTGTAGCAACTTTTGATTCACTTTTCTCAAACTTAAGATTCACAATGAATCTTAAAACATGTGTACATACAAAAAATGAAAAATAAAAAATTTATCAAAACATACTCATGCTAGGTCTTATTTTGAAGTACACAAAAAATGATGAACAATGGTATAATTTTTTTTTATTTTCGCACTTTTATTTTGTAAGTTATAATTTTTTAAAAATATTTTTCTCTCTCCTACTCACATACTCCCCTCCCCGTACAAGCCGCATGACTATTCCCTCTTTTTTCCTTTTCCTTTATTTCCCTCCAATAGAGTATTGATATGTGCCAAGGACAAAATACTCTCCATATTCTACCTTCGAAATCGCCTTTATAGATGGAGTCGTGGCCAGGAAAATTTCCCGGTGACGAGAAAAACCCCCCCTCAATTCCCTTCCACAGTTGCTATGTCTCACAATTCCCGAAAACGGGTTTTTTTAATCGTTGTACTGAAGTCGATAATTCATTTATCGGCATCAGTGAAGCCGATAAATGAATTATCGGCTTCAATACAATGGAAAATACGACCGTTGGGCCTCTGTACTGAAGCCGATAAATGAATTATCGGCTTCAGTACAGAGGTTAAAACGGCTAGTTTCTGGTTGGAGCTTTTATAAATGATCTCTTGGCTCTTCCAACTTCTGCTACTTCCATGCTACTTCGTTGCTATTTTTTCTTCTCTACAAAATCAAAATTTGTTGTTCAGTCCTCATCCTCACACATACCTCACTCTTTCAACCATTTGCTATAGATATTTGAGATGGATATCCCATGTACTCTTTATCTAAATGTAGAGCTCAAATACAATCCAGATGGTGTATATTTCCATGTTAATCCCCATTGGCCGAGATTTATCCATTGTGAAATTCCCCAGTCTTCCACATTTCAATCCTTCAAAGATATTGTCAAAAATCTTGTCGACTTGGAGTTAGGGGAGATTATGTCATCACCGACATGGTTTGCAGAAAGTTGGAGAACAAATATCCAACTTGCTCTTATCTTCCACTCAAAATTACCAGCGATTCCCGGGTGAAGCTGATGATATCGAACTTCATCAAGAATTCAGACTTGTTGAACAACGTGGCTGTGCAAGTTGAGTTCGAGCATGTGACTACCCCTTCTCCGGAGGAAGACAATGAAACCGATGATGATTTTTCCCAACATCAACAAGCCGAAGATGAAAATCTACAGACTTCGGATGATGATTCTAAGATGGAGCCAGAAGATTTACCTGACGACGACATGGTTGATGAAGCTGGGCCCTCCTCACCGTACACTCCTGTAGCGCCGTTCTCATCGCAAGTGGATTTAGAGGCCATAAGCCAGATACCATCAGACATTGATCGACGTGGTTTGCCATACTGGAGGCCGGGTCACGAGTTCGTCAGGGGGCAAGAATTTGCTGATAAAAATGTTCTTGTGACTGCAGTAAAACAGTATCACTTGGAGACCCTCTATCACATTGTAGTGGATTAAAAATACCACTACAGCGAATTGCTCTAGGTGTGGTGATCTGTCACCGTACGGCTGCCAGATCCACTACAAAACATCGAAATGAATATTAAAATAAACAACTTATAACAAATAAATTTGTAGTGTAATAATGTTTAGTTGTATATTACCTCTCCCTCGCTCAGTGGAACCCTCAATGACTCCAGAACTTGTCGAGCCATGGTAGCAGTGATGCTATTCCCCTTGCCATTGTATCTGTAACATGACATACAATTAGGATTGTACCATAATTCAATTAAACTTTATTTCAACAAGCATACAATGCGTAGTTTGTTACCTATGAGCAAGGGAAAGGTGAGGTGAAAGATTAATCCGATCTGGGGGTGAGTCGTGGCCTAAATGCAGGGATACACTCATACGCCCAGACGGTGAGCAACTTACTACAGCCATTTAGATACTTTGTGTCAAACTTGGTGGCGTTGCACATCTCCCTGTAGAAATGTGCAAGAAGCGCAGACCCCCAGCTAAGTCCACCACTATAGTTAAAATCCTCTAATAGTAAAAGATAACTGACATCCACCTTATCCCCATTAGAGTTGGGGAACAGAAACCCTCCAATGAGTCTCATAATGTATGCTCTGGCGTGCTGCTGATGAATAATATCATCACGCTGACCAAAGTCAGCGTCCGTCTCCACAAATCTCTCAACTAGCCACGCAATGGGTATTTGATTCCCCTTGTGAGTAGGGGGGACATCACCAAGAAGCCGCTGACACACAGCATTCACATCCACATTACTGGTGGGGAAACAGATAGGTCGCCCCTCAACAACCAACCCAAACAGCACATGGACATCTTCCAAGGTTATGCTAACCTCCCCAAATGGCATCAAAAATGTGTGCGTCTCAGGACGCCATTTATCAATCATAGCGCTAATGATGTCAGTGCAGTTATTCAACCTAAGATTTGCTAGCCCAAAAAAACCAGCTCTAGCAACATACGTGTATAGCATCATGTAGGGCTGTAGCACCCTTCCAGCAGGATCTGGTTTTCAAAGTCCGATTTCGGTACTGTACGTATAGCTACATTCCATAAAAATTACAATTTAATAGAGCACTAATAACAATTGTAACAAATTAATCATCCAACCACTAAGAAATATCAAAAACATGAAAATAGTTCAAATATTAATAGATTAACTACAATACAATCATCTACACATTAAATTAGCAATTTATTATACAATTTAGAAAACAATCATACCCTTAAATTGTTTCAAATAAATAATTAAACTAAACAACTGCATATAGTATATGTTATGTAACTAAACCATATATAATTAACTAGAATATAATTTACAAAAATTGATATGGTACATTATCTACAATTAAGTCATACTGTCCATAAACTAAGCAATTATATTGAATTAACAATTAAACTAAACTACTGTTACGCGGACAGATAATACAATCCACATATACTTAAATAATACCAAAGAATATGAAATTACGTATACTCATTATATATAAAAAAAAACTATGATTATAACATTTTATACCACTACATCAAATATCTAAATACACTAATAATGTAAATTGTTAACCTATTATAACATATATATAATAATCATACAATATAAATTAATTAGTACATACTAACCGGGTCGTTAGAGGCGTATGCAGCAGATATATGAGTCGTCTGCAAAATAAATGGTTGCGACTCCACCGGACCTTGCTCAACCATCTGATATTGGTCTGCCATATTGTATATTCTACGCAAACAGAGGATTTTAGAGGAGAGTGCAAATGAGAGGAGAGGATTTGGAATGATTTGGAGGAGTTGGGAAAAAATGAGGCTTGTGTGCCTCTACCATTGCGCGATGCATTGTTTTATAGTCCTCTGTACTGAAGCCGATAATTCATTTATCGGCATCAGTGAAGCCGATAAATGAATTATCGGCTTCAGTACAGAGGCCCAACGGTCGAATTTTCCATTGTACTGAAAATGAATTATCGGCTTCAGTACAACGGTTAAAAAAAACCCGTTTTCGGAAATTGTGAGACATAGCAACCGTGGAAGGGAATTGAGGGGGGGGTTTTGCTCGTCTACGGGAAATTTTCCGTCGTGGCCAAGTACATCGTCTCATATTTTTCTCAAAAAAAAGGTACATCGTCTCATACATTAGGTTTGAAGGATTAATCACCTTACATATTGTTTTAAGCAATCGAGGATGAAACGACAGTTGATCAAGACTCTCAGCATTGTGAACAAAGAACCCGATCACTTATGACAAGATTAAAGGTAGGAACAGAAAACGACTACATCGTTCATTTAACATTAATTGGAACAAAAAAAGGGTTTATGGCCTACTCTTTTGTTAATGAAAAAATGTTTATCTTTTGAGCTCGTTTTTCAACTATATGCCTTATATACCAATTATCATATCTATTTAATTTAGGTCTGTTCGTTTGCCGCAACCCATTTTCTTTGGAGATTAATCCAGCATTAATCTGAGAAACAAAATCCCGTAAAATGTAGTTGGAAGTTATGGTGCGTTCGTTTGGAGCCTTTAATTTTTGTTCAGTCGGCATAAACAAAAGACCGCAATGCCCTTGAAGTGACATCTCCCCATTTCTCCGCTTCAATGCTCTGCAGTACAACATGAAAAAAGAATGAAAAATAAGGGCATACTAGTAATATAGTAAGAACGGGATGACCTTTATTTTTCAAACGCAGGTTTTTCGACATCTTTCTTAAATCTTATGTTCGCCCAAAACGCTCCAACAATTCGCTCAAACGTCTTGTCAAACATCTATTGTAAATGCAGCTTAATGTCAGTTTTGGGCATTAAGGTAGTAAACGAGCGCACCCTAATTTAGTTTACGCATATCTTTACTCTCTAGTAGTTTTTACTTCAGTTGATCATTCATCAACTAGCTGTTTGCTAGGAAGAGAGAGAAAAAGATCTTCAAATCGTCACTATTGTTTGCTGGAAAGTGTTGCTGATCATTGTTGGCAATCGTACAATAATAAGTAAACTCAAATATGCAAACTAGGATCTTTTGAGGGCTCTGTATAATGGCTTGAAGTCGATAACTTATCATTAACTAAATACAACTAAAAACTATATAATTAGAATTTGGTGGAATGGAACAACTGAAACAATAGTTGATTCAAACTAATTACCATTCAGGACAAATGCCTTTTTGAATTTTTGAGCAAATATGTTTGGGTTTTATAGTTTCCCATGATATTGTTAATAATAATAGTGCAATGTTATCTATTAAATTTTTAGTATTAATAATAAAAATTGTGATGGATAACATACCTACATGATTATATACTGTATAATGATAAAGGTACATGACGTTTTATCGATAAAAAATATTATCTCTGTCCCGTCATAAGTGTCCCTTTTACTATTTGGGCATGTTTGACTCGAATATTTAATCTATAAGATGAAATAATTTTATAAATTTAAGTTTACTAATATATAATTATTCTAATAAGGAATCTACTATAAAAATTAGATTTATAAAATCATTTTATTTTAGATGTTAAATATTGAGATGGAAAAGTATGTCATAAAACAAATGAGCCAATTGAAATGGGACAGAGAAAGTACTATATTTATTAAAGTGAGTAAGTATAAAAAAGAAGAATATGTCGCTTATTATAAAGAACAAGCCGTTTATTATAAAACTAGAACATGAATAGTGTTCTAGTAAGCTTGTCTCCATATATAGTTGTTTCTTGGTAGCAGCTGGCAACCAAACAAGTAAAATTGTAATCAGCCAATCCATCCTTCAATGTTTAATGTGTTTGTTGCTCTGCGTTCCGAAGACCCCCATAGCCTGTAATGAAGTTAAGGGTTTGAAATGATACTATTGGTGCGAGCTATGGGCCAGCGCTCTCTGCTATTATTAGTTTGAAAACCCATGAGTAAGTTTCAATCGTCACTTGCTCTACTTTCTTCTTTGTCTGCAGCGATCATCGTCAAGTGCTAGATTCCATGGCGGGAACAGCAGCGCTTCAGATTCCTCGATTATCCAGCTCCCTCAGAGGCCCCTTTGACATCGACAAGGCCTACCTTCAACGCAAAACCATCCTCCAAAACCTCCTTAGCCAGAGGTCCGGAAGGTCTCTTGACGAATGGCAGTTGGCGCGAAAGATTGTACATAATTGGGAAGAAACATCCCAGGAAGTTCGACAAGTATACAGACAGTTTGTTGGCGCGCTCGTTGAGTTGGTAGACCGCGAGGTGGATTCAGAGACTTTTCGTGAAGTGTCCGTGGTCGCTTATCGTATGTTCAGTGTACCAGGGTTCACGGGTGATGATAGAAAATGGATTGTTGAGAAGAAGTTAGAGCTGCAAAAACTCCTAGGTTATGCTGTTTCAGATGCCATTGTGCAAAAAGTGCCAGCTCTAGCTTGGAAGCTGAATCTTTTGCAGCCGACAAACAATGGGGCATTGGACAAATCTACATCAAATGGCAATTCTGAAGTAGATGAACTGGAGTTCGGAGTTGACCTACAATTTCAGGCACCGGAACGTTTTGTCGTGGATGCCTCTTTGGACAATGACATCTTAGGAGAAGAAATCCTGAAACCATCACTGTCATTTAACAATTTTCTGTCAGCTTCCGATGAAGTAGACCATCACATTGCGATTGATGGAGTTAGACATGATTTGAGATGGTTGAGAGCTACATGTGGACAGGCAGTGCAGGGAAGTGCATCACAGCTCTCTGTAGATGAATTGGCAACTGCAATTTGTCAGGTTCTTGGTTCCCATAAACCTGGTGAAGAGGTAGCTAGTGACTTGCTAGATCTTGTCGGAGATGAATCTTTTGAAGTTGTTCAGGAGCTTATTTTGCATCGAAAAGAGTTGGTTGATGCAATTCATCAGGCGACAATGATATTAAGATCCCATAAAGTGTCATCAAACTCGCAGTTAGCAATGCCTAGCTATGGTACTTAGGTAACTGTCCATACTGAGTTAGAAAAGTAGATGGATAAACTTAGAAGGAAAGAGGAGAGGCGACATAAACATAGAACAGATTTTGGGGATGAACAATCTGCATTCAACTTTATGACATTACTGGAGGCTAGTGAGAGGAGTAAGAATAATATGTTTGATGATTTGATTGGGCAAGGATCTCAAAATGTGGCTCTCCCCCAAGGAACTGTCAGAAAGCATTTTAAAGGCTATGAAGAAGTCATAATTCTGCCTACTCCGACAGCTCCAATGAGGCCTGATGAAAAGTTGATAGAGATAGAAGAGTTGGATGAATTTGCTCAAGCTGCTTTTCACGGATACAAGTCTCTTAATCGTATACAGAGCAGAATATATCGTACAGTTTTCTTCACCAATGAAAATATACTGGTATGTGCTCCTACAGGAGCTGGGAAAACCAACATTGCTATGATTGTTATTCTACATGAGATTGGGCAACATCTTAGAGATGGCTTCCTGCACAAAAATGAGTTTAAAATAGTTTATGTTGCTCCAATGAAGGCTTTAGCTGCAGAAGTTACTAAAACATTTAGCCATCGGTTGTCACCATTAAATATGAGTGTGAGGGAACTTACTGGAGACATGCAACTTTCGAAGAATGAACTTGAGCAGACACAGATGATAGTGACAACACCTAAAAAATGGGATGTCATCACTCGCAAGAGCAGTGACATGTCACTCTCAATGCTTGTTAAACTTCTAATTATTGATGAAGTGCATCTTCTCAATGATGAAAGAGGCGTTGTCATAGAAGCACTGGTTGCTAGAACTCTTCGGCAGGTTGAATCAACTCAGTCCATGGTACGCATTGTTGGTCTATCGGCCACTCTACCAAATTATTTGGCGGTGGCTCAATTTCTAAGGGTGAATCGAGATTCTGGATTGTTCTTCTTTGATTCTAGCTATCGTCCAGTGCCTCTTTCCCAGCAGTATATTGGGATCACTGAGAAGAGGCCTTTCGCTCGTGATGCCTTGTTGAATAAAATATGCTATGACAAGGCCGTTGATTCACTGAGGCAAGGATATCAAGTCATGGTTTTTGTTCATGCACGAAAGGAGACGGGAAAAATAGGTCATGCACTAGTTGAGCTTGGGAGACAAGAAAATAGCTTGGAGCTTTTCTCAAATGAAACACATCCACAATATTCACTAATCAAGAAAGATGTCATGAAGTCAAAAAACAAAGAGCTAGTTGGACTTTTTGATCATGGCATTGGGATCCATCATGCTGGGATGTTACGCTCAGATAGAAGTCTTACTGAGTGACTTTTCTCTGAAGGACTTTTAAAAGTGCTTTTCTGCACTGCCACATTAGCTTGGGGAGTGAATCTGCCTGCTCACACTGTTGTGATCAAGGGTACTAAAGTATATGATGCAAAAGCTGGAGGCTAGAAGGACCTCGGTATGCTTGATGTTATGCAGATATTTGGACGTGCTGGTAGACCACAGTTTGACAAGAGTGGTGAAGGAATCATTATAACATATACAGACAAACTGAACCATTATCTAAGACTGCTAACTAGCCAGCTTCCAATTGAGAGTCAGTTTATTAGCTCCCTAAAAGACAGTTTGAACGTCGAGGTGGCTTTGGGTACAGTAACAAATGTGAAAGAAGCATGTGCGTGGCTGGGATACACTTACCTTTTCATAAGAATGAAGAAGAATCCACTGGAATATGGTATTGGATGGGATGAGATTATTGCTGACCCATCTCTGAGTTTGAAACAAAGAGCTCTTATAAGCGATGCTGCTAGAGCACTTGACAAAGCCAAGATGCTCCGTTTGGATGAAAAAAGTGGCAATTTCTACTGTACGGAGCTGGGGCGTATAGCTAGCCATTTCTATATTCAATATTCTAGTGCTGAGACATATAATGAGATGCTGAGGCGCCACATGAGTGACAGTCAGGTTATAGATATGGTTGCGCGTTCTTCTGAATTTGAGAATATCATGGTAAGAGAGGAGGAGCAAGTGGAGCTAGAAAAATTGGAACATGATTGCCCATTAGAGGTTAAGGGTGCTCCATCTGATAAATATGGTAAAATTTCAATATTAATCCAGGTGAATATCTCTCGAGGGTCTCTAGAATCCTTCTCTTTGATTTCTGATGCTGCATATATAAGTGCAAGCTTGGCACACATTATGCGTGGTCTGTTTGAGATTTGTTTGCGAAGAGGTTGGTGTGAGATGTCTACCATGATGCTAGAGTACTGCAAAGCTGTAGATCATCAAATATGGCCGCATCAACATCCACTTAGACAATTTGACAAGGATATCTCCACTGATATACTAAAGAAGCTTGAAAAACAAGGTGCTGATCTGGACCGACTGTATGAGATGGAGGAGCGTGACATTGGTGCTTTGATTCGTTATATACCTGGTGGAAAGATAGTCAAAAAATATTTGGGCTACCTCCCATCAGTACAATTGTCTGCTACAGTCAGCCCGATCACCAGAACTGTTCTAAAGGTGGATCTATTGATATCCTCGAACTTTGTTTGGAAGGATCGTTTCCATGGTGGGGCCTTGCGTTGGTGAATTCTTGTTGAGGATACGGAGAATGATCACATGTATCATTCGGAGCTTTTCACTTTGTCAAAGAAAATGGCTTGGGGTGAACCTCAATAGCTCTCTTTTACAGTGCCAATATTCGAACCACATCCACCCCAGTACTACATTCTTGCTGTTTCTGAAATCTAGCTTCAGTCTGAGTCTTTCTACTCCATATCCCTGTATAATCTTGCTCTACTAGAGGCCCATACGTCCCATACTAATTTACTTGATCTAAGACCTCTTCCTATAACTTCTCTTGGGAACAAAGAGTATGAAGGCTTGTATAAGTTCTCTCACTTCAATCCAATTCAGACTCAGGCCTTTCATGTTCTTTACCACACTGACAACAATGATCTTTTAGGAGCTCCGACGGAAAGTGGAAAAACCATATCTGCAGAGCTTGCTATGTTTAGATTAATCCATATACATCCTGATATGAAAGTCATATATATAGCGCCCTTAAAAGCTATTGTCCGAGAAAGAATGAGTGATTGGAAGAGAGGCCTGGTTTTGAAATTGGGGAAGAATATGGTTGAAATGACTGGAGACTATACTCCAGACTTGATGGCTCTTTTGTCTGCTGACATCATAATTTCTACCCCTGAAAAGTGGGATGGAATCAGCCGTAACTAGCACTCTTGCAACTATGTCAAAAAGGTGGGTCTTATGATTTTGGACGAGATACATCTGCTTGGAGCTGATCGTGGTCCTATTCTTGAGGTAATTGTTTCAAGGATGAGATATATATCATCACAGACGGAGTTTCCTGTTAGATTCATTGGTCTTTCAACAGCCTTAGCAAATGCAGGGGATCTAGCAGACTGGTTAGGTGTTGGGGAGTCTGGACTCTTTAACTTTAAGCCCAGTGTCCGACCAGTTCCACTTGAAGTTCACATTCAAGGATATCCTGGAAAATTCTATTGTCCAAGGATGAATAGCATGAACAAACCTACATATGCTGCTATATGTACCCATTCACCGACTAAATTGGTGCTAATATTTGTTTCATCTCGGCGGCAAACAAGGCTTACTGCTCTTGACTTGATTCAATTTGCAGCTTCTGATGATAATCCAAGGAAGTTCATTAATATGCCTGATGAAGAACTAGAGATGATTCTCGTTCAGATAACTGATCAGAACTTAAGGCACACTCTGCAATTTGGTATTGGCTTACATCATGCAGGACTTGGTGACAAAGACCGGACTTTTGTCGAGGAACTCTTTGGTAACAACAAGATTCAGGTACTTCTGTCAACAAGTACATTAGCTTGGGGGGTAAAACTTCCAGCTCATCTGGTTATCATCAAGGGAACTAAATTTTTTGATGGGAAATTGAAAAGATATGTTGATTTCCCCATCACTGACATTCTGCAGATGATGGGGCGTGCTGGTCGGCCACAATTTGACCAGCACGAAAAGGCTGTAATTTTGGTTCATGAACCCAAGAAAAGCTTCTATAAAAAGTTTTTGTATGAACCCTTCCCTGTTGAGAGTAGCCTGCGTGATAAGCTGCATGATCATCTCAATGCAGAGATAGTGTCTGGCACAATCTGTCATAAGGAGGATGCAGTTCATTACCTCACATGGACTTACTTGTTTCGTAGACTGATGTTTAATCCTGCTTATTATGGCCTAGAAGACAAGGATCCTGGAATTGTCAGTTCTTACTTGTCAAGTTTGGTAGAAACCACCTCTGAGGATCTAGAAGACGGTGGATGCATCGTAATAAGTGACAACAAGGTGGAGCCTTCGATTCTGGGGCCAATTGCATCTCAATACTACCTTAGTTATTTGACGGTGGCAATGTTTGGCTCAAATCTTGGTGCTGACTTGTCTGTTGAAGCTCTCCTGCACATACTCTCAGCGTCAACAGAATATGCTGAACTTCCTGTGCGTCACAATGAGGAAAATTATAATGGTAAGTTAGCAGAGAAGGTCAGGTATAAAGTGGATAACAACCGACTTGATGATCCCCATGTTAAAGCAAATCTGCTTTTTCAGGCACACTTCTCCCAGTTAGAGATGCCAATTAGTGATTATGTTACAGATCTAAAATCTGTTATGGATCAGAGCATTCGTATCATCCAAGCTATGATAGATATATGTGCTAACAGTGGGTGGCTCTCAAGCACTATTCAATGTATGCATCTTTTGCAAATGATAATGCAGGGTCTGTGGTTGGAGGAATGTGGCTCTTTAAAAATGTTACCATGCATGACTCCTGATCTTATCCGCATGCTGGGTGTAAAGGGCATAAATAGTCTGCAGAAATTGCTGGACCTTCCCCGGACAAACTTGCAGAGTGTGGCTAGGAATTTATCATCAAGCTTGTATCAGGATGTGCAGCGTTTCCCCCGCATCCGGATATACGTGAAACTTCAACGAAAGGATAACAGTGATGATGATGGTGGTGGTTGCACATTAAATATCAGATTAGAGAACATGAACTCAAGAAGAAAGTCTTCGAGAGCTTTTGTTCCCCATTTCCCCAAGATTAAAGATGAAGCGTGGTGGCTAGTTATGGGAAATGAAGTCACCTCTGAATTACTTGCCTTGAAAAGAGTTACTTTCACGGATCGCCTAGTCAATCGCATGGAGGTGCCATCAACTTCAGCTACAAATGAGGGTCTAAAGCTTTACGAGCTTGAATACTTCATCGATGAACTCGTCAGCAGCAACCAATCTGGTGTCAGGCGATAAAATGTGCTGCCTTGTCCCGTTATTTTTATGTAGTTTTTTTTCGCAAGTATTTATTACATATATATACTTTTCCTTCGTCTGGGTTATAATGAAAAAAAGTTGTGAAGGTTGGATTAAAAAAAAAAAGTTTCAATCGTCACTTTTAAGAATCATACTCATCAGCTGATTCAGAAATTTTAATGTTCTTCACATTCAAACCAGTAAATGTTGGCCATAAGGAATTCCAAGGTGCACATGATCACCCGGCAAACGAATGATTCCTCCTCTTCAATGGTCACCCAGTAACGTATGAGCGGTAATGGTTGGACAACAATACTCTCAACAATGTTCTTTTTTTTATATATATATATACAGAAGTATATGATGAAAAGAGCAGAGTTAGCGCTTTTCTTTCTAATAAAGAAATGTGCTAAGATGGGTAAAATAGAGTTTTTTTTTTATAACCGACAGATGTGCTAAGAGGGGTGAAATAGAGGTTATTTGTTGTGCTTCTAGTTTTCTTTTCGTGCTAGGGGTAAATATGGTATAAAAAAGGACAAAATAAGAATATATCTCAACATTCGTTTAACGGACAGATAATTATTTCATGGTAGAAAATAAATCATTTACTAAGATTCGCCCAAACTTCATGCTATTTGGTGAAAAGACCATTATAATGAGTCCACTAATCTGAGTGAGTGCAATTGGCCTCAATCTGTAATGTGCAGCGTGAGTGCAATAAGCTGCTCAACTGTAAAATGGCAGTGCAGTCACTAGAAGACTGACAAATAATCCTTCTGATTTCTCCTTTTCATAGCTGCACCAGTAGTATGGAAGTGGGCCGTTTCCAGAGCTCAACAACAAAAATGTATGCAACTCCCTACTTGCTACGCTTGGCCGCACGCTTACCCTGTCCTTTCTTTGGAGGTCCCTTTCCACGACGCTTCAACATCTCAAGCCTAGATAATCGCCTGCAAACACAACATGGCTAATCAGTATAAGAAAGTCTACTTTTCATTACACTGAATGAGGAATGTTAACAATATTATGCAATAAGAAACGAGGTCATAGTCTGCCTTTCTACTCTTCAGTTGGCCAGCTACAATAATCTATTTTCCATCATTATAAAAAATATTATGTCCAGTGACTTGATTAAGCATCCTCAGATACGCAAAATCAGTTCCCTGATGAACTCAAGGTGGTACTAAGTACAGGGCTAAAGCATAGCAGCTCATAAAAATTCTTCCGGGTAAAGCCCAAAGTTCAAAAAACAGACATAGGAACTCAAACAAAAGAAGGTAACGAAGCAGCTGCTAAAGAAGACACAAGACCAAATACAAGATTAACTACCAACCGCATTTAGTACAAACAGAATGCACACTAACATTATATATCCATTGGAGTTCAATTCAAACACCATCACACACTTTATGGCAGACCCAATTTTAGTCAAAAATCACAGTGCTTTGTTGCCTCATCGTAAACAGATGATACTCGTAATTCAGATTATAATCAAACAACACACACCATTTCAGGTTGTAACACTAGCAACATAAGCTCTCTAACACCAAAAACTTCTGATAATCCCCAGTACCTTATAGCAAATTAGCAATATTCCTGTAATAATAGTGAACCACAATACCTTGCAAATCAGAGAACCCGTTCTCAGTTATATTTGGCAGAAGAAAACACGCAATTGTTTTATGCCCCAGATGATTATCATACCATCAACAGTGTTACAAGACGAAACAAGGCAACCCCTTACAGCTTCAACACCACAAAGATAAATGACAGTGAATGTAACTTCATACACTATCCATCAAACACTGACAATATACAAATCAACTATAAAAAGGTAAATGAATAGCCCCTAAAGGATATCTTAAATTTTTGGCAGAATGCAATGCATCGAAAGGAGCAAAAGCATAATCTTATAAGATCTCTTATAACATTCGTCAAGTTTTCACTAACAGCAGCTGCGCAACCTAAACATCCAACAAATAGCAAATAGTCTCCCGGACAATTAAACAACCAGTTAGTGATAGTTAAGTGAAGAAATGACGCAAAAAAGGAATACTAGAAAATTACTCTTTCTCTTGTTGTTCCATGACAAGAGGATCATCCTCCTTGATATCGTAAGGGTACCAAGCGGCTACTTTCTCACCAATGAGTTTCTTCCGCAACAGCTTGTGGGCTGATCTTTGACCAGTCGGGTTGAGAACATGACCAAATATTCGAGACCTTGCCTCCGTAACCCCTTCCACCACTGCCGCCGCCAGCGCGTTCTTCAGACCGCCGAGAGTGTTCATCCTTTTTCACTATTGCTCTTTGCTGAAAAATAGATGAAAGATCTTTCAATACAAAGCGATAAAAATCTTCAAACCAGGGATACGACGATCGACGTTGTTCGCTGCTGTGGTCACTTATTCACGTCCGGCAGAGGTGACCCCCTTATGTTAATACGAGGACGTCGCTTCCTCCAAATTCGATAAACAGACCCACATTTCAGAAATGGAAGAAATGTTTTTGCTTACCTTGAATTTGTTGAGTCAAAATTCGTACTAGCTAAAATCAAAAGCGTTGTGCCTTCAAGACCGCTGCCTAACCCTTATGTTTGGGGTTTTTGCTGGGGAGGGATAAAGAGGGCGAGGAAGAAGGGGAGGTTGATATGATCTTGGCCTAGTTCAGTTTATTGGGCTACTGGGCTGTGATAAGGAGGGAGGAGACACCAGAGTCGGGCCACATTCTTCTGCATATCTTGAGTTACTAGCTACCAGCTATACTATTTGATATTGATTGATAGTTGATTTTAAAAAAATGAGATAACCTAGTCAAATATGTTAAACCAGTTAAATATTAGAGATAATTTGAGTTTAAATAGCTACTAATTGATAGCTGATATTAACTGATAGCTGATTTAATAGAATAAATTAAACTGAGGGCCAAGAGTTTCCTCATTTCCTGGCATGCGATAGTCTAAACTTTAGTCAGCAAAGATCAGTCATTCGTCAGTGTGTTTTGACTACTTTACTCCGGTAAAGTTTTCTCTTTTATTGTTAAACCAAATTCAGGTAAAGTTTTAATTTAAACTTCTAATAATTTGGTTCATTAAGATTTTAGAAGGTGGGGTTTTCAACCCATGATTACGAAAAAATTAACCTTTACATAAACCATTAGCTCGTCAGCATTTTAAATTTAAGAGAAAATTATATCCCCACTTTTGGTGGCCATCAGTTATGAATAGAACCGGAATTGCAGGGTAGAATTGGAACCGATTAGAATCGGAACCGGTCTTGAACCGGACTGAAACTGGAACCGCGGCTGAACGAAGCGAATACAAATACACATTTTGGGATTTGGGACCGAACCGGACCCGGAACCATGTGGAACAGCTTGGAACCGCCTGGAACCGCCTTTGGATTCGAAACCGTAGAACCGGAACCGGATCCCGAACCGATGGAACCAGAACCGGTCAAACTAGCCGTTGCTCAATGGACAAAACGACGTCATTTTGTGCACATATTGTATGTGTGCAAAATGGTTTATCTAACTTGACTGCTACATTAGAACCACATAGAAGTGTTATGAGAAAAATTAGGAAATCACATGTTAAAAATGAATACAAAAAAATGTGTGAGCAATCCGATAATTAATTGGTATAAATTATGGTACTATATTGGTCTAAATTTGTAGAAAAATTAGTATAAATTATGTGTTTAAAACTCTATATTCTTTTTTATGGTACTAAATAGTTTTGAAAAAAATCTAAGAATTTTTTTTAAAAAATTTATGCTATTTTAATATATTATTTATTTATTTTATAATTTTATAATATTTTAAATATATTTAATAGTTATCTATATTTTTGTAGTATTTTGAATTTTTTGTGAATTCTAGTGAATTTTTTAACACTTAGGGCATATTGTGAACTTTAAAAGTATTTTGTTTACTAGTAGGGTATTCTTATCTTTTTTGCTTCTGGTCAATGACATAGTGACATTTCATGGACTTTTGCAAAAATATAGTGGCATTTCGTGACTTTCTTTTTTTTAAAGTGGCATTTCATGAATTAACCAAAAATATAATGGTATTTAATGCAATTTCCCAAAAATATAACTATCTTAATACAAAGTATGCATTATATTTATACGAAAAGTTCGTTTGTTAGATTCTAATAAAATAATATAGGGAAAATTACATGCCCCACCCATGATGTTTGGTGAAATTACACTCCATCCATGAGGTTTCAAAAATTACTTTCCCCACCAATGTGGTTTCCCATATTTTACATCCAACAACTTTTCTAATTTTTTTGTTCAATTTAAAAGATGTTTAAACGTTGTCCGAAATCGATGAAATTTACATGAACGACACTTAAGTGTTATATTTTGGTTCAGTGACAAATCTAAAGTTTCTTAAGCTCAAATGCGACTTGTGGGACCCAATGAAAATGTGCTCACGTGTCACATGTTTCATTGGGTCCCACGGGTCACATGTGAGCTTAAAAAACTTCGGATTTGACATAAGATCAAAATATAGCACTTTAACATCATCCATGTAGAGTTTCATCAATTTCGGACAATGTTTAAGCATCTTTTTAATTGAACAAAAATTAGAAAAATTGTTGGATGTAAAACAAGGGAAACCACATGGATGGGGAAAATAATTTTGAAACCTCGTGGGTGGAGTGTATAATTTGAAATACCCCTAACCTTTAAAATATAATTAAATGATCTAAGATGGTTAATAAACATCTAAATAGTATTGGGGAACAATCTAAAAGATCTCAACAAGGCAAAACACGCCTTAAGATCGGTAAAGCCAAAAATGTGCTTTAAAGCACCATAAAGATTGTATGACCTCAAATAGGATCCAAAGTGGATTCCTAAGTATTATAATGAAGTAAGAAACACAACAAAACCGTTCTCAAATAAAACTAAGCTCAGAAACACCCTGTGACACAAAAGGTGCACTAAAACACCTTAAAGCACGTTTTTGTGAAATTGCCTTCTAAATTGGCTTTTAATGGGCTTAAAGGTTATAATTACCTTTAAATATATAACATTATATCATATTAGGAATTTAATTCCAGAAATTTACAAATTTTTACAAATTTAATATTAAAATATTAATAAAACCCCACAAGGGGGCCCGTTTGAGTCAATATTGACCAAGTAAGGTCAATGGTCAATTAATGACCCATTTGACCTCAAGACAGTCAGCAGGCAAGGAGGAGAGGAGACAGATCACAAGACATTGATTGCTAATTAGTTACCTAACACCATTTACTTTTGAAAAACTTACCTTTTCAATAATTTAAGCTCATTTCCAATCATTCCTCTTGCTCCTGTCCGATTCCAGCCATTCCAGCCGAGCTCTCTCCCTTACTAGAACCTCTCAAGCCTTGTTCTTGAACATGGAAGGCAGATCTAACTCCTAAGTTCTTAAGGTAAGGTTTTAAGGTCATTTTTAGCTCTTTTTCTTCATCTCTTCACTACCTACACTTAGATTTCGTGGCTCATCAATTCCTATGGCTCATTCTCAGTGTTCTAAGGTTAGAACAACATCCAAACTCGGCTGAAGCAAGTCTAGGGGCCAAGGTTGCTCAAATTTGCATTTTAAGGTAAAAACATACCTTAAGCTTCTCTAGTCTTCCAACGATTTTCTTCCTTTGATTTTTATGAGTTTATACACTCATAATCTTCATATTTACATGTTCATTAAGTTGGTTAGCCATTTGGAGTAAGGGTGGCCGAGATCCAAAGGAAATACCCTCTTTTAAGGCATTTTGCCAAGGTAAAACCAACTACCATAGCAGCTTGTTGTTGTCTAGCTATTTCCTATGTCTATATGATGAATTTAACACCTTGTGGTGTGTTTTATTCAGGCAGAAAATCATTGTAACTTCCCTTGCATTTTTAAGGTGATTTTTGCCTTAAATCTTACATTAATTGTTCCTTATGGTTAAGCTCAAGCTTGGAGTATAACCATATCTTATTTTGGTGTATTAAACATGTCTAAATGATGTGGTGAATTTTCCTTCAAGTGGCCGAGTTCATACAAGGAGAAATCAAGGTATAAACACCTTAAAACTTATGATTTTATAATTTATAAGCATATATATTAATATTGCCGAGAGGGAACTTAAAAATATGGGTTATATTAACCTAGAAATGGAAAAAAATGACTAAGATAAATTAAGCTAGTCATTTAAGAGATTTAATTAACATAATGGTCAAATTATGACATTATGTGGGAAAATAATTAAATTAAAGTGAGGCGTGAGTATATGCTATATTTTGAGACATTTAAAGTGTAATTTATTTTGCAAGTTCAAGGTTGTAATAAGGCCATGTCATTAGGCCATTTTAATTTAAGTTTATAAGCTTATTTAGTTAGATTTATGCTTATATAATTAAGTTTGGGGCCAAACCGTAATTATTGGTAAAATACAAAGCCGTGGGCTTAATTTAAAGGAATTTAGGGTTTTTAAATGAATTTAATAAAAATTATAACTTTTTATAAAGTTTCATGTCAAAATTGTAAAAATAGAAAAGTATAGGGTATTATTGGTGATTACCGAAAGTTTGGTCTCCATTTGGTATTAGAAGTCAAAGTTGACTATATAGGAGACTTTGACCAAGTTTGGAGAATTTTAGAAATTAAAATACTACCTTATATTAAGATAAGTATTATATTGTAAGAGATTTATAAGAGATGGGGCTAATTTGAGATTTCCGAAAACTTGGGGTACTAAATGGAGTTTAGTACAAACCTTAGGTTATTAGGAATTTTTAGAAGTTGATTTGGTTAAATTTGGAGTTTATATGAATTATATAAGTATAATATAAGATATTTCATAATATTGTTACAAATGGGTAACATATGTGGTAAAACCGAGATTTAGAGAAAATATAAGGTTAGTAATAATATTTATAACCTTTTGGTATAGTTTGGTAATTTTTGGAGTTATATATAAGATTTTATAAAGATATATGTACAATACATAGTTTTAATGGAAATAGAAAACTATGTATTATAAATTGGGAAGATTTAGAATATATACAAAGTTTGGTGATGGGAGTTTAATTAAAACAGTCCTAGGGTCTGTTTGAAAATTATAGCCTTTAAAAATTATAGGTTATAATTATATTAAGGTTTAAGGATTATAATATAAGGTATATATTATAAGTGTAACAATGAAATATAATTTGGGATTGATTTGTGATTTATAGAAGTTTAGTGGTTTATAGTGAAAGCCGAGAATATAAGGGGCTGTTTGGTATTTTATAACAAAATATAACTATAGGTTATAATTGTTTTAATGACATAAATGTCATAATATATGTTATACAACTATAATGTAACATTATATTAATTATGTGGTGGATTTTGTAAATATTTAAGAACATAGGTGCTGTTCGGGAATATTAACATTTTTAAATGGAATTTATAATATGGTTTTTAATGTTATAAGAGTTATAACATTTATAATATAAAAGGTATTCATTAAAAAGAATGAATATATAATATAAGACTTACCATATAATAAATAGTTCCATAATACATGTATATAAATAAGTATATGTTATGGTGTAGAAAATGTAATATGGTTCAATAACTATGAATTATCATAATTAAAATGATAATAGATAAAGAGAAAAGAATTATAAACATTAGATATGGAAATTCTAATGTTAAGAGTATACATGGAATAATAAGAATTTAAATAATTCAAAGTACTTTTACATATGAATTATACTCCATTAAATTTGGAAAAAACAAACCTTAGGAAAATAAATACTAAGGTGAAATGTATAATACATGATAAAGAATTATACATGCCATATAGAAACAAACTATATGATATACAAGGGTATATTAAGTTACATGCGATAACAAGTTCAACATTAAGTATATTAATATACGAAGCAAGACTACGCATGTAATATAACGTTTTTCCAAATCTCGAGTTAAGCCGAAAACCCAACAAACGTTGACAGTTAATAACGGGGGATTAACCGGGAGGTATTAGGGAGGTACGGGGTACCGTAGAGTGTGTTGTTATACGGGATGCTATCAGTAGCATTATGTATGTTTAGATTGTTAGGGACGACACACGGAGGCATAGGATCTGCTGATTCATACTCCACCGGAATACTCATAGGGTGAAGGGTATGGTTATGTTGTCTCGATGTCTCTGAGGATTCCTCAGTTCAGACTTATGTGTGATCTGTGATAAGATTGTTTGTTGAATGTGTAATTAATATGCATGAATTGTATATTATAGAGCTCTATTAATTAGTTGTTGAGTTAACAGTATTGGTTCATATATATGAACCTATATATATAAACGAACTAGCGGCATAGTGCTATCTTTTATGAAATATAAGGATCGTCAGAAAAACGTTGTAGCACTAAGATAATAAGATATACATTATCCGAGACTTTTATCGAAGCATTGGCCTTCTAAACGCGCTCTCGATCACACTGGATCCCGAGTTTACAGACTCCGGATTGGACTAATGACCTTAGTCGGCTGTGTTAAAAATTTGTAATGTGATGCGATGGTATAATTAAGTAATGGAAGATAGTAAAGCCAGAGGATGTGGCTCTTGGTGCGCGCTGTGATCACAAAAACGATACCAGGATGTCCGCGTACGGGTCGTAAGTATCAAAGAAAATTCCCGTGGGCTAGTATGGCTCGTTGGTCGGAGACTCTACCGCTGGAGTGGCTACTGCCGTGGGTGACCCGCCATAATATATGGGTAAATAGAGACATGTCTTTTTAAGAGACATTGTCACTAGGTATAACTGAACAATTAATGCAGCTGAGCTTAACAGTGGCGAAACAATATTGGTTTCTACACCATGGAGAGAATTAATTACTTGTTTATTGGAGGAGGCAGTCCTTGAGGTCTCTGATGTTGCCCATGAAGATACTGGGGTTAACTACACTAGTTCTTGCTTGGCAAGCTTCTTCTTGCTCGTACTGTTGATCTGAAAGCTTTGGAACGTTCTTTCTCCCGTCTCTGGAGGGTTGAAGAAGAGCTCACGGTTCGTAATCTGGGGGCCAATATTTTTCTGTTTGAGTTTTCTGATGAGGAGCGCATGTTTGCGATTTTGAGTGGGGGACCATGGACTTTTGAAGGTTGTCTTTTGGTTCTTACTGCGATTGACCAGGACAAGCCTCCTCGGGATCACCTTTTTCAGTTCGTGCCATTTTGGATTCGTGTACATGATGTGCCACTGTGGCTCCTCAATCAGTCTTTTGCTCGACGCATCGGGGATCAGGTTGGTCAATTCCTTGAGTATGTTCCCTTTGATCGCCGCTTTGCTGGTTCCTATCTCCGTCTCAAGGTGAAGCTTGATATTGCAAAGCCACTTCTGCGTTTTGTGTCTGTTTCCATTGATGGTTCTAACTCTGTTCTCCGCCTCTCGTATGAGCGCTTGCCCCATATATGTTTTCTCTGTGGTGTTTTCACCCATGTGGTTAAGGCCTGCCCCAATAAGGCTGCAGCATCGGGCTCTGTATTTCCTTATGGGTTGTGGCTGAAGTCCAACACCATTGGCAGTAGTCAGCTTCGTCGCTCTATTACTGCAGACTTCCAGGCTCGCATCTCGCCGGTTGCTGCGTCTGTCCGTGATCCAGCGTCCCCTCGAGCTATGGAGGGTGTGGAGAGTCCGCGTGTCGTGGCTGCTGGACCTGTTAACTCGTCGATGTCTGTGGCTCCAGTTGTGGCTCGTCATGGCCAGTCTACTGCGGTTCAGTCTGATAAGGCAGAAGAGGGTGAAATCATTGCTTCACCACTCACCCGACAACCGCAAGCGTAAGCATCAGGATGTTGTGGATGTTTCTACTGCCGCTGCTTTGTTCGAGCCTGCTGATGATTCTGAGGTTGTAAAGCGTTACAAGAATGGGAATTCAGAGGATGATCCTCTACAGGCGACCCCAGGGGACACCTCGGGTCGCCAACCATAATGTCGGTCTTGGTGTTGAACTGCCGCGGTTGGGTGCTGCTGTGGCAGTTCGTTGGATTTTGAGGGTGGTTGCTTCTGAGGCACCTACTTTTGTGTTTTTGCTAGAAACTAAGTTGTCCTCTTTTGAAATGCGCTCTGTCGCTTGTCAGTTGCATGGATTTCATTGGGTAACTAGGGATAGTGAGGGTAGGAAAGCTGGGGTAGCTTTATTTTGGAAAGACAATCTTCATGTAACTTTGTCTAGTTTTTCTGCGCATCATGTGGATACTTATGTATGTACTTTTGGTGGTGCCAAGTGGCGCATCACATGCTTGTATGACTGGTCTGAATCTTCGGAGAAATGGAAAACTTACAAGTTGTTGCGTTATCTTAGTTTGCAATGGGGTGGCCCATGGTTAGTTGGTGGCGACTTTAATCAAATTCTCCATTCATCTGAGCACCTTGGCCGTGGCATCAGGCCTCAATCTGCCATGAATGCTTTCCGGACTTGTCTTACTGATTGTTCTCTGCACGATCTCGGCTTTCGTGGCCCACGTTACACATACGCCACCACGAGTTTGCCTCCTCTGCATGTGAAGTGTCGTCTTGACCGTTTTGTGGCTACTGATTCTTGGTTACAGCTCTTCCCTCATGCTCAGAATTACCATCTCCGCTGGGGCCGCACAGCCCATCGCCCGATTAAGCTTGTGCTTCACCCTTCAACACGTTGTGGTGCCCGGCCTTTCGGGTTTGAAAATTGCTGGGCTCAGCATGCAGAATGTCGTACTTTAGTGCAGTCTATCTGGACCCGTCCACGGCAGGATTCATCTTACGTGGTTAAAGTGCGTGACTGTGGCCATGCCCTTCGCAGATGGGGGAAACGTCAGATTTGGGTGGAAAAACGTTCTTTGGAAAAGGCAGAGCACCGGCTTGATGTCCTTGGCCATGCTACGCCCACCATTAACACCATGCAGCACTTGCGCACCTGTACTCGGACTATTGATTCACTGTTATTATGTGAGGAGGTTCGTTTGCAACAACGTTCGCGTCAACAATGGCTTCAGGTGGGGGATCGTAATTCCCAGTTCTTTACTCTAGGTTCCGGGCCCGATCACGTCAAAATGCGATTTACACTCTTTCCTCGCCATCTATGCCTCCTGCGTCCACCTGGACAGGGGTGGAGTCTGTTGCACATCATTATTTCCAGGATCTTTTTGCATCCACTGCTCTAGAGACATATTACCATCTTCTTGCTTGTGTTGAGAATCGTGTCCCGTTGCCTATGTATGACCCAATGGGCGCTTTACTCAGGATGAGGTTATTGCAGCCTTTAAGCAACTTCACCCTTCGAAGGCACCGGGGCCGGATGGTATTAATGGCGTCTTTCTTCGTGAGTTTTGGCCTACTATCAGTGCGGACTTTATTGCAACTGCTTTGGCTTTTTTGAATTCGGATGTTGTGCCCACCTCGATTAACCACACTCACATAGCGCTCATCCCTAAGCGTGCGGGGGCCACTTCCATATCTGATTTCCGGCCCATCTCCTTATGTAATACCATATATCGGGTCATTTCCAAGGTTCTGGTTAATCGGGTTCACTCCGTTTTGCCACATGTTATTTCTGCTAATCAAGGCGCATTTGTTCGGGATCGTCTCACTACGGATCAGATCCTGCTTACTCATGAAGTTCTCCACTATATGCGCCGGTCAACGGCAAAGCAGCGTGGGCATTTTGCCTATAAGATTGACATGTCTAAAGCCTTTGATCGAGTTGAGTGATCTTTTGTTCTTCAAATTCTCCAGAGTATGGGCTTTCATCCTTTTTGGATCCGTGCAGTGCGCAAGTGTATCACAACCCCGACAATGGCAGTCTTGATTAATGGTTTTCCAGGTGCCTCCTTCCAGCCTCATCGGGGCTTACGCCAGGGTGATCCTTTATCGCCTCTCTTGTTTATCTGCTGTATGGAGGCTCTTACTTCTTCTCTGCAGGCTCCAGCGTCCAACACTATTCAGGTTTTTCCATTCAGGGTCTTCCGTCTCTCATCACCAACTTGCTGTTTGTTGATGATTGCATTATCTTTGGTGCGGCTACTCCCCGTAATGCCCAGTGTTGGCTGACCTCCTTGACAACTTTAAGCAGGCTTCGGGTCAGTGTATCAATATTGATAAGTCTTCTATTATGTTCTCCTCTAAACTTCCTCGGTCCCTGTGCATGACCATAGCTAGCGTTTTGGGAGGAGCTCGTGTGGTCAGTGATCTGGGTATGTATCTGGGTTTCCCCGTTCAGGTGGGGCGCAATAGGTCCGCCATTTTCAATTATCTTAAAGATAGGGTTGCACAACGACTCCAGACATGGTCCCACTGGGTGTCCCAGGCTGGTTGCATTAATCTTATTAAGGCTGTGTTGCATGCTATTCCCACTTATGTTATGTTCGTTATTTTGCTCCCGCAGACTTTGTTGCGGGCCATCAAAAGTATGATCTCGAAGTTCTGGTGGGGTGGATCTAATACGAAACGCTCAATCCATTGGGCCAGCTGGAAAACTATGTGCCTTCTTTTATGTGCTGAGGGTCTCGGTTTTCGCGACCTTCGTAGTTTTAACCGCGCTTTACTGGGTAAGCAATTGTGGCGCATTCTTACGCAGCCGACTTCGCTTCTCTCTCAATTTTACTCGGCCCGCTACTTGCATGGTACTACTCTTATGGCGGCTACACCTACATCTGCATCTAGCCCGATTTGGAGAGCGCTTCTGGGTGTCCGGGATTTAGTTTCAGCCGGTGGTTATAAACAACTTGGTAATGCTCGCTCCACTGCCATATCTGATCGTTGGTTGCCGGATAAGGTGGGAGGTCGGCCGTATCTTTGGTTTCTCCCACCCTCCTTGCGTGATCGGCCAGTCTCTGATTTGCTTCTCACTCCTACTCTTTGGAACTCCCAGCTTGTGCATGCCTCATTTCACCCGGATGATGTGCCGTACATCTTGAACCTTCCTCTCTCTGGGGACCAGGAAGCTTCAGACACATGGTATAGGGGTCTCACTGCTACAGGCTCTTACACGGTCCAGTCAGCTTATCATTGTGTTGTTGCCCTCGCTTCTTCTTCCCAGCCTAGCGCTTCAGCGGCATCTCCATCTCCACTAGGTTATGCGCTCCAACGGCTGTGGAAGGCTGATTTGCCACCTCGAGTTCGCCTTTTTGGCTGGAAACTCCTTCACGGGGTGGTTCCATGTTTGGAGGTGTTGGCTTCACGTCTACACCAGCCAATTGTGACCTCTTGCTCTACCTGTGGTGCAAGTGAAAGTTTGCCTCATTTGTTTTTTCATTGCCCGTTGCTACCGCAGTATTGGGACCGGGTTGGGGTCTCTTACCCCCCAGCTCTCCACTCCAACGCCCAATTCACTAGTTGGTTTATGGTTGCGTGCTCTACTTACTCTGTGGGAGCTTTGGCAGCCCTCACCTCCCTTCTGTGGCGCATTTGGTTTGCTCACTGCCAGTTCTCTCATCATCAGGTTCCCTCTTTTGAGGCTGGCTGGTTCCAGGAGGATAGTTTCTTGCATCACTGTTCTCCCATCCCGCTGTTCTCGTCTAGTCTTGGCCTTTCGCAGCATCGTCGGGATCACACCACTTGGCCGGACATTTTTGTTGACGCTAGTCTTGATCGTTTCGGACGGTATGGCCTCAGCTTTGTTATCCAGGAAGGGGCCACTATTACATGGGCTGGGGTCACTGCGGGTATTGGAACGTTTGTGCCATCTTATGCGGAGGCCATGGCTTTGTGTTTTGGGATTGCCGCAGCTCAACGTAGTGCTTTCTGCTCGGCCCGTTTCATTACTGATTGCAAAGGCCTTGTTGACTTTCTTGTGCACTCCCCTGCTCCCGCGTTGGATGGCCCTACCCGTACACTGCTCACGAGTGCACTCTCCTCTTTAGCGCCTCTAGTTAATGTGGCCTGGTTTCATACACCGCGCGATAACAATGTATTTGCACACAACCTAGCTTTTCATGCTAGAATGTCACAACTCCCTATGAGTTGTTGGAAGTCTGATTGTTGGAAGTCTGAGGACTTCCCAGCATTTGTAAACGCTTTGTGCACTTCTTCTTAATAGAAATTTCCTTGTTTAAAAAAAAAGTATAAGTCAAGGAAGAAAAAAAATGAACAAAACGAGGACGATAAGATATGAACCGTGAATTATGTTTATTACTCGTATTTTACTGTATTTATATAATTCTTTTGGAAAATTCACGATATACCCTTGTTTTCTTTCATAATTCATAATATATCCCTGTGATTTTCGTAATTCAACTTTAAACATATTTAAATGTTGTCCAAAATTGATGAAACTTTACATGAACGATGCTAAAGTGTTATATTTTGTTCAATACCAAATTTGAAGCTTTTTAAGCTCACATGTGATCTGTGAGACCCAATGAATATGTGACTGTTCATTGGGTCCCACAGGTCACATGTGAGCTTAAAAAAATTCAAATTTGATATTGAACCAAAATATAACACTTTAGCATCGTCCGTGTAAAGTTTCATCAATTTTGGACAACATTTAAATATGTTTAAAATTGAATTACTAAATCATAAGGATATATTATGAATTTCTTTCGTCGTGAATTTTCCCAAATTCTTTTGCTGGAGCGCTGCTGCTCTCCTCGTCTCCCACATAGACCTCTTCCTTTCCTTCCCTGTCACTACTAGTAGCTCCTCTCCATTCTGTTATTTTATTATCTTCCTTAAGCTCTCTCTCTCTCTCTCTCTCTCTCTCTCCGTCCTTCTATCGACCCCACCCACTTCCTCCCGTCCCGGGAATGAATATATTAATTACGTGGGTAGTTTAATCGGTAAATACAATTGGGCAGGCAGGCATGCTTCCCCGATCAAAATGATGCTGGTGGAAAGATAGGGTTTCAATGATTCGGTTCGTTCCTCAGCTGTTTAGTTGAAGATTTAGGGTTCCTAAGAGTAGGGAGTCTCTTCCCAAGCCAGTTCATCGAAGGTGGTTGTTGTGTAGCATCTTCAGGGTGGATTTTAATCCGATTCCCCTAATTCTGACTGAATAGATAGCTCTCGAACCTGATCGATTTTTCCTTGGGGGCTCCGTTGAATTGAAAGTATTTCTGATGTGGGTTCGGGTGAAGGCTCTATCATTTGTTGCTGAATCTCGTAGGTGTTGACGTGCGTGTAAGAGCAAATCTGAACTCAGACTGGTTACTTTTTGTGTTTGTCGGTGTTGTAAGTCGGTGATTCAGCTAAAATGGATCGGGTTGTCGGTGGGAAGTTCAAGATGGGTAGGAAAATTGGGAGCGGATCGTTTGGCCAGTTGCATTTAGGTATTCTTCCGTCTGTTTGTAACCTTTCTGGATCGCACTACTACTGATCAAGTTCCTTTGTTGGGGATCTTTGATATCTTACCTTCAAATTGAATGATTTATAGGTGTCAATATACAAACTGCCGAGGAAGTAGCTATTAAGCTCGTGAGTTTAATTTTCTCTTACCCTTGTTTTTTCTAGGCTGTTTCTTTTTGGTGTAGTTATTGCTTTTGTCCTCAGTGTTTGTCTTGTTATACCTGCAATATACACAGATTGTACAAGTACAGAACTTTTTTGATGTTTTAATGTTAAGTATTTTCCCTAAGCTAATCGTTAATATTGATTCTTAAAATCATGCTTGTCTTCACTGAAGATTGACCGAGCTTCAAACTGGAATACATTCTGCTTGTTGTTTGCAATTATTTGGATGAGCTAATAGGTCATAGTTTGAACAGACGTAGTGCTGAATATTCATCTTATGATCCAAGCTGGAAGACTATATTACAGATCAGAGTTTGAAATTCATGTTATATGTTGATTAGCTGGGTATATAGAAGATGGGAGCACACTCTGATGAAGCACTGTTTTAAACTTGTCTCATACCTTTGCTAAGCTTGTTATAGTCTTTGTTGGTAGTGACTAATACTCAGGTCTCTTTTGCATAGCTCTGAGTATGATAGCTCTGCCCTTTTATAGGAATCTGTGAAGACGAAGCACCCACAACTTCACTATGAGTCAAAACTGTACATGCTTCTTCAGGGTGGAAGTAAGTTCTTTTTTAAGCTGATTATTACATTTTTTTCTTTTACTTCATAATTGGCAAGAAGTGCTATTGCCAGAATCTTACCAGTTATGATTTCTGTTACCTTTCATTATGTTGAAGCTGGGATTCCCCATCTTAAATGGTTTGGAGTTGAAGGTGAATACAACATCATGGTTATTGATCTTCTTGGCCCGAGCTTGGAGGATCTTTTCAACTACTGTAACAGAAAGTTCTCTCTTAAAACCGTACTGATGCTTGCTGACCAACTAGTAAGTAATAATTATCTCTTATACTGGCCATCAGCTCTCCATTGCTTTTATAATACGTTTCCTTTATTGTTCTCAGATGAATAGGATTGAGTACATGCACTCTAGAGGTTTTCTTCATCGTGATATAAAACCGGATAACTTCTTGATGGGTCTGGGGCGCAAGGCGAATCAGGTATGGATTTATTGCTGGCTTGGTACTTATTTGCTTGTTCTGGATATTTATATAAACCAAAAATAGATAAAAACTATCAAAAAGTTGTACAAGGAAAAACAATGTTCCTTTCCTCATTCATCTGTTCTGCTACTGTAATTTTGGTTTACGTATCCTTCATGCTAATCCTGTCCTGCTACATTCTGGTCTCAGGTTTATGCTATTGACTTTGGCTTAGCAAAAAAGTACAGGGATCTGCGAACATTTTCACACATAGCTTATAGGTGAGCATTAGCATGCTCTTTTGTGAAGGTTTATGTTGAGCACTGTTTTTCTTTGGTTTGAATTTCTTTGTACCTTCCTAGCTTGATGTTACTACTGCATAATCCATCTCTTGCTTGGATACAGATTAAACCATTACTCCTTTAGACTCGTAACGGTACCTTAAGTTGTATACTATTGCAGGGAGAACAAGAGCCTGACTGGTACAGCACGATATGCAAGTGTCAATACTCACCGTGGAATTGGTAATTTACTATGTTTCTTGTCTATTATTTTGCCCATAATGATTTGGTAATAGATTATATGTGAAGTGGTGATTTGCCTGACCTTTTCCTTTATCACTGAACAGAACAAAGTAGGAGAGATGACATGGAATCTCTTGGTTATGTGCTTATGTATTTCCTGAGAGGAAGGTAAGTATGTACATTCATGAGTCATTTAATAATCATTTTCTGTCAGTTTTTGATTTTTCATATTCTTGTGGCAGTCTTCCTTGGCAGGGACTGAAAGCCAATACCAAAAAGCAGAAATATGATAAAATCAATGAAAAGAAGATAATGACCCCGATAGAGGTATGTCATGCTCATATATATATATATCAAATTACTTCGAAATCTGTAATCTGGCTTGTGATTGTAAATGGCAAGAGATTAATGTTGCTGCCTGGTTGAGCATCTTGTGTAAAATGATTATCTGATGAACATATGCACCACAGGCTCTCTGCAAGTCGTACCCTGCGGAGTTTTTATCATATTTCATGTATGTTAGACAACTGCGTTTTGAAGACAAGCCAAACTATGCATATTTGAAGAGACTTTTCAGGGACCTATTTATCCGAGAAGGTGGGTGAAGTTGTCAAGTGCCAATTGTCAGTGTTCTTGTTAGGCCTGCGTAACTTTTGTTTTTCAGATCAAAATGGTAATTGGTATATCTATATCGTTGCTTTCTCTAATTGATAGTTGTGAATGTGAACCGGTTGCAGGATACCAGTATGACTATGTTTTTGACTGGACTATAATGAAGTATCCTCAAGTGGGGGCCAGTTCTAAAGGACGGGTCTGTGCTTTGATAACACTTTAGCCATTGGAGAATTCATGTCTTTCAGGAAAATTGTCAACTGACTATGATTTCTTTTCTTGGTTCTCCGCTCTTAGTCTACTAGTGGAAGAGGAGTAGCTGGTTTAACTTCAGAACCTTCTGCGGAAAGACCAGAAAGGACCTCAGGTCACTCCTTCCCCTTTTGCTTTGCATGCCCTGCAAACAAAGCAGTAGCATTGAGAATATGATTGTCCTTTCATCTTCTGACATCATCTCTGTCTGCCGTTGTCATTATCAGTAGCTAGAGACTTGCGAGACAGACTGTCTGGTAAGGTGGAATCCATTCCTAGAAGGAATCCTTTGACTCCTGGTGAACATCTTGTTAAGCAAAGGAGCTCTCAGGATGCAACAGCATCAAGAGATATGGTTCGAGATTCAGAGAAGGTGATTGCATCATCATCTAGGGTGAGTGGCTCGTCAAGAAGAGCTGGTGCGGTCTCAGGGAGTCGTCCGACGTCCTCTGGAGACCCAGGTAATGTACCGCGTACAAGTCGTCTGTCGTCAAACAACAACGGAGCTCATCATCACAGTAGCTCCCCAATGACACACAGAGTGCAGCTACAATCACAGAATGTTGTTGATTGTCGACCCGCTTCTAGAACTCGTACCACTACCTCCAGAGGCATTGGGCGGGATGATCACATCCGTAGCTTTGAGCTCCTCTCTATCCGGAAGTAAACCTGGGGGTGTGGGGTTGATGAGGCTAATAATATCCAGTCAGTGAACATAGAGTGACAGAGGAAGGAGGGGGATCTGATAGAAGAAGGTATCTGTTTGCATTTGTTTCTTTATTTGGTTCTGATGACGGAAGAATATAAAAAATCTGGGTGTTTTAGTTCTCAGAATTTATGTATATTGAGAGAGGGCTAATGCTTTTTCTTCTTCCTGTCATTCTGTGGTAACGTCTTATTAGGCATCTTTCTTTCTCTGCAGTCTCTCTGTCACTTGTTGCCTTTTTTTTTTCTTTTTTAATTTGACTTGATGACCAATCTGTAAACTCGTTTCTTCGTCTACGCTCGGCATATATATTTTGCTCTAGTTCAGCATTAGATTTGTACTTTGGTCACATCGCAAATTTTAATGAGTAATTTTTTTTATTCTTCGACAATATTGCAGGGGGCTCGTTTCCGTGTGTCATGGTCTTGTTTGGTTTTGGCTTGATTTTTTTTTTTTAGAATTTTACAAATGTAAAACAAATTATGAATTTGTTTGGCTTGGTCTTGTGGTGTCATATAACACTCAGAAAATTTTATTCCTATTTCTGGTATTATTCTCCAATTTAGCATGTAAGTAAAGCTTTAGGCTGTGTTTGGGTGGGTATAAATGTGGTAGTTTTATGGCTGTTTTGGTCTGATAGTTTGTTGGTTGTTTTGTGGTAGTTTTGTTGGTGTTTTGTGCTGGTTGTTTTGTGGTTGTTTTGAAAAATAGTGTTCGGCAGGCGGCGGTTTCGTCTGGCTGTTTTGAATAAGTTAGTTTTGTGCAGTGCGTTTACCGTTTTGGATGTTACAATTAAAAATTTTATATTACATTTTAAAACAATTTTTTGTTAATAAAGTTAAAATATATGTAGATATTCAATTAAATACTTTAATTATATTATTTTATTATTAACATTTTAATGACAATTAATTTATAATATGTATATATTAATTTATCAATAATTTTTTTACATATATTAGAAAAAATAAAGAAATAAACCATTGTGTTTAGAGCAAATATGTTAGATGTTACATATAAAAATAAAATTTTATGGATTATATATTACTACCTCCGTCCCACTTTCATCTTCCTGTTTACTTTTTGGCACGCTTTTCCACTTCAATATTAAACATATAAGATAAAATAATTTTATAAAATAAATTTTATAACATATAGTTTTTTACATGAGGATTTCATTGTAAAAATTAGATTTGTAAAATTATATCATCTTATATATTAAATATTGAAGTCAAACGACATGTTCAAATAGTAAACTAGACAGTCAATAAGGGACGGAGGGAGTAGTATTTAATATAACATTTCAAATGTATTAATACTTAAGATTATTTTAATTTTTAATAGAATAAATAATAGCATTGAATTGAAAAAATAATTTTTTTCAATAATAAAATAATTGACTGTAACTGAATATATTTATATACGTACAACTATCACTTATTATTATTATTATATTATTTAATTGTTGATAAAATATTTATTTTAAACATATATTTGTAGTTAAAACAATATATTCTATTCAATTAAATATTACTTTATGAAATTCAAAAAAATAAATTTAAATTTAATACTGGCTATGCCGAGAAATAAAAAATAACATATATTAGTATAAAAAATTTTTAAAAATATAATTATAAGTATTGAAAATTTAAATTAATTTATTAAAAATTAAATTTTAAATATTAATTAATATTATAAAAATATTTTCGCCCCCTCAATTACAGTTTTCTGGTTCCGCCTCTGTTTACGGTATTCATTCTATTTGCAGCATAAATTGTTGGTTGTTTTGTGGTTGTTTTGAAAATGGTAGTTTTGTGACTGTTTTGAAAATTGTTGTTCGGTGATGACGGTTTAACATTTTGGATCAAAAATGCCAAAATAAAAAATGGCACATTTATACCACATTCAGACCATCACCGAACGCAGCCTTAATCTTTAATATAAAAAACTGCCGTTCTTTTTGTGCAGTTTAAAGGCAGCTTTTTACTACTCTATGCAAACATGTGAGAATGGTTTACGGGTCGGGTTGAGCAAAAATTCAAAGCTCAACTGAATTTATGTCATAATGCTTGTATACGGGTTGTTTTGATCGTGGGTAGAACTGTTTTTTTTATGAGAGGAATTTTTTTTGTCTTGTTACTTGCATTAATTCTTTGGTTTTTTTTTAAATTTTATAATTGAGGGCACAAGGCCCGAATCGAGGCAAAAGCTAAGAGAGCCGCAAAAGCGACCAGCAAACAAATAAGCTAGGACAAGGAAAAAGCATCAGCAAACAAATAAGCTAGGACAAGGAAAAAGACAGTGCACACATACCTCTCTAATCTACCAATTGACTGTACACCAAATCCTTACTATCTCGCTTTGACTCTATTCATGCTCTTAGTTGTAGCTTTACTAATACGAGAAAACTTACTAAACCCTGCTAGCCTCTTCTTATTTCCCACATCCCTTCTGGCGCTACACCTAGAGATGGAACATGATCCACTATCTGCATCGGCCTCAATTTCAATCTTAGACTCTTGACTACGTTGCCGAGAACTAGCTCTTTGCTCACGAATGATCTCCACAAAATTCCTTAAGGCGAGTCCTTCATCTCGCGCTTGGCACTCAAGCTTTTTGTCCAGTAATAGAGTTTGTCTAGCTTCCTCTTTGAGATACTCCTCCTCAGGGCACCGCGAAGGCTTAGATAGTCCACTATCCGACTCAAAACCAGGTGGAAACTCTGGATCTTCGAACAGGCACCTGAGATCTTCACCATCCCCTCCTTCATCTACCTCCTCAACATGGGGAGGATCCAACACAAATTCAGGGTGTGATTTTCCTAAATCACAAACTGTACACCCGGGCTCCAACTCGATCCCAAGCATCCCTTGATTACCACTACTTGCCACTTCGTTGACTTCCATCTTCTGGACCCGGTCAACCATTTCTTAACATTTCATCTGCAATTGGGTCAGGAATAAGCTCTTTGGTCACCAATGGCTGCCGAATAGTAATAGGCGTCCGACCATTTACTGCCACAACATCGGTTCGAGGACCACTGACGGGGGTAGATGGCAAATTCAGCCCACTCTGACCTTGACCAACCTGTCCACATCCAAATGACAGCCCGCCCATACCGGCCGCGAGAGAGTTGGGCCACTCTCCTCCTCATCCAAACCCATGATTCAAACTCCCATACTGGTCCAAAATGGATACCGGCGCTCCAGCCCAGTATCCCCAGTACGGGTACACCCAGCCCAGGTAACAACTAGGCCATTGCCCGCCCACACCAAAACCGTAACACCTTCTATCAACTACTTTCGCGGCCCTAGAACCTAGGCCCGTCTCGGTCTTGTCCTTCTCAGATTCCAAACAGCTAGTCTTCTCGCCTTCTCCCGACAACCTCTCCCCCACGCCTGGCCCACGTGTCTTGGAACTATCAACCACGATTCTGAATCGGGTGCGACCCTTGGACACACCCCTAACCTCGCCGCGTTCAATTACAAACTTAACAGTCGCGCCGTCCATAACAACTTCAAGGTCGCTGCCGGCATCGCCCTGCTAACCACCAATACCTCTGACTTGAAGCAGCCCAGAACAATCACCAACCTTGGGCGAGACATCACCTGCGGGACGACAATCTGGAACACGACATACAGACTTCTGATTGCCGACAAAAGCATCAGCGCTGGGATGAGCCACCACCGACCTATCTCTAATCTGCGTCTTGGCGGGCCGCCTCCTGCCTATCCTCTGAAACGGGTATTTTGCCCGTCACGCATAGACTCTATGACCCAGAAACAACCTTCCATTAATCTTACCTACTGCTACATCCACCCTCGATGGATCCACCATACTCACCAACGCGAACGCCAAAGGATTGGAATGGCGCTTCTTTCTCAAGATGTAGATATCCATGATGTCCTCATCCATCCTGAGAAGCCACCATAATGCTCGATAGTCAACCTGAAAACTGAGATTGTCCACAAATAACGAGCATCCCTGTCTTTCTGAGGCAGAGCTTCCCTCGTCACCATCATCTTTAATCTTCTGGTCTCTCGCGCCAACCACCCCAGTTAGCTTGCCTCCACCACGTCGTCGCGACCAAAAGCGAGATCTTCAACCCTGCCGCAACTCAGACCTCGATCTCCGACGAGAACGAAGACTATGGCAACGAGAACGCCAGGATGAAAAAGTAGCTCTCCTCCGCGGCCTCCCCCGCCGTGACTTTAATCTCGATCTCTGAAGTGAACGACGTTTGGAGCATTGGGGATGCTAGGAAGGACAAGCTCTCGACCGTCTCCCTCCTTGTGATGAATCGGACCATCGCCTCCTGCGACGGTGGCTACAATGGGAGGAGCACCTGGAACAGCGCTGACTCTTCGACCGCCTCTCAAAGCCTCACGACCCTCTCGAATTTTTCTCCCTCTCTCATATTCTTTTACATTAATTCTTTGGTCACCTTGTGAACATGATATAGCGACAGGAAGTGCATCAAATGCAAGCAAAAATTAATCAAAATGTGTATATCTTAATTTGTTTCTGGGATACATAAGACTGATTTTAGGCTTAGATGTTAACCCAACAAGTTGTAGTGCAAGAGTAAGTGTGATAGGTTGGACTCTTCTCCAACGTCAACAGTGCCAATAGAAAACTGACCGAACTCATACGAGAAGGGAAAAAAGTATCTCATTTTAGTCTGTTTGCTAGCCTAGTACGAAGGATGAATAATTCTTCTAACGCATTAATATGATAGAAGTGCATACGCAACACATGCTCCCGAATGATTTTGTTTTCTTTGGTGAGGGCTCTAGTAACCAAAATTAGGTTTTAAGATGTAGGTCTTTGAGATTTCAATCTGTCACAAGAATACTTCCGGACCTATCCTAATTTGGAAGGAACTATTGAGGAAAACAGTTTAAATCATTAAAGGATTTAATATTCTATTTTAATTCCTATTATCTCTCCACTATCTTAACCATCACCATATTTACCTCTCCACTAACGTACTAACTTCTCCACTTCTCCTTAGATATAGGATCTACATTTGACTAGAATGTTAGTATGTATTTAAATACTCATCTATCAAGAGAAATAAACACAACAATTAATTATTTCATTACAAGAATGAGCCAAGAGTCAGCCACCACATTCATTTAAATGGAAAATAAGAAAATTTTCGTTGGTTGACACAAGGAAGAGTCGAGAGGAGAGTAATTAATCAACTGCATATATATAAGATTATATTTATCGATGTGTCTGTCATCCCAAGCCATGGATTATAGTTAATGGAGGGCGTCTAGTTAAATTATGGGATTCCATCATCAAAGTAAGTTAAGTATGATGATTGAAGGCAAATGATATGATTACGAACCCCCTTGTTCGAATTGTCTTCTTTACAGCTCAAACATATCAGCAATATACACTTTTAGTTTTTCTCTCTACTTGATTGCTGTAAGTAACATGGGTCAATTACTCCTACAAGTCAATCCATTCAGAATAACGTCGAATCTCGTTTGTTGGACATGGATTAGAGTCTTTCTCCTTCCTTACAATTTCTGAACGGAATTTGTAGAAGCTACAATTTAATTAATCCTATAATATATATATATATATATATATCAAAGCATACGAATAATAATAGAAAAAACATCAATCACACTATTTATTATTTATCTCAATAAAAAAATAAAAACAATTTGACGCCTCTGGTATGGTATCACTATCAACTATGTACAAAAAATGTGGCAATTAACGAGACCTGTATATCTTTACCAAAGAATGATAACATAAACACAACAAACAACAATGTAATAAAATTCTTTCATACAGTGGCTCCTCTGCTAATCATATCATTCTCAATGTAGTTTAGATAAGAAATCTGTCGTTGAAGCTTCATCTCTCTATAAAACTTGCTAATAAACTCCTCTGCTTTCTCATCAATCCCTTCTGTCGTTGTTGAATCTTCTCCCAAGATTTCTTCTTTATCACCATAAAGACAACTAATCTCCTCTTCCGTTCGGTCGATTTCATAATCGTAGTCAAACATATGATGATCGGGTTTCATACATCCCGGAATCATGAACCGGAGTGATGTCGGTCTGCTCATTCTCATGTGGATAACCGGTGTCTCATCGAATGAGAGCTGTCTCTCACCGTAATGACGATCATTAGCGGTGTGGTGGTGGTGTTTTAGGGATTTTAAGTGTTTGGGGATTAATCTGAGTTCGGCCATGAATACCCTGCATTTCATTATCCCGCCTTTCCTAGCCCATAGTAGTGCTAGACGGAGTAATCTCCATGCTCGTTGAGTTGATTGGTTGGTTGAGGATGATGATCTTTGAGTCTTCTTTCCCATGCTTAGTGACTGATCGCTGCTGTTCGTTGAATTGAATCGTAAATAGTAATGGATTCTGTTTCTTGTTTGACAAATCGGTTTCTTTCTTAGATTGGAAGGATGAGAGTAGTAAACTGAGGATATGTTGGCAAAAGTGGCGGACATATGTATATATACAAGCTGATGCCTGATGATGGTTTGAATCTGTTTCAATACAGCTAGCTAAGCTAAGCTAGCTGCCCATAGTATAGCACGTACGCGGTCGTGAAATTGAAAAAAAATAAAATAAGGATGAAGGGTGAGTTATGAGAGAGAGCGGGTGGGGCCCTTGAAACTGCGTTAACGCGGGGAACTCGGTTTCTTACAACAATGGACATAGGCATTAACCTCGATCATGATTGTGAATGATTACTTTTTCTTAAAAAAACATAGATTGATGAATGATTACGATTACGACTAAAATTTACTCTCTCCAGTTTGTGTGTCCTGTTTGCTTTTAAACATTGTTTCCATTTAATTTTAAACATATAAGATAAATTAATTTGAAAATAATTTTAACATATGTTTTTGATAAACTATGTACAAAATTTAGTTTTATAAAATTATTTATCTTATATGCTTAATATTGAAGTGGAAACGATATGTCAAATAGAAAAGGACAGAGTCAACCGGACGGAGGGAGTATTTTTTGTTATGGATTGGAAATAAATTAATATTGTAGTCTGTATTGTATACTCTCTATTCATTAAGAGACATGTCATCTTTATTTCTAGAATTATTTTAGATTTGGATGTTGTTTTATACTCCCACTATCCTGAATTCATCGTCCTGTTTCTTTCATGATATATTTTTTCATTTTAATATAAACATATAAGATAAAATAATTTTTTAAAACTAAATTGTGTAACATATAATTTATCATGTAAGGAATCATATACAAAACTTAAAATTTTAAAATTAATTTATATTATATGTTAGAAATTGGAGTCAAACCAAAATCTAAATAATAACAAAACCATTAACGGCTCGTTCTCAAACCCCAAGAAAGATGCTGGGGTAGATTATGCTTTATCCAAAAAGCTGGTAAGACTAACGTTTCTCAATAATCTACCCTTGGTGATTTAGGCTCCTTCTCACATGAGCTTATTTGATGTATAAGAAGTTGATGTGACATCTTGATTTATTTCAAAGCCCCTCACACTTGAATTTAAAACGCTACTTAAGGTAGCGTCTTGGTCTCAGTAAGCTAGATTGTGACGGGGCTTAAAACTTATATAATGGAATGTGTGATTAAAATGATAGGTCCCACATATAGCCAATAATCTTCATCTACATCTTACAATCTCCTTTGAGAACAGAATTCAGAATGGAAGGAGTAAGTTTTGAAACACAAAATTGCGGGCGTGTTAAGAAAAAAGATGCTAATATGCGTGTGTGCGCGCAATTTTGGTGCATTTGATCCCCAATTAATTGACTCCGTTACACATGCTATGATAAGTTATAGCTTCACCAGCAGGTTGAGTCAGGTATATCGTATCTGATTCATATATGTAATATGAATACTGTCCCTATTAACCTTCTGGTTTATTATTTGGACTTGTCGTTTGACTTCAATATATTAGTAGTAGATGATATTAATTTTACAAATCTAAGTTTGTAATGGAATCCTTATGTCACAAACTATATATTATAGAATGTGTTTATAAAATTATTTTATCTTATATGTTTAATATTGAAGTGGAAAAACATACCAAAAAGTAAACAGGAAGGTCATGTGGGAGGGAGGTGTATGATGTTGTTGTTTCTGCTATGGTAGCTTCAGATTGAGGTAGATCAGCATCAGCAGCAACACACTATCTACGATCTCACAGACAATATGATTACATTTGGGTAAGAAAAAAATATAGCAAGAGCCTGGCATATCGCCGTAACATGAAAAGCATGCTGTTGAGTACAATACAAAACAATTGGCCGGGTATGACAGCAATTTCGCCCCATTGGGCCCAATTGCACTGTCAGCAGTTGATTGTGCAAATAATTAACCAATAATGATGACTTGAACTGATGATAGTGACATAAATCTGACAGTATTTTCTTGTTGGTGGGTTAGCTGGCGTTGCTTTTGCGGTAAGCACCTGTAGCTGCCCAACAATATTAAGTGGGTGCTGTGTGTTAGTGTTAGTTGTTGGTACCAAACCTATTGTCAAATAATCATTTGAGAATCCAACATCAACTAGATAAAGCCTCATTTTTAGTAACGTACCGTTGGTGATCTAAGTAGATATGATTATCATTACTTAATTGATTGATAAGTTTTGATTAAAATATCATTCGCGCGCGTTACTTAATTAAGAAATGACAATCGGAAGGGCGCGTCTATTTCGCGTTGGGAACATCCTGGAATGCGATACCGTGTTGCTCAATAATACTACTACTACAAAAACTAAACGAGTTTAGTTATAACTAATGAAAAACAAATACATGATATTCCCTCATAATAAAGGCAGAAATGATTATAGCGGCAGTGAAATTAGTCAGAACCAGGTGTTTGTTTTGGTGACAGCTTCATCAACGCTTGATTACTCGAACAGAAAGGAAGTTGTACAGATCCCAAAGTAATTAAGATTACTTAATCTAACGTATGATGTGAGTATAAAACTGTACAAGCAAATATATTAAATCAACATCTTAGTACAATATAATTGTACATTACAGTGTTACTCATACAATCTCTATATTTGCATTATAGTTAATTCTAGGTGTTGCACTCACATTAAAGAAAAATAATAAGAGTATAATTGAAATTAATTATCCCGGTGAGCCTTATATATATCAAAATCATCATATACAAACGCAAATTCTTTCTCTATTTCCCTATTTGTGAGTTAATTAGGTCTTTGCAGAATGTATATATGCGTAACATGGTGGGTGGAGTATACATGTTCTTTGATTATTATGCTCATTCACATCATTACTAGTCAAAGGTCGTGGGTTCGAAGCCTATCCACTACCAGTTGGAAACGGAAGAGAGAATTAGGACGCTGAGGAGAAGAATCGGGACACAGAAAGTGACGAAGGAAGACGCGGAAGAAAGAAATTGAGAAGACTGACTGGAGCGACGAGAGAGCAGAGAAAGGAAAGAAAAGTTCTTAATTGTGTATTATGACTTCTGATTATAACAACAGAAGAAAACTCTAATATATACAAACATAAGCGACCGTTAAACAACGGGAGGGAGAAAACGACTAATGAGGCTAATAAGGGGAAATAAGAGATAAACCAAGTTTCCCCCCCCCCCCCCCCCTCAAACCTAAGAAAAGGAGTTATTTTGTTAGGTTTGAATGTTTAGCATTCCCATTGATGTGAGTTGATGACGATAATCCTTCCGTTAACGGCTTTGTGAGCATATCCGCCTTTTGATGTAAGTTGGAGATGTGGCCAACATCGATAAGGCCGGCTTTGATTTGGTCCTGACATAAGAACATCTATCTCAATGTGCTTCGTGCGTTCGTGGAGGACGGGGTTGTGAGCAATATAGACGGCCGATTTGTTTGTCGCACCTCAGCGGTATAGGAGTGATGTCATGGATGCCAAGTTCATTGAGAAGGCGAGAAAGCCAAGCCAATTCGGTGGTGACACGTCGAAGAGCACGGTATTCAGCTTCGGCGGACGAGAGGGAGACAGATGCTTGCTTCTGGACTTCCAAGAAATAGGAGAGCCTCCGAAAAGAATTTTAATATCCATAACGGATCTGCGAGAAATGGGCAAGAAGCCCAGTCAGAATTGCAATATGCAAGGAGAGAATAATCAGATTTGCTATTCAAAAAAATGCCATAACCAAGCGTTCCTTTGATGTACTGGAGGACATGGATGGCGGCATTCCAATGATTTTGACAGGGATGTTGATTGAATTGGCTCAGAAGTTGAACACTGAAATTAAGGTCCGGACGAGTGTTGATGAGGTAGTTTAACTTGCCAATGAGCCGACGGTATTCAGTAGCATTGGGAAGAGGAGGACCGTCTTCCAAGTGGAGCTTGATGTCGGGAGCAAGAGGGCTAGCAACCGGTGTTTGGACAAAATGTTGTAGTCCGCAAGGAGATCAGAAGCAAATCTTGTTTGTGTGATGCCGACTCCGTCAGAGGTGTAATGGAACTCAAGACCAAAGAAGTAGGTGAGATTGCCAAGGTCTTTGATCTTGAAAGAATTATGAAGGGTTTCCTTAACTTGGAGAATCTTGGTATCATCGTTGCCGCATAAAATGATGTCATCGACGTAGATTCCAAGAAAGAGAATGGAGTCCCCATGACTCCATTTGAATAAAGAATGGTCATTATCTGAAAGAACAAAGCCAAGGTTAGTAAGACTAGTCGAAAGCTTAGCATACCATTGGCGGGAAGCTTGTTTTAACCCGTATAAAGATTTTTGCAATTTGCATACTAAACCGTTGGTGGGAGTGATCAAACCCTTAGGAATTTTAAATCTCTTCATGAAGATCGCCATGGATAAACGCGTTGTTGATATCGAGTTGATGAATCATCCAACGTCGTTTTATGGCAAACACTTATCAAGGTGCGAATGGTTGTCATTTTGACAACAGGAGAGAAAGTTTCATGAAAATCTTCCCTTCTCTTTGTGTGAAACTGCGAACAACCAAACGTGCCTTGTATCTTTCGATGGTTCCATCGGATTTGTGTTTGGTGCGATACACCCATCGGCATGCGATGCATCTTTTCCCCTTTGGAAGCTTAACAAGTGCCATGTGTGATTTTCTTCAAGGGCTTGAAGTTCTGAATTCATTGCATCTCTCCATTCTGGGTATCGAACAACAACCTTATAAGATGATGGTTCCAAAGGGCATTGCATTTGGACCTGAGAACATAAGATACAAGAAGGAATAAAATCAGTGATTGAATTTAAAGTAGGTAGAAGATTGGTCCTGGAATTTTCAAGCTGAGAGGAGAGAAGATGGGTAAAGGGATCATGTGGACTTGGTTACAATCATAATCTGCAAATCTGATGGGGGCCTGTTTTATTCTCGTAGAACGTCGGACCATTTGTTCACCGTTATGGACTTGTTCACCGTTCTGGGCTTTATCACCGTTCTGGGCTTGATCATTGTCGGTGGGAAGAATAGTGGCAAAATGTTGATCGGGTGGTCCAGAATTGGATTTCTCTGGAATGAGATTCTCATCGCGGGCAATATGGGTAGGAGAATGATAATGTTGATGGATTATGATCAGCCTCATCACAGGTGGGCTCCAGCACGACAGAATCAGACGTGATGGTCTTTGTCAGGAATAGAAGAGGCGGATTTGTTGGGCGGCGTGGTAGGTGAGCCTGATCGATGCGGAGTATTGTCGTGAGACAATTCACTGTCACTTTCTTCATCAACGGTGATGGGAAAAGAGGAAAAAGTGGGCTGGTCTGAGCAGTTTGTTTCAGTGGACTGAGACTGGGCCTGCAAGGGGAAAACATCTTCGAAAAAGGTTAAATCTCGACTGGTAATACCCTTGTTTTCATTGATAAGGAGGACCCGATGACCTTTTTTACATAACCCAGGCCCAAGGTAAACTCCTTTGTATCCACGATCATTGAATTTCCCTTTATTGGTAGTAGGCCCAGTATGATAAACTAAAGACCCGAAAGTCTTAATGCTACTCAAGTTAGGAGGATAACCATATAAGCATTCATAAGGATATAAGCCATTTAAAGTAGAGGATGAAAATCTATTAATAAGAAATGTAGCCATTAAAATGCTTTCACCCCAATATGTAATGCTGAGCCCAGATTGAAAAAATAAAGTGCGAGTAGTTTCTAACAATTATCGATGTTTTCTCTCGACAACTCCATTATGTTGAGGAGTGTAGACACAAGTGGTTTGGTGTATTATCCCTTTTTCATTAAAAAAATATTGTAAAGATCTAGATAATCCAAGTTCATAAGCGTTGTCTGAACGAACAATTTTAACATGCTTATTAAATTGCCGTTCAACCATGTTGATGAAGTTTTGTATGTGTTGGGAAGCATCAGATTTAAGTTTCATAAGAAGAACCCATGTACATCTACTAGCATCATCAACAATCGTAAGAAAATATCGGCAACCATCATGATTAATAGTAGAGCAGGGCCCCCAAGTATCAACATGAATAAGATCAAAACAATGTTCAGACCTATTCTTAGAGTGAGGGAAAGACAATCTATGGCCGTTAGCTCTAAAACATACATCACAAGCAAAATTGTCAGGAATATCATGTTTCTGAATGAGACCCATCTGAACCATCTTATTTAAGGGAGGATGTCCCATTTTCCTATGCAAAGCTACCAAACGAGAGCCATAACAGTAAGCAGATCCAGAAAAATTATCATTATTACAACTATCAAAAATCTTGCGCAACAATCTAAAGTCAAGAAAGTACAGCCCATCCTCCTGATATCCAATTTGCTCCTTATTTTTCCAAGTACGGGCCTGCATATAGCAATTGTTAGAATCGAAAGAAATCTCGCACTTATATTGCTGAGCCAGTCTACTAACAGAAGCAAGAGAAAGCTTGAAACTAGGAACATGTAAAACGTTATCAAGCTTAAAACTATCAGTAAGAATAACAGAACCCACAGTATCAACAGTTTCAATATGCCCATTAGGTATCGTAACATGATGCATATCAGAGGTATGTTTTTTATCACTAAGCAAGTATTGGTCACCAATTAAATGCTCACTAGCTCTAGAATCTAAAAGCCATTGATTATCAACATGCTTTCGGTAAGAACTATTACACTTAGGATGGATAGTACCTGCAAAATGAGAAACATTTCTGCTTCCAAAAGCACTGTTGCTGGAGACATTTTTCTCAGCAATCTTCTCTGTTTGTTCAAGCAAATTGCAGAGTTTATTCAATTTATCTATGCTCAAAACAGAGAGACCTTTAATACCTTCTCCTTTCTTGTCGGCAGTATTGGTTGCGGTGTTGTTCTTCAACCCTTTCCACCAGTCTGGATAACCCTTAAGCTCAAAACACCCACTCTTGAGATGGCCAGTTTTGCCGCAGCGAGTACAAAAGTTTGAACCTTTCTTACCGGTATTATCCTTTTCTTTCCTAAACTTTCCTCTTTCACCAGATGTAACTTTTGTTCTACTGGTATTGTTAGCGAAGGAAACATCAGAAATCTCCCTCTCACCTTTCCTATTGACTCGCTGTCTCTCTTCTTGGAGTATCACAGCATACACATAGTCAAGGCTTGGAAGAGGCTTTTTCATGAGAAGATTACCCCTAATATTAACAAATTCCTCACGCAATCCCAATAAAAACTGAAACAACTTTTGGTTCTCAGAGTGTTTAGCAACCTTTTCACTATAACCGCAAACACAAGAAGGTATATTTATCATAGCAGAGATGTCGTCCCAAATGCTTGTGAGTTTAGTAAAGTATTCAGTAACAGAAGCATTCCCTTGCTCTATTCTAGATAATTCACGATTTAATTCAAATAATCTCGTACCGTCAACTTGATCGAACCTTTGAATGAGGCGTTTCCACTTGTCGAAAGAGGTCGAGCAGGAGACGAGACTATCACCAATGGAGATTTCGACGAAGGCGAGAATCCACGACCTAACCAGGCCGTCAGATCTATCCCAGGCGTCACAACGGGTTTTGGGAACCTTAGATCTCTTCAAAGTGTCATCTATCTTCTTGATTTTGTTCTTCGCCAGTAGACATATCTCTACCTTCTTCTTCCAATTTTGAAAACCTTTTTTGCCGTCAAACTTGGTAGATGTGAGGGAAACTCCAGAGTCTCCGAGTTTGACACGGTAAGCGGATCTGAGTCGATGCGTGTCCTATACTTCTTCTTATTGATTATTTCCTCCTTCTCCGATTCTGAGGATTCTTCCTCATCTTCAGAAGATTTTCCTTCTTCTTCGTCGGATTGTGTCGACATTGAAAGAGAATAGAGTCGAGATGTGGAAGATACCGAGAAGAAGAAGATAGAATCGAAATGCGGATGTCACCGCTCTGATACCATGTTGGAAACGGAAGAGAGAATTGGGACGTTGAGGAGAAGAATCGGGACACAGAAGTGACGAAGGAAAACGCGGAAGAATGAAATTGAGAAGACTGACTGGAGCGACGAGAGAGCAGAGAAAGGAAAGTTCTTAATTGTGTATTATGACTTCTGATTATAACAATAGAAGAAAACTCTAATATATACAAACATAAGCGACCGTTAAACAACGGGAGGGAGAAAACGACTAATGAGGCTAATAAGGGGAAATAAGAGATAACCAAGTTTCCTAATATACCATAACTATAAAAAACATCACTACTAGGAGACCGGTCTATCAGGAGAATCGAACATCATGTGCTTAATATCTGTCTTGATATTACAAATTAACCGGCCTCGTCTTGTTCTTTACAGCATCCATCGATCCCAGTTCTCTTTCTCCCACCATGTGGGTAGAGAAAGAAGTGCTTCGACATTGAACAGAGAAAAGAAAAAACGAGAGCGAGGGACTGACTAGTCATTCTTGATATTGAAGAGAATAAAGTGTTGTTGAGATCACAGAGTAAAGTGAACCCTCCAATATACAGAAAGATAAAAGATCGTAAAGAGGTTTGCTGTAATAACGACTAAAAGCTAAAACAAGAAAGTAAACAGAGATAAAAGGGAAGAAGCATAATAAGGAAGTAAATCACTTATTCTATCCCTTCACCCCTAGAGTAGGCAGGATGGAATTCTAACTAATCTTGAAATGGTGCGCAAAGGAAATACTCATTTTCTAAAATTGGCTACGATAATCTTTTCTATGAAGGCTTCTGGTGAACATGTCGGCTAGCTGAAGCGAATTAGAAATATTTAAGACCGACTCTTGCATCGATCTGCTTAACCAGGGGACTGTAGTAATTTCCTTGAGGCCCAACTCTTGTATCTGTCTGCTTAACCAGGCTAGTTCAAAAATGACCTTACACATGGTGCAATATTCAGCCTCAGCGGAAAGTAAAGAAACACAGACTTGTTTCTTTGACTTCCATGACAATGGAGCCCAAATAATATGTAAAAGCCACTTACTAGTCATCTAGAGATTGGGCATGAGAATTGCAAGTGATGAGATCATAACTAGGCTTGTTATAGAGAAGCACTCCATTACCAAGAGTAATTCCTTTGACATACTTCAATACGTGAAATGCGGCAGCATAGTGATGAGTGTAAGGTCGTTGAAGGAATTGACTCAATAATTGAATACTAAAACATAGGTTAGGCGTAGTATTAGTTAGGTAATTGGGTTTACCGATTAATCTGTGATAGATTTTAGGATCTTCCCTAGGTTCACCACTTCGGGCATAAGTTTGATCCCAACTTCCAATGGACTTACAATAGGTTTGCAATTTAGCATTTTAAAGTCATCTAAAAGTCCAGTTGCAAACTTTTGCTGATTAATAAATTGTACCTTGATCTATCCGTATAAACTCCATCCCTAGGAAGAAATGTAACTCCTCAAGATCCTTGATCTTGAACTGAATCAAGCATAGCTTTAAGCTGAACAATAGCATCTTTGTTGTTTCCACAAATTAGAAGATCATCCACTTAAACGCCAACATAAACTACAACTTCTTTATATCGTTTATAAAACAATAAATAATCATTTCCTGATCCTTGGGAACCTTGAGAGAGAAGAAGGCTAGTTAGCTTAGAATACCACTGGCGCGAGGCATGTTTCAAACCATATAAGAACTTCTTTAATCAACACACCATGTTTTTGTGTGACTCCTTTCACCACCAATATTGTCTTATAGCGTAGCCTAGAGCTTGACCCAATATACCCACTTGCAACTAATATTTTTTTTCCTTTTGTGGGATCAAATACTCCTCAAGTTCCATTGTTGTCCAAAGCTGAAAGTTTGTGTTTCATACCCAACCTCCAATGCTGATCTTTGTTGGATTTTTTAAAGTTTTTAGGCTCAATCATTTCCCTAGCAGCAGTGATCTGACTGTTGCAAACAAAACTGTTTCCAATCACACTCTTTCTTTGAGTTGGAACAGATAACTAATGGACCAAATCAAATATGGCAACATTTTTGAACAAATAACTGAGGTGTCCTTTTCCAAAAAAGGACAAATAGTTTCATAAAACTTTTCATCTCGACTGTGAATGATGGTGTTATCTTTCAGTCTTAGAAGTTTGAAGCATTTAATGATGAGACCCGGGGCCAAGATAAACACACTTCAAGGCTCTTTTCTAAAAAAAACTTGTTAGACATGACATTAAAGGAGAAGGCAAGGCTACCAAAGGTTTTAAGTATGCCCAACTCTAGATTGTGTAGTACAAGACTTGGTAAGGATTTTTTACTTTGAGGACATAAGAGGGAAGTCTGTTGATAACAATAGCGGCAAAAAGGACAACTTCACCCCAGTACTTGAGAGGAATGCCAAATTCGAAATAAATGGCACGAGCTGGTTCTAATAGACACTACAAAAAAAACAGGATTTAGCGTCCGACACTTTCGGACGCTAAACATAAAAAATCAGACTCTAAATGTGTTTAGCGTCCGATTTTTGATGTTTAGTGTCCGATGAATGTCGGACGCTAAAAACCTGGACGCTAAATTTTTTTGCGTCCGTGGACACTAATTTGTGTCCACTTGGCGTCCATTTTTGTTTTGGACGCTATTTAGCGTCTACTTGTTAGTGTCCAAAATCGGACGTTAAATAGCGTCTGCTAAACGGTCGCAAACCACTTAATCGGACGCTAACTAACTGGAGACAAATTGATTACAGCTATGTCTACCTATCGGACGCTAATTCAAATCTTCGGACGCTAAATTGTTTCTATTCTTCGGACCATAATTTATGCATTTGGACACCAAATTAAGTCTTTTTATCATTAATATTTATCATCTATTATATATTTGAACATTAAATTATATAATTATCATCCGCTATTCCGGTATTAAATTGTATGCATCATGTTAAATAAAAATGGCACAATAAATTTCTTATCTAAAAAGCCAAAAGGCTTCATTTTTTCATTTCACATAAAACAGTTCCCACCCCACTTTTGTTGCCTTTCTAAAGGACTTAGTTGGAGCGTTTTACATGTTTGGAACCAAAAAGGAGCACATCTAACACAACCATACAAAAGAACTAAATGTAGTAAGTTTGTGTTGGAGCATTCTACATGAAAATAACAAAAAAAAGCATATCTAACACAAATTGAATCTTCAAAGGATACCTCAAATAGACTCTTAGATTTCATCATCTCTGAGATTGTGGCAGCCTGAAGATGAATGCGAAATCCAATGCAACGGATGGCAACAGAAGAGATTGAGATCAGGTGTAAATATAATCCTGCCAAGCAAACAAATCAATCAATTAAAAAAACTAAGCATCATAACCCAACTGTACCTCCTTTACCGAGAAAGTGAAACTAACTCAGAAATAAAAGTAATGTTTCAGTCATGTAGAAATCAATCAAAGGAATGTTTCAATTATCTCCAATACAACCAGATTATAAACCTAACAAAACTCCACAAATAAACAAATCAAACTAGCCCACGAGAAATGAAGACAGCCAACAAATTATCAAACTAACGGCAGTAACTGAATACAAGCACCATGATACATAAGAAATATTGAAATACAAGCACCATGATATATACTTATTTGTTAGCAGTCTCGTGGGTGTTTGGTGATTGATTAATGACAACTATCGCACCATGATATATACTTATTAAGTCTATCCCGACAAGTAGATATCAGGCTCAGGATCAGTGGATATAGCACTATCCCAAGAGCAGGGGCTATTCTGTTGGAGCAGGATAGCATTTGATTATGTCTGATTTGGTTCACTCCTCATCTAGTAACTCTTCTCAGATACTCAATACTTGTGGAGAACGTTATATGATGTTTCTGTTGTATTGCGTGGAGAATGAAACATTAGCAGAGAAAATCCTACAAAGGTAACAACCCAATTACTAGTCTTTGCCAACAAGCCTTATAGGGTTCCAACTCGGCGAGAAGTTAATAATCAACAAGCTATAACCAAAGGAACAGATAAGCAATTGCATGTCAACAAGCTACCCAATCTCATCCTTAAGCATCTTCCCCTAGCTGGGACTCATAAAAGTCCCACTACTTACTCAAACTGGTATTATAGTGTTCGTACTATAGTGTTCATTTGTGAAAAGACCATACTGTCCTCAAGTCCCTTTCAAGAGAGGATTAATTATGCATATTAATAGGTTTCTCCTTGTTGGATGGATGAGCTATTTCCTGATGTTAAGATTTCACTTACCATTCACAAATGGCACAATGATAGTAAGGGAATTAAGTTGAATGAAAACTGTGTTGTTTAACTGTCAAGTCTGAACACGAGAACGAGAATAGGAAACAATCCATATATATAATGTCATAACGTGAGCAACTATATGAATCCTGATCTTATTGAAATAAGAAACATAATCCTCCTCATTTTGAGAAACTAGACTACTTAAATTGCCAGTATCGCTATAATTTGAGATAGACTTGGAAACTCATTATAAAATGAAACCAAGATAAGATTCAATCCTACATAAACATATATTACCAAGATAAACTTACATTATGACTTATGATTCCCCAATCATCGTTGTAATCTCTAAATTCATGGGGAAAAGGTCTAGATATGCCACTAGAAGTACAAATCTGGAACTCTTGAATGCAAGAAATATCTTCCTTACATGGTCCAATATAAGTGAGAGTTGTAGTCTACCCTTTTTCAAAAATGAGTTACTAGGCAGCAAAACACAGATTGTTAAGTACAGGGAATCTGGATAATTTTCTATAATCCACAATCTCACGGGCGTTCCATTCGTATCAATGTATCAAACGTAGTAATAACTGAACTCAACAAAGCACCAAGGGTATCAGTCACAGCAGCACAAAAGAAGAGTGCCTTTGCATTGGGAGGATTAGTCCAGATGAATACTCAGTCATCATAAACCAAGCAAAAGAAAAAGAGCGAGAGCAGACCTAGTCTCAATGTTAATGCCACCACAACATCATTTTCCACCTGTAGAATGAGGGGAATCTTCAGAACTTGCCAAAAGATAACACAGATAGGGGAAAACCGTGAAGTGTTTTAAACATAGAATGAAATTGATTTATTGATACCTTCTGATCGGCCAAGCTCTTAGAATCCTCCAAAACCTCATTAGTTTCAACCAAAATCAGCCTTTGATCTTCAACTGGGTGGTCAGTAATAATGCTTAACTTCTCCTTAACTTCCCTAATTGCCTCTGTGGGTTCACATTGAATGAAGTACGTTGTCTTGACGCACTTAACCCGAATGTACATGGCCTATCGGGGAGAGAGGCTGATACGGGTTAAAGGAGCGAAGAAACACTAAAGGGAAGAATCAAAGATACATTAAATAAACCCAAAACAGTCATCAAAGGGGATAATTGCAGAGCATTCGCGAGTAGGGCAACAAAACATCATCTAGGGTTGTCAATTTCGGGGTTTCGGGTCAGGTTGACTTCAACCTGAACCCGACCTGCTCATGTTTCACCTCAACCCGAAACGGGTTATGTTATGTCAACCCGAAACCGACTTGATGACCCAAAATCAACCCGAAATTGACCTGACACCCAAAATCAACCCGAAATCAATCCAAAATTGACCCGAAATCAACCCAAAATTGACCCAAAATCAACCCGAAATCGACCCGAAATCAACCCAATATTAAAAATATTGTACTATCAATACAAATTTTACAAAAAATCACCAAGACAATATAACATAACATATAAACCGTTAAACATAAATGGTAACATGAATGATTTATTTAGGGTTATGTCACATAACTATAAGAATATATATATTTTCTTTTTTTTTTCAAAAATGTTTTCGGGTTGCGGGTTGAAATCGGGTCGGCAGCTCAAACCCAAAACCAACCCGAGTTTTTAGCAACCCAACCCGAACCCGACCCAAAAATGTTTTCGGGTTGAAAATTGCAACCCAAACCCGCGTTTAGTGTGTCGGTTTTGGGTCGGATTTCGGGTTCTTGTCAAGATTGACAGCCCTAACATCATCGGTAGCGGAGGATCCCAAATCTTAGTACTAGCAGTGTATGCAGTCCAAATCACAACAATAGCAGAGCGTGAGTAGAACATATTTCAGCAAATTATAATCGAATCGTTCGCAATTTTACTTCATCCATCAAATTCGAAACATGAAAAAACTAAAGCTTACCACTCAATTTTGCTTCTTTCTCCATAAAACAACATAATATTAACCAATTGCAAACACGATTTGACAAGTTAGGGTTTAGCTTAATAGCAAGCATTGCACACGTACCTAGCGAACACAATGTGATGAACGGTAAGGGTGAAGTTGTTCCATAAAATACTCGTTGTTGAACCGTCTGAATGGGGTAATTGATGAGTTTGTGGGTCTGTTGCGATTTGTCAATCAGCAGGAATTAGGGTTAGGACCGAATTTCAGACAGAAAATCATCTTCAATAGGTTGCAGAGATGAAGGACCGGATTTTAGAGAGCAAACCATGGAAGAGTTACATGATTCCCGAGATTCAGGTGTGTAGTTTTTTTTTGGAAAATTTCACCAAATACCACCGAGTTTTTGCTTAATTCACGATATACCACTGTGTTTTTAAAATTACACAGGATAACACTAAGTTTTTACTTATTTCATCAGATAACACTATGCCTCATATATGGGTAGTTTAGTCTTTTTTCTAATGATATTAATGGAACATTTAACAAAATATGAGACAGAGTGTCATCTGGTGAAATAAGTAAACACTTAGTGTTATCCTGTGTAGTTTTAAAGACACAGTGTTATATCGTGAATTAAGCAAAAACTCAGTGGTATTTGGTGAAAAATCCCTTTTTTTAAGGAACACGAGATTGAGCCTCAAGGTTTTTTTTTTTGAAAGAAAAGATTGAGCCTGAAGGTGTTAATATATCTATGTTCAGATCTCAGAATATACTAGTGTTCAAAAAGATCTCAGTATATACTAAAACATTTTGTTATTTGTTGTCACACAGCTATACCACATACCTATATTCTTTACAATTGATGTTTTTAGATTACTAAAAAAAATAGCGGTCAAGCGATATTGGACGCTAAAATTAGACGCTAACTTGTGTCTATTTGTTATCGGATGCTAAAATCAGACGGTAACTTGCGTCTATTTGTTATCGGACGCTAAAATCGGACACAAATTGAAAATCATCGTCCACCGGCTATCTACTAAATCCGGATGCTAATTTGTGTCCGTCGATTATTAGACGCTAAATATTGGACGCTAATTGAAAATTAGCGTCCGCTAGATGATCGGACGCTAAATTCAGACGCTAAATACAGTTTTTCTTGTAGTGAGATATCTATGTTTTCGCTCAACCACACTATTATGCTCCGGAGTGTGAGGGCAACTTCTTTGGTGTATAATGCTTGATGAAAAATGTTGGGATAAAACCTAACGGCAAGTGTACTGGTCAATTCTAGTAAGTTTTACTAGAGAGTATTCCCTAAGTATCGAACCAGAGGAGGCGATGTCTAGTTTAAATCTTTACTAAATGGAAAGGAATAAAAAGACTAAATAACAAATTAAAACAGGAAATTGGGGATTTTGATTTGATGATAAATAAAAGCTATAAACAGAATGTAAAACAGTAAAAAGCAACAAAACAATTGTTTCGAAACTGATTTGGGAAAGAAATCCCGGTTTACTACTTTTCCCTAAATATGTAATTCCTATCCCTAAGTGATTTCCAAGACAATTCTGAATAACACCCTAGAACAAAGATAATTTACCTCCGGTCTCCCGCTTAGCAAATTCTAGTTAGTAAAGACCGAATTCTAACTCTCGTTACGAACCCACTGTTTACTAACTGCCTTAAGAACAATCTAGATAAACGGTCAATTAGCAATTTAGAGGAATTACCGTCTCTATACTAACCGGTTATTTTCCTGTATTCAATTGAAAGCCGCAGTCGTCACATATAAGCTAACAAAATCCTAATCTTTATAATTGGCCAGATTATAACGATTAAGGAAATTAAGCAAGGAAAATAACTTTATTCAATCGAATTGCAGAAAATCACAAAGGTACAAGAATAATCAATTTAGGGAAACATAGCAAACCGGAATTAAAAGAGACTACTCAGACATATCCATAATAACAATGCTCAAGTTGAATAGAAAAGACTCAGGAAAGGTAGAACAAGAAGAAACTCTAATGTCAGTAGCCGTCGTGAATTCTCTGTTCTTCCTTCAGCCTTTTCTTCCTCGTAGTCTCCAAGATCTTCCCAAGACTCAACCTTTCTCTCTCTCCTTTCTCTTCTGTGTAAAAACTAAGCTCTGTGGTGTATCCAAGCATATTTCTCACGTTGGCAGGCCTCTGCTTTTATAACATTCAGAATTATATCTTTAATTCTTCTTCCACGCAAGTTCTGGCCGCGTTTTATCTAATTGGTCCGGGACTTGGTCCAAGTATGAAGTCCCGGACCAGTCTTTGAAATACGCCGAGAATTCATCTTCAAGAATGGTCCGGGACTTAAGATATGTGTAAAGTCCCGGACCAGTCATTAAAACAGGTCAAGAGTAGCGCCCTTGTATGGTCTGGGACTTAGGGTTTGTAACAAGTCCCGGACCAGTCTTCAAAACAAGTCGAGAGTCACACCAATGGATGGTCCGGGACTTAGGGTCTGTGCAAGGTCCCGGACCCATCCTAAAATTGAGAAATAGTGCATGTCTTCACTCTGTTCAACATGTTTGACAGTCCAGAATAACATTGCAATGATCGGGAATGCGTTTTCTTGAGATTTTCGCCTGAAATAACACATAAACCCATCATAGAAGACAATTGCAGGTAAAAGCATAAAAATAACCATAAGGCGGGAATTTAATAACAGATAATAATGAATTAAGCACAAATAAACCCCATAGAAATAGATAAATTCCCGACTTATCAAAAATATTGAGTTCCTTCCATAAAAGCTCCAAGTTCAAACACATTTTCCGTTCTTACAACCTTCACTTTCTTTGAAAATTGCCTCTCAATCAGGATGAGAAATTATTTGATATATATATCTGAAAGCTTGAGACTTAGTTCTCATCATTTAACCCACAAAGACTTGCTTTTATCTTCACCTATGCTGAGAAAGTATTTATTCCCATCATAATTCTCCGCGGAAGAAGGTCCCAAAATGTCTATATGTATGAGATCAAAACAATATAAACTGATGTTTTATGATATAAGAAAGGGAAACCTATGTCTCTTAGTCTTATTATCAGCTTCACAAACAAAAATTTCATGAATGTCTTTCATTTTAATCAAAACAAGACTTACCAAATTTTCTAATGGAGCATGACCTAGCTTGTAATGCCAATACATAACAGATTTATTTCATCATAGAATTGCAAGAGTTGTTAACATGTCCTTTCTTCACAATAGCTCTTTCTTCACAGAACTTTAAGGGATATAGTGTCAAGAATGTGCTGACCTCCTTGCTCTTTGCCAATAATTTTTCAATCTTCAATGTCAAGTTTTGCGCAGTCTAGTGAGTGACAAAAAATCTCATATTGCACTTAGTTTGCCCAACAAACTTACTCACTGACATTAAGTTGCATATGAAATCAGGAGCTAAAGAGAACATATTCTAAACAGTAGATCTCTGCTAATAAGACTCTCCTAGAGATTCTAATGTCCCGAACTCTCCCATCAGGCATAGAAACAAAATGATTACTGATTAATTGTTTCCTATCCAAAATAATCTATTCTCTCCCAGTTAGATGCTTTGTAGCTCCAGTTTCTATAATCCAAACATTATTCTTTCCCTATCCTTCTACACCTTTGACCATACTTAAACAATCACTTGGTGTAAGGGTTTGAGAACAAGGGTTACCTACAAAGTTGCAAGATGTGCCTTCATCTTTGTGACCAAAACCTACCTTATATAGATAACCTACCAAGAGGTTCGGCTGCTCATGGGATGAACCAACAATAGGCGAAGCAATATCAATATCTAGGATAACAAAGTTTGTAAAAGTATTAGGCTTTTTTTTCTTGGCATGCTTTCCACCGTTGGGTTATCCATATTTCTCGTAGTATTTCTCCTTGTTATGGCCGAATATCTCACCGAAAGTACAAGTGTCTCTCCTCTTTCCTTTGTTTCTTTCTGTCTTGTCATTCTTTTGCCATCTCAAGAATTGATGCGGTTTATTTCCTCTGTTGACACTATTAAATAAACTTCTTGAAGTTTCATCTCCTTTTGTTACTTTATCTCTGCCTTTCCTCTGATGAGATGAAGGAGTATGAATTCTCATGGTTAGGCAAAAGGTTCCAGCCTTAGTATATTATCTCTTATGTGGACATATCCCATTAAGAAATCCAAAACCTTATCCTCCTCTAATGATGCCTTAACCTTCTTCGCATATCCACAAGTGCAGCATTTGCAAGATGCAAGGTTGATCACAGACACAAGCTCATCCCAAACAGTTCTAAATTACGTAAAAGGTACTCACTGAGTCATTTCCTTGTTCCAAGTCACACATCTCTTTCTTGATATTGAAACGTATCGTACCATGGATCCGATCCTACCTAGATACTAGATTGTCTCATATATATGCCTTTAGTTGTGGTGTTGAAAACAAGGTTATCATAAATTTTCACTCCAAGGCATTGAGAAGCCACGTCATGACAAGGCTGTTGCATGCACCTGTCCCACGCAAGAGCTTTGGCAGCATCGTATATGTAAATCTTTCAAGCATCCCGTCTATTAGTCCAATCTTGTTCTTCACCGAGAGCGTGATAAGAATTGTCCTCTTCCAAGTTTGGAAACCACTTCCATTGAATTTTGAGGCAATAATCATTCCAGGATGATCTGAGGTGTGAACATACAAGGCATCTGTTGGATCTACATCGTTGTTGGGCTTGGATTTAATTTGATTCCGTGAGTGAGCGAAGCAAATCTTCCAATCCAGTACGTAACGTTGTTCGCAGCCATCTCCAGAGAGCTCAAACACAATGCGGTAGCCGAAGAATGTCCTTCGAAAGCGAAAGCAAAAGCTAGCTAGCAACTGACTAGTTATTCTTGATATTAAAGAGAGTAATGTGTTATTAGATTTTGTGAAAAAAGTAATATGAAGAAGAAGAACGAAAAGCTGCTAGTATTATTAGAATTATCAATTATATCTATACAGAGTACTATATGTATTGGTTTTATAATGCGATGTTTTTAGACTTCCGCTTAACCAAAGGAGAAGAAATCGAACAATTACACATTAGGCCATCAGTTCATAAGTACAAACTATGCCAATGAAATGAAGTGCATAACAAATCAGGTCCTAGATACAGCCTAATATAACAGAAATAAAAACTAACATAATAAGGTCTCAACAGATTTGAGAGAGAGAGGTAGTAAAGTGAACTATTTTATATACAGAAAAATAAAAGATTGTAAACAGACCAGATGTACTAAGTACTAACGACTGAAAGCTAAAAGGAAAAATTAACAGAGATAAAAGGGAAGAAACATATTAATCACTTATTCTATCCTTGCACACCAAAGCACACGATCGTTTCCTCCGCCGCCATACACTTTCTAAAATAATTTGGATGCATCATTAAATATAGAGTCTAGGTTTTGGGATAATACAGTTGATCCCATTGTGTTTATCATAATTATTGGTAACCACCTTGAGGTTAAGATATCTTTGACTACGAGCCCCCGAACTATAACTTTGTTATCAGAAAGTTAATTACGTGTTGACCTGCCAGCTTAATCACATTAATAATGTCAAGCTGGACACTAAAACTACTTATTTAACATCGTCTAACTCTCCCTCATCTCACTGCAGATGCATTTTTGAGGTAGGGTTGATGTTTTTAGGAAAATAACAATGTTGATTAAGCAGTGTTTTTTGTCCAGCTTGTCATTATTAATGTGATTAAGTTGACGGGTCAGCACGTAGTAAGTCGTGTGATAACGAAGTTAAAGTTCGGGGGCTCATAGTCAGAGATACCTTAACCTCAAGGTGGTTACCAATAATTATGATAAACACAAGGGGTTAACTGTATTATCCCAAAATTCTCAAGGGTCTTGAGTAATTTACTCTTAAATATAATGCTTATAGTATAATCCATCCTCTTTATTTGAATCCTCATGGTCACGGAGTGTATATAATTCAAGGGATTTTTTTTGATGCGTTTCCTTTTTTATAATTAAAATGCACCAGATCAATCCGTAGAATGATTGAATGAAAGAATTAATAAACCTTAATTGATCAAAATCAGGATGAAGAAAGAAAAAAAATTCACAAGAGCGAGATTTGTCGAGCTACATGCAATGCATGACCATGTAGTGTGACAAATGGAGAATCACAAATTAACAAAAATTCTAAGAGAAGCATGTAAAACCAATCAAAGAAGGGTGCACAGGTTAAATATATTCAGAATGATAAATCTTACATAGTAATCACCAAATCAAATCAATTAAACTCAAATCATTTCATTCAACCACGATCGACAGGAGTCAACCCTTGATTCCTCATCTGCTGATAAAACTGTGAGATGAAAACTTCCGCTTTAGCATCAATCGAATCATCACCTTGTATCCCATCATAGTACGTATCATCATTATCATCACGATTCATTTCCACTTTCTCGACATCCTCATTTGCCGGTGGCGGGTACAGCATCTCCGGCGTACCGTCTTCATTAACGAGCCAGTACGCGGACGATACCGCCGATAACATCCCCTCTTCGTTGCCGTTGGATGATGGTGGAACTTGCTGGATTTCAGAATTCTCGTCATGAGGTTTTGTCATCATCACTTGATTATCGTGTGGTGGTGAATTCTCTGGAACGCATTCAGAGCCGTAGATGGGACGAACAGATCCAACAAGCTTGAGGGTGGAATTCGTGGATGTGGTGGTTGATTCTTTAGCTGATGATTCCCCATTACCCTTTTTGTTGTTATTACGTCGACTGCTGCCGAGTCCGATCATGTACATTGCTGCCCGCATGATATCGGCCGCTCCAAACTTGGATTTCTTCTTCTTGGTAAGGGTGGTGGTGGTTGGGGCAGCAGCAACGATTGTGAGGTCGTCTTCAAGAGGGGGCGTTTTTGTACCAGTGGTGGCCATGGTGGTTAGGATTTTTGTAGTTCTCTCTCCCTGCCTGCAAGAATGCAGGTGAGGGGGAGAGGATCGATTAACAAGGTTCAACCAGTTTCAGAGGAGAGGGCTAGGGGAAAAATTGTGAAGCGCATATATATATAATCAATTACTGGTGTGGAGGGTAAAACGGGTAGACTTGGTGCCTATATTTGAAGCATGCATGATGGGATGGAATGATCTTCGTTCGTTATTAATTGTTGGCATGCAGGGTTTTCAGGAATTACGTACGTTGTTCCAGGGTTAAATCTTTGTATGATAATACAATTTCCTTAATTAAAATTTGATGGAAAGTAACGAGGCTTCACTTCACCCACTTTTTATCTTATGACGTCACTTAATTTGGTGGATTCTTCGAGCTTTTTGGGTACCTTAATTAACTATCTGAAAGCTAAATTTGATTAATAGTAGTTTAATTAATCAATAGGATGATACTCCATCCGGAATATAAAAAGGCGTGATGCGTGGGATGAGTAATAATCAATAAACAAAGACACAAACACTTGTACATTTATTTGTATACAGGCACGGCAACAGATCATCGAGACCGATTCACCAAGATTCTTCTACAGTTAAGACATATATAATATATGAGCACGCATTTCATATACAATGTACTAGCTTCGACCTACATAATAAATAGGACAGATGTCTTATTTATAAGAATCCCGCGCGCACAGTTGATGGCAGACGACGTCACAACGTGGGAGCATTACTGAATGAAATAACCATCGGTCGGTTAAGGCACAGAGCTGAAAATACATGCAGTTCTTGAGGGGTCAAATACGAAATGCATTTGCACTTTGCAGCAGAGATAAAGGCCGCCGGGTCCAATGAATGAATTGGACGGCTATGATTCAATATCTTCACGCCGTGCGTGATTAGCTCTTAGATTGCCAGAGCTTATTATTGTCGGCGCGCGCAGATGTGCTCTTTGTTCTGGACTTAGTGATGCATGCACCGATTAAAATATCAAATTCAAGTTTGTTACTTTACTATGCTATGAGTCCAAATACTAACAATTAACTGAATCGTTCGATCGCAGCTTTCAAACGCAAGAAATGCTGCGTTTGTATAAAGCTCCTTCAGGTTAACAAATACTAACCAGACAACTGTACTACTGTTGGATGTAGTGCAATTAAATTTAAACATCTGTCCCTCACTTTAAGCATATTCTACATTAATCTTGGAATCGTGCAGATCGAAGGCGGCCTAATCGACCAATCGGCAATCCGCGTGTGGAAATCCTCCCTCTGCTGCGTTTAACCTTTCTACTGCTGCTACTGTCATAAAATAGTACTACTAGTCTACTACAAAGTGGAGCAGTATAGCCACAGTCGGAATTTCAATTCGTTCAGTCGAAAAATAACCATTCCGTCTCTGTTTCAATATTTTCTAAAAATTATCATATAAATCTATAATTTGTGACATACTACAAGATGTATCCAAATTTCATTACGCGAGTTCATTAAAAATAACACACGTAGCACCGTCATATATAGATATTAACTTACACCTGTCATTTTCATAAGGAAACACCTGTCACTTTAACTAGCTAGCATTAATTAAGCACCTCCCACTAATCATTAATTTGCTTAATAGATGGATGGATGAGTTAGTTTGTTGCATTGATTGATCAAGCAACAAGCTTCCACGAACGTTCCTCCTTTTACTCGGTTTCAATATCGATTTCTTAACACGACTGATAATTTTTTTTTTTGGAACAAAAACACGACTGATAATTGAATTGATCAAATTAAACTAACTAATTTATGATATGTACAATCACGTACGTCTATTAAATACTCCTTAAATTATAGTCTTCTGTTGGATTATATGTGACGCTTATCATATCATATGGATTGAATTATTGGACTTTTTTTGTTAATTAAATGCTAATTAATGAATAATTGGATTCTGGCTGGCTTTTATGTGTACACACTCACGTTATGTTCTGTTATCAGCTGGCAGATGGTGTCTGGCGCTGCGCTAGAGCGTAGGTACGCCAAAACCAACAACTATGAAGAAACGTGTAAGAAGACAAAAGTAGACAGTCCCCTCGCTAAAATAAACAGATCCAACCAAGAAGAAACTAATGTCAGATCCCCCGCGTTAAAGCGCAGCCTGAAGGGTCCCACCCTCCTCTCTCTCTCTCTTCAATCACTGTTCTTTACGATTTCTTTAATTTGTATAATTACAGGGCCGACCCCATATATTGTATATGCACTCTGTCTGTCTGAGACAAAGAGCAGCAAACATCAGTATATATATGTCTACCACTACCACTTTCTTCCGCCAACATACTCCAAAAAGACACAACCCGATCCAACCAATCTTAATTATTCATACTACTACTACTACTACTGCTTTTGTCTTGATGATTTGATTTCGACCCATGCACTTCTGAAAAGATAAAAACACACAACAATAACATCACAATTAATCTCTCTCGATCCACTAGCAGCTGAAATATATAGCAGAGTCCAGATCAAGCAGCGATCAGTTAAACCAAACATGGGAATGAAGAATCGAAGATCATCATCATCAACCAGTGGCAGTCCATCCACCCAACGAGCATGGAGACTACTCCGATTAGCCATGCTGTGGGCACGAAAAGGCGGGATTATGAAATGCAGATTATTCATGGCCGAACTCAGATTAATCCCCAAACATCTAAAATCTCTGAAACCCCATCACCACACCACTAACCAGCTGGCGGCACACTACGGTGAAAGACAGCTTTCATTCAACGAGACACCAATGATTCAGATGAGAATGAGTAGACCGGGGTCACTCCGATTTATGATTCCGGCATGTATGAAACCGGATCACAACATGTTTGACTATGATTTTGAAGAAATTGACAGAGCCGAGGAGGAGATTAGTTGTATTTACGACGGTGAGGAAATGATGATGGGATGTGGTGAGGAGGAAGAAAAAGAGGAAGGGATTGATGAAAAGGCCGAGGAGTTTATCAACAAGTTTCACAGAGAAATGAAGCTTCAACGACAGATATCGTACTTGAAGTACGTACACTGACTGATATCATATGATCAGCAGAGGATGATCGAGCTACTGTCTAACTGGCCCGGGCCGGTCTACTACGTAGTACAGTGTTGTGTTTTTTTTTTTTTAGTTTATATAGTCAATCAAGACAGTAACACTGCTTAATTTGAATGGATGTTGTTCCAGTCCCACACAAACAAAGCCAGCCAGTTTATGTTGCGATTTGATGTCACAACCTGCAAAGTACAAAATTTCTACAGGGACTCCTATCATACGCCTGTAACGTGAAGTAAACTAACATCCACCAGCAAGGCAGTAGTTTGTTTGTTTCAGCATTTTCCTGAGCTGCCCACTTTTTCTCTTTCTATTATGACCTTTTCTTAACAAAAAACAAGGTACCAACATCTTTCAGTTTTGTATCGCCTTGCTTTTCTGACTGTGGTATAACATACAGAAAACCCCCCACAAAAATGCAACAGCAAAACCCTTCTTACTTCACTATCTGATGATTGTTTGCATTCCAAACTCTTTTCTTTCAACCTGCACATAATCATAATAAGGTGCACAAAGATGAAAAAGTCCACAGCTCAAATAATAACGGCCGGCGAATTACTCAAAGACAACAACAGTAGCATTGCATACCACATTATGCAGGAAAAAAGTGATCGATCAGATAATGGGAGGATCAACTCCCATTCTGGTAATTCTTAAGATACCCTGTCAATCTCTTTGTTGCTGCCAGTATAAGCCCTAATAATATATACGCAAACCAAAACAAAAATAAGAAACTCGTGTGAACCAATAGCAGAAACATACCAAGAAGAACAATAAAAAGGAGGAGATCGAGGATACCAAGAAAGGGAGCAGATGGCTTCCCCGGTCGGGATTTAAACTCCGGATGAAACTGCACCCCCACAAAGTATGGATGACGAGCAAGTTCCAGTATCTCCATCCTTTTACCAGTCTCGTCCCTCCCCACAAATTTCAATCCAGCTTCCTCCAATTTAGGAACTACTTCAGGGTTCACCTGCAAATTCAAATTCATATTGTACCACTAACAATACCACCATCGACTCCAGTAAAGAGCTTCATCGACATGAACAGTATAGAGACAGCAGCTTCGGTACAAACCTCGTATCTGTGACGATGACGTTCATCCACATGCTCTGAATTGTGATATCTGGAATACATATACACCACCACCATTTTCCATTTTAATAAATAAATAAACCCTACAGGACTTAATATAGACATCATTTGTTCGTTAACGAGGGAAGTTGATTTGCTTACAGCTTTGAGGTGATACAGTTTCCAGTTTGAAAGAGTGTCCTCCGAGCTCCAAGTCTCATTGTGTTTCCCATATGAGTTCTAGACCCCTTGATTATTTACCAAATCACCGAGAATATATCAAGCTCACAAATACAGAAAACCTTCACAAAGAAAAAATATTATTAAAGTACAAGTACCATACCTCTGGCATGAATACAACCACAGCATCAGAACCCTGAGCACCAAACTCTTCACTATTTGCAGAACCAAGACCCAATACCTACACGACAGTAGTTTCATAAACAAGTTACAATGTCAGGAGCCCTTCTTCCCAATTGATAAAGAGTGGAAAGGGATAAAAAGGATTTATTCCTTATGTTAAAAGGTTTGACAACTTACTGTTCTAGCGTACTCAATCACAGCAATCTGCATGCCCAAGCAGATTCCTAAATATGGTACTTTATTTTCCCGGGCATACTTAGCGGCCAATACCATTCCTTGTATACCACGCTCGCCAAACCCACCAGGGACCAACACACAATCAGCACCCTACAAATAGAAAGAAATTCTTAATTTCACAAGCTATTACTGTGATTTTGTACACAGACTTGGTTTGTCCTGCTGCTTTCTCAACCATGTTAATTAATGTATTTACTCTTTCAAAGCATACTAATCAATTAATGAAAAAGCTTTTTCAGATGTCCCAGTGTCTTGATAAAGGGATACAGATTATAACTAACAAACTTTGGAAACAGAGGCTTACCTTTAAGGTCTCCCAGGCAGATGCATGTGCTTCTGGTGTCTGTATAAGAAAAAAAAAAACACGATTTACATTCAGTATATCTATTTATAGCTCTCGTCCCTTCTTTTTGTTTTGATTATATTCAATATCTAACACAAAATATGTATATGCTTCCAACCGTTTTTTCACTCTCATCTTCCAGATCAGAAGCAGCTATCCAGTCAATTTTGGGCTTCACAGAGCATGAAATGCAAGCATGTTGAAGAGCCTGCAACAAAAGATCATCGATTCGGTGAGATTACACAGGACAGGGTATTTCTTACGTATATATTTGCTTACGGTAAACTAGGCTAGCAAGTATCTGACATGCAATAAGTGACTGATCACCTTAATAACAGATAAGTAAGAGTCTGAAAGACCAACATACTTCCCAACCATAGCTATCCTGACCTGCAAGTAAACTTAGAACTATAAATCAGTAATATGTGGGTCGTCAAACAAAGATGAGATGCGTAGATAAAAAAATGCTTATATAGCACTAACAAGAGCAGTAAGATTGTCAAAAGTCTCAGCCCGAGTTTTCCATTCTCCTAAAGCAGGAGGATCTTGAGCCACGCTGAAATAAATAATCCAGTATTTAAGCTTGGTCAAAAAATGGCATGTATGTTATGTCTAATTGAAATCTAGAGAAATAACAGATGTGAATAAAGTACACAGCAGGCAGAGAGAAACATAGTACTCACCCAAGTAGTTGAAGTTGTTTTAAGATGGCATGATGAGCACTTTGGCTCTGCAGCACACATTGATGTCAAAATATTAAAAGAGGGAAATATACATGAGTCAGCCAGCAATGCTAAAAAAAAGGCCCAATCTCAAACTCACCTTCAGCAAAAGTGGAACATGCCAAATATTTGGGACATCATGGATATTGAGAATATTCTCAGACTGTTCAAAAAATGAAGAAGATAACATTATATGTTACACTTGAGAATTACTCATCAACCCCCCCCCCCCCCCCCCACACACACACACCCGATAAAAATGATGATCTAACGAGATACATGGAGCAATGAAAAAATTACCGGTACATGGCAAAACTGAGACAGTTTCTCCTTGGTGTTATCCAGCAAAGGCTGTAGAAAAAAAAAAGATTGTCATCAAATACTTAAAAAGATAAGCAACAAAAAAAAAGTGCACAGATAAACCTCCAAGGAAACTATTCAAATAAAAATAAGTGGCAAACTAACCTTTGCAGAACGGCATGCTAACAGATTAGGAGTCAACCCTAAAGCCCTGAGCTCCCTCACACTGTGCTGGGTTGGTTTCGTTTTCTTTGAACAGGAAAAAATATGTGATCTTAGGGAATCACAGATACAAAAGTTCCATTTGAATTAAAACTTCGGGTTCTTGTTGAACTTCTAGCAAACAATTATTGAAGATAATTGACTAAGATCGCATAAGCTACGAAGAGATGGGAGATTACTTGTTCTCCTACAACACCAAGTACAGGTATAAGGCTGACATGAATGAGACAGAAATTTTCTGGTCCTGCAGAGAGAAAAAATATAAATTTACTACCACATCTCATTGTCAATAGCAAACTACCACATAAACAAGTACCAGTAAAATGAATAATCAGAATTAGCAACTTTGAAAAACATAAAAACATGGTAAGAACTGTATCGTACCAACAGTAAAAGACAGCTGCCGCAATGCCTCAATGAATGGCATAGACTCTATGTCACCTAGATAAAAAAGACTAACGTTATCTCAAATCCATAATGCAGTAAACAAGCATGTTGTGAAACATCAAAGTTAACTTACCAACAGTTCCACCCAACTCAATGACACAGATATCGACTGGACCATCTTTACCATCCACTGGGACATGAGCAACAGATTGGATCTTATCTTTTATGGCATCTGTTACATGCGGAACCACCTGAACAAAGCAGTAGCCACTTATGCATTCTTTTCTAAGGTATTAATTTAATGAACCATACTGCCTATTGTAATAATATCAGGTCTACCTCACCTGAACTGTCTTGCCAAGATAGTCGCCTCTTCTTTCCTTGTCCAAAACAGACTGCAAAACAGAGTAAGAGTTTAACTGGGATTTCAACAAGTGCAGTGATAAGAATGTAGAAGCATCATCTCAATGAACACAGCAAAAACCTTGTAAATCTTTCCGGTGGTTATGTTGTTCTCTGTAGTAAGAGTCACATCCAGGAACCGCTCATAGTTTCCAAGGTCCAAGTCCACCTTTAGGAGACAAAAAAATACAAGTCAAGAGTCACTGAAACTAATATATCTACTCATAGAACACAAAAGTTTGAAAGGTTAGATAAGTACCTCTCCTCCATCGTCTAGAACAAAGACCTCTCCGTGCTCAAAGGGTGACATGGTCCCAGCATCAGTATTCAAGTACGGATCTGTTTTACACGGAATCATTGGGGAAAAAAAAGATGCTATTGGTAAACTTCAACAGCTTCATTGAACTTCAAAACTATAATACATCAGTACAGAAATTGAAAGAAGACGGAATCCCATTTTTCCAGCTAGGACCGCTCAGCAGAAAAAATATATAAAATACTTAGCGTTATCTAACAAGTGACACAGATTATTTTTTAGCGATTGCTGCCGGTCAACACCAAAGGTATATAGAAAGGCAAACGAGCAGCAGAAGTTTCAATAACTTTAAACATGGATGATCAGCTCACACAAGCAAAACTACTGCCCCAGCATCTAAAAAGAAAGTAAAAACCCAATTTGAATCATGCAAATTAATACGGAACTCAACGCATGCAGACTCCAGCTTGTCACCAGTAAAGTACCAGCTACCCAGCTCGGCAATTAGAACGACAAAATATATACAGAATGAAGAACAAATTAGATACAGAATTACAAACAGCAGGGAAGTTCAAGCCTAGAGAACCTGACCACGGTGAACTTGGTAATTAAGAATCTTGGAATTGATTGAGACAGAAAAGCCCAGGTAGGCCAACCTCAAATGGGTACCACAAGAAAGACCTCAGACTATCCCCCACCTCAACCAGAAATGTAAAAAAAAATGTAAGTGAAGAAGAAATAATGCCTAAATTGAACATGGGCTTTTTTGCAGCTTTTCCAGGAATGGCAAAATTAAGAAATGATCACGAGAAACCATAAATTCAACGAGAAGCCGAACTAAAAAACTGGTGAAATAAATCCCCACGAAAAAAGATTTTGAAACAAGAAGCAAAACAAAATGCAAACTAGGAACGATAGAAGAACGGAATCAGATTCTAACCGATTTTAATCGAAGTAACACGAAGTCCACAAGCTTTAAGGACTACTCCGATACTACTGGCTGTGACCCCTTTGCCGAGCCCGCTGACCACCCCGCCGGTGACCAAAACATACTTCATCTTATCTGTCACTCTCGGTATATGATGCCCCGACTTCGTTTCCTCAATTGTGAAATAGGGGTAGCGCCGCCCTTTTCCGGGATTCTGTTAACAAGAAAGGACCAATACGGGGGAGCGGGAGGCTGGGAAGGGGCGCGTGACGGCTTGAGGGGGCAAGAGGTAGTGTAGAGCGGGAAATAAATAAGGAGAGAGAGATGTCCGTGATATCCCTAACTCTAACGATGCCACAGTCACGTCTCTCACCTAGTCAGTATCCTAATTGAAAACGGCAGAAAAATTATTTTCTGGGTATGTTTTTATTTTACCTGGTCGGTGCGTGCGTGTGTTTTTTTTTAACTTGGTCGGTGTTTATCAGAAACAACTTTGAAAGATTCTTACTACCTCGGTCCCAGTTTGACTGTCTTGTTTGTTTTTTGGCACATTTTTTCACTTCAATATTAAACATATTAGATAAATTAATTTTACAAAATTAATTTTTGTAATGTATAGTTTATCACCTAAGGAATCTACTACAAAACTTGGATTTATAAAATTATATCATCTTAAATGTTAAATATTGAAGTCAAACGACATGTCCAAATAGTAAACATGACGGTAAAGTAGGGACGGAGGGAGTATATGAAATGAAATTCACGAAATTACAACAAATAAATAGTATTAGTTCCGTTTATCTGCTAAAAAATGGTAGGATCAACATTGAAATTGATGTCATTTTATCGGTTTTAAATAAAATAGAAATAAAGATGAGACTTAATTTTTACAATAAAAATGTTTAGAAATTTCATTAAATACCACTAGATTTTGAATAATTCTAAAAGGAAGTTACAAAATTCTAAAAAATAAATAAATTAAAAAAGTTCTATTTTTTAAAAAAACCTATAAAAACACAAAAATATTAAAAAACATTTTAGTGGAATTCAATGAATTTTCTCAATATTTTATTGGAAAATTCCATTTAATGCTCCTAAAAAAATGAACATATTGAGAACTTGAAGCATAACCTACAATGTCAGGGTAAAATTGTCATTATTTAAAATCATTCCACGGATTAGGGATATTTTATGAATTTTAAATGTTTTTAAGAGTATCTTGTGATCATGCTTTGAAAAAGGGGTATATTATAAACGCAAATTCTTGGCTACCCCCGACTGTAGCTAGTGATGCCTACATCAGGTACGCGCGCTCGACTTTTTTTTTCATTTTTTCCTTTTTTCTTTTATTATTTCTGAACACGCGCCAATTTTTTTAACATCAGAGACGTTTGTGTAATCGTAACCGTAGGCGTGTGTATTCATTTTTTCTATTTTTTTAAAAAATTTTTTTATCACAAAACCTTCAAATTATTATAACTTTTAATATATAGGTCCAAAATAAAAAAAAATTATATCACTGGTCATATAAATTCAAACTCTTCAAAATAAGACCAATCATGGATATATTTTGACATCTTTTAAAAAAATATATGTTTTCATGTATATGATGATACACTGAAATGATAATATGATTCATTAATTTTATTATGATTCATTAATTTATAATATGATTCATCAAAATTGATATTATGATAATAAGTGGTGAATTTGACGTTTTTAACTTTCCTAGGGTGGGTGTTTGGGGTGTTTTTGGGGGTAGGGTAATCTATTTGGAATTTGTTCTGTACTTTATATTATAATAACTAACTCGACAGGTTTTTAGGGTTATGGTAGCGGTTTAGGGTCGTTAGACCCTAAACCCGCCCACTACAAACCCTAAATGCCTTCGACGTTTTAGCTTTCCTAAGGTGGGTTTTGGGTGTTTTTGGGGTAGGGTAATCTGAAATAAACCCAAAACCTTAGTATATTGTTTAAAACACCTAAATATGGTATTAAGACTAAAAAGAGTCTTAGAAATATTGGAAACAAATTTAAACAATAGGAAACACAAGATGTGCTTTAAGGTCAATAAGGCCAAAATGTGCTCTAAGCTTGGATAAGCTTGGTTAAGACCTAATGAACTTACCAAGACCTTATTTATATATATACTATTTAACATATTAAACCAATTACCAAGAAAACCAAGCTTGAAACAAGTTAAAACACAAAATGTGCTTTAAGGAGTCTTAAAAGCACATTTTCAAAAAATTGTCTTGTAAATGAGTTTTGAATGGCTAAATGTCCATCATTACTCTTTAATAACATGTGTACTATATATATCACATTTGGAAGTCTATATCAATGAGAAATCAAAAATTTCACTTCTATGTGCCTTTTTTTATGAATAGTGATTTTAATAAGCTATTTTGTAACATATGTTTGTATAAGTAATTAAATTGACAAATAAAGACTATATTACCCCTAAGTACAAATGGGGGCCGGTTTTTTAAGTGTGGTGACTCACCCACTCTCTTGTTAACATATTAAGTAATAAAGATAACTAATTAAAGTACTTTTTACTTTATAACTACAAATATCTTCAAAAGTAAGTTCACTTTCATTTCTCCTTTCTTCCTTGCATTCACACGGTTCCATGCTCTCTTCAACCTCTCTTCTTCATTCTCTTCCACGGTAATACCACACCACCACCATTAACCTCATCTTTGACCTCTTGTAAAATCTAGCTCACTTAACCAAATCAAAAACAAACACCACCATTCTCTAGTCTCATCAAGCTCTTCATTCCTATCTTCTCAAAACTTCAAGACCACCATTTCGGTGCCATGGAGTTCCACCATTGAAGGAGCTTGAGCTTGTATTTCTACATATTATTACTCTCCTTTGCTTATAGGTAAGGAATCTCAAAGAAAAATCATGTTTCCTCCATGTTTTTACCTTGACGAAAATGCCCATTAATGGGCTCTTTTTTGTGACTTTGTTCTAGCTTCATTCCAACCTTTCATGGACTAGGTGGAGTCCTCTCTTGATATACTTCAAACTCTCTTCAAAGACCAAGGTAAAACAACTACATTATGTTTTTGAAATAATGTAAACCTAGGGTTTACAATGAGATAAGCTTAAAGCTTGAATACTCATTGTTATTTGTATAATGTTTAGTAGTTGACAAGGAATCAAATACCTTACCGGTTTTATAAGGAAACAAGGAAGAAGTGTGTGTGGAAAAGAGGTAATATGCTAACCTAATGTGTTTAAGGTCTTAGGAGAAATGAGCTTGTATTTCTTATGAAAATGATCGAAGGAGCCAATGGGAAGTGACTTAGAAGAATGCTCTCAAGAGCTTAGTAAAAGGCATATGTGTTGTTTTGAGTGTATTTGCAGGTCAAAGGCAAATATATTGTGGAATTCAGTGTTTATGATTTATGCATTTTAAGGGCCTAAGAGCCATGTCATTTAAGGGCCTAAGTGCCATGCAATTTAAATTATGCACTATTGTGATGTAGTGCTAAATGTGTGAAGTTGTGTATAAATGTGTTTGATGGATTTTAGTGTTCTGGTTGTCTGTTGGTGAAAACAATATGTTTTTGGTTTAGTAATGTTCTAGGAGAACCTATGTCAAAATTTAGGTAACAAACAAGAAGTCCTAAGGTTTAAAAATAAGTTTGACGAGTTAAGAAATGTTTAGAATGGTTAAGTGCTTTCCTTGGGAAAGAAACATGCATTAAGGTGTTTTAATAAGATGTGAGAAGGGCTTAGGAGATGTTCTAGAGGATTTTATAATGCAAGAGGTTTTGGGATACACTAGAGTCATTTGGACTTGTGTTAGGATTTGGGCAAACTTTGGTGAACAAGGAGAAAGTGTTAACTTGAAAAAGGATTTCAAGAATGACAAGGATTTGATGGTAAGAAATGATGCTTGGGAGATGATGTTAAAATGAGGAGAAAGCATTTTGGGGATAGTAGTTATCATAGGTATAAACACCATTTGGAAAACTAAGGAGGAAATAACATAAGTATTAGGAATTTCGGTATGAGATGAGTAAGTGTTTAAGGTTATAGATGATTAGTTTCATGGATGTTGTATGTGGATATAAGTGTACCAAATGTTCTTAGGAAACATTAAGGCTTAGGAGAAGTTTGGTGAAGATTTGACAAAGTTTGGGCAAGTTTAGGTGGCGTCCGACCCAGGGGTCCGACCCAAGTTTGGGTTGGACAGCCTCTGTTAGACGTCAGGAAATTGTCTGGAACGGTCCGACCCAGAGGACTTGGGTCGGACATGGGTCGGACGGTCATGTTTTGAAGGACGGAAAATGTTCTGGAATGGTCCGACCCAGTCGAGTGAGTCGGACGTAGGTCGGACGGGCGTGTTTTGTAAGGCGGTAAAGGTTCTGTAATGGTCCGACCCAGTCGAGTGAGTCAGACATGGGTCGGACATGTATGTTCTAAGGTCGATAAAATTCTCTGGAATGGTCCGACCCAGAAGGTTGGGTCGGACATGGGTCGGACAAGCTAAGTTTTCCAAACCCGAAAATCACTAGAAGGGTCCGACCCAGTCGTGGGTCGGACGGTGGGTCGGCAGACCAAAACTTATAAAAAAAATATATAATGTGACAAATGTAGTTAACCTTGGAGGGTATAATGAAGGTAACCTAGGGTAAGTTAGACATTAAAACATGTCATACAATCATGTTAAACATTTAATAAGTTTGAAGTTAAATAAATAATTAACCGACGTTATTAATCATGTATAGGAGTGACCTACGGAGGAAATCAATCGAGGCAAGGACCAAGGTATGGTTTTCTTGCAGTCTGTTGTCTACCGGTTTACACCGGCTTGTGTGTGTATGTTTTTCTGTGTTTTATGACTTTATAAGATTTAAACATGTAATGAGTTTACAGTTGTTCATATTATGTGATGATATGATGTGACTCATTTCCCTTGTGTGTCTAACGTGACTTACCACCTATTGTGTATGGTTGTTAAGTTCCACCATGAACTTCTAACAAGTGTTAACTGGGAAGTGAGGAATCCGGTTGTCCGGTCATGCATGTAAGTTAAGAGTAGATATCTGAATCAGATTCGACTCTTATGTTGTTAAGATTGTCCTCCTTAATTTGGCGTTCGATCTCCCGCTAGCTTCCTCCAAAGCTTACCTATTCTGACTTATGATCGGTTTAGTGGGAACATGTGTTTGTGTGGTGTGTTTCGGGTCACTATATCCGAACCATCTGTGACTTAAGTTACTCGTTCGAATAACAGAACGGAATAATGAGTGTGTGTAACGAGCTTAACATGAGAGTGAATCATTCTCTAGGCTCTTATGTTATTTAACCTTCTTGGTTTGTTATTGTGGAACGAAGATCCACTGTGTATGTGATGTTGTGCTATGCACTATTGATGCTATGTCACATATTATGTTATGTTATGTTATGTTATGTTATGTATAAAATGAATGCCATGTTATCATGACAATTAGTTGCGCGTATCCCGGTAGCCGATGGGCTGCGCGTTAACCATACCAGCCAAGGGTTGTTGACCCCCTCGGGGGCTCCATATTTTTACTGCAGGATGAGGATCGAGAGGCAGAGTGGCTGTAGGATCTAAGCTGCAGTTGTATTTTGGTTTATTTTGGATGTTGAGCCCGGGATGCGCCTGTGCTCCCGTGGCACTATATTTTGATTCCGTTGAAACTACTACGACGGTATATTGGAAGTTTACAGTGAAAGGATGTAATTAATTACTCGGTATTGTATATAATGTATTTATGGTTTAGTTTTTATGCTCGGGAGTCTGATCATCAGACCGGTACACTTGTATTTATTCTGCCTTGTCATCCACGTGGGTGGTTGACGGCGTTGTAGCACCGAAGCGTTAGTTATTGTTTAGTTATTTATTTCCGCTGCGATTTCGTTAGTTGTGAAGTTCGATGTAGAGTGGTTACAAAAAGTGGTATCAGAGCGAAGTATCGCTCTGATAACTAGAATACCGAGCTTAGGAATATACCGAGTTAGGAAACCTAACTACAGTTACCTAAGTGATCAGTTATGGAAAGGTTAACCACTAACCAAGTGTGGAGATACCTTGTTGTCGGGAAACGTTTCAACCGTTGGAACCAATAAGTGTGTAAGCATAATGCTAATAATGTTCATGTGAATTCAGATGTCAGGTAGACCGACGAGGTAGGGGCCGCGGAGGCGGTACTGGAGATACGGATGACCAGGGCGAGAATACTACGGCCCGGTTATGGCCGAAGCTGTAGCGGCCGCCGTAGCCCAAATGGTTCCACAACTAGTAGCTGCAATTCAGCAGGGGCAACACCCCGAAGATCAACCACCACCGCCACCGCCACGAGAGACCAACTGGGTCAAGGCATTGGCAGACTTAGACCCCCTTCATTTCATGGGGAGACCGACCCACGTAAGCTGGAGGCGTACATCTCCGAGTTGGAGACCGCCTATGAGACCTTGGCTGTACCTGCAGAGGCTAAGGTCCGTCTTGCCGCTTACTACCTGAAGGGTTCGGCACAGAGTTGGTGGAAGCTTGTGAGAGAGGACCGGATGGTGGATCCTCAGTTTGGATGGAGGGAGTACACGGCTCTACTACGAGCCAAATACTACCCTGTGCATGTTCAAGAGGCCAAGCGCCTGGAGCTGGATAGTCTGAGGCAGGGGGACAAGGTGTCGGTTGATGAGTACTACACTGCATTCACCGGCCTTATCCACCTGTTACCGGACCTGGGATACTCGAACCGGGTACTGGTAAACCGTTTCTACAACGGTCTCAGCCACCGTCTTCGCTATGGGATGGGGCCAGCTGAGTATACTACCTTGCAGGTAATTTAAATGAAGTGTGATGTGAATAAGTGTAATTCATAAGTGAGTATTAATGTGAGTTTGTGAGTATGTATTGCGGAGCATGACTGACGTCCTAAATTCAGGAGTGCTATCATGTTGCTGCTAAGGTGGAGATCACCGTCCGTCTGAGGGACGAGGAGAATGCGCACAAGCGCAAGGCCATGAGCGAGGGCCAGAGTCCGCAGGGTACGGGGAGGAAAGAAGAAGAAGAACCTTATTCCCAGCCCCAGAAGAGTCAGCACCAGGGTGACAAGGGCCAAGCCCAAACCACCACAGCTGAGGAGCCACTGAAGCTCACATATGCTTATGCGGCGAAACCCCTAAGCTCTTACCCACCTAAGGGTAATTATTTAATCCTGTGTGATAAGTTGAAGTGTATGTTGATAAGTTGTGAGACAAGTATTGATTGTGTATTGTGATAGCAGCTAGCACGGGCTCTGGGTCGGAGCGCCACTATTATGTAAGTGGTGTAACTGAGACCACCCCGCAAGGACTGCAAGGGAAACGACGTACAGTGTCGTTACTGCGAGAAGTGGGGTCACCGTGACTACGAGTGTTACCGGAACCCCAACAGCAGAATCAACAAGCCCAAGGGGCAGTGGAAGGGTAAGGCCACAACAGCTATTGATGGCCCGAAGACGGCTAACCAGCCACCCACAGATCAGAGACACACTGATTCCCAGAAGGGGAAGGGTCGGGACCTAGCAAGGCCGCCCTGAATGTGGTGGACCGGTCTGAGGCGCCAGGGCCCTCTTCTAGACCAGGTACCGCCTAAACTGTTGAATGTAATAAGTGATTGCATACCGCATTTCATGCATGTGTGTACTAGTGAGTCCAAATTGTTATCATGTGAGTAAAGAGTTAAAGTATAGTGTGAAAGTCACCTAATTAGATAATTCTAAACTTAAAGGAACCTTCAATATATGTTATCCAATCCCACCCACACCAAACCTGAAGAAACCACCATCAACATCACCGACTTTCCAATGGAGCAATGTCAGGTTATCCAGCCAGGTATGATACTCTTAAATGGATACCTGACACCGGAAGCACAAATCCATATCATGAGACGATGCGATGAACTAGGAGCAAAACCTGGAGGTTTCTACACACCCGAATACCCGAACGGATCAAGAATGCAGTTGAAGATGATGTGCATGGGTAAGGACTGGAACCCTTACACCAACATATCAAGAAGTGCGAGCTGAAGATGGAGCAATAGTACCAAGTATACCCGAGGAGTTCCATGTGGTCGTTAACCACGCCGTGGGAATTGCTCAACAAGTTGAAACGGATTCAATTCCAAATGTGAAAGCAGATTTGTGTATTGTGAACTTCTACCAGAAAGGTGGACGGTTAGGTTTACACCAAGATAAGGACGAGTCACCCGAGTCTCTAAGTAAGGGAGTACCCGTGGTGTCTTGGTCCATTGGTGATACCGCAGTGTTTGTGTATGGCGAGCAGAAGCGTGCTGATCTCGCAAAGAAGCTAGTGTTGAAATCGGGAGATGTGTTAATCATGGGTGGGCAGTCAAGGATGCTATATCATGGCATCAGGAAGATCAAACTGAATACCGCACCATCGGCAGTGATCAATGCCACACACATGAAACCTGGACGTTTGAATTTGACCTTCAGACAGTTTTAAGTCTTGTATAATTATGTGATGTGATAACCCAGTGTATGTTAAGAATGTTGTAAGTGTTAAACATGGCGACAGTATAAGCCAACAAACGTTGTAAAAAGAGTGTGTTAATGAATAAAGCGGAGTTATTGAAGTATATCAACCGTGTTGTTACCCAGTACTTATTAGTTTGCCAATGAATTAGGCTGTGCACTCGAACGGGAGGTACACTGAGTGTCTGCAGAGGCAGAAGCCGGCAAGAGCGGCACAATCCTCACCGGTACCTTTCCAGTCAATGGCGTGGACGCTTCGATCTTGTTCGACTCCGGAGCCTCGCATACATTTATTTTACTATCCTTTGCGAAGAGGCTGGGGTTAGACGGTGATGAGATGCCAGACTTCCTAGTCACTCTCCCGTCGAAAGAGCGGATCAGGTGTACCCGCTACCACCGAGATGCTGTTGTAAGAATCAGAGGTGAAGAGCTTCCGATCGACTTGATAGAGTTCGACGGACTTGGCTTTGATGTTAGTCGGGATGAACTGGTTGGAGCGGTACAAGGGCAGAATCCTATGTGCCGAGCATCGACTACTTCTTCGGAGTCCATCTGGGGTTACTATATCTTACCGCCAGAGGCCCAGGGAGCCTTCGACTCAGATCATCACCGCCATGGCTATGTGTCGAACTACGACGAGGGAGTGATGTATACCTCTACTATGTCCAGGACATAGAGAGAGATCCAGAGTTTAGCCCAGATGTGCCGGTAGTGTCGGAGTTTCCTGATGTATTTCCTAAGGAACTGCCGGGCATGCCGCCAGCACGGGAAGTAGAGTTTGAGATTGATTTGGTTCCGGGTACCGGACCAATTGCGAAGGCGCCCTATCGTATGGCTCCAGCAGAGATGACAGAGCTCAAGGAGCAGCTGAGAGACCTACTCGCAAGGGTTCATCCGCCCGTGTTTCACCATGGGGAGTGCCGGTCCTCTTCGTGAAGAAGAAGGACGGTAGTCTCCGCCTGTGTATTGACTATCGAGAACTGAATGCAGTTACGGTGAAGAACCGTTACCCTTTACCACGCATCGACGACCTATTTTATCAGTTGAGGGGAGCATCAGTATTCTCCAAGATAGACCTACGATCCGGATACCACCAGATTGCCATACGTGACAGTGATATCGAAAACAGCATTCAGAACTAGGTATGGGCATTATGAGTTCACAGTTATGCCGTTTGGCTTATCAAATGCACCAGCTAAGTTCATGGACTTAATGAACCGCTTGTTCCAAGATCAGTTGGACAAGTCTGTGTAGTCTTCATCGATGATATTCTTGTGTACTCGAAATCGAGAGGTGAGCACGAAAGCCACCTGAGAAATGTGTTACAAACATTGAGAAGGAATCAGTTGTATGCTAAGTTTTCGAAATGTGAGTTTTGGTTGAACCAAGTATCCTTTCTGGGACATGTGATTTCTGAGGCCGGGATCGCTGTTGATCCGGCAAAGATAGATGCAGTGCGCACCTGGCCTAGGCCGAAGACAGTTACCGATATCAGGAGCTTCCTCGGTCTGGCAAGTTATTATAGGAGGTTTGTAAAGGACTTCTCCAGTGTCTCGAAGCCGATGACTTCCTTAATGAAGAAGGATGCATGTAACACCCCAACCGCTAATCCTATGCTTACCGTCTAATCGTCCTATTAGTCCTACGAGTTCGCAGCGGAATTAATACATACTTACTACGGCGGGTGAAACAATGCCGCTAACCGCCCATACGGCTAGCTAGGCTACTAATACTTACAGTCACGGTCTGATGAACATAACGTACCGAGCTACTAAATTACTTACCAAAATAACATATGCCAAGTACTTACATCCTGGATCACCGAGTATTTAAAGTATATTCAGTTACAATCTTTCAAGCTCACCAAAAGAATGAGTTTCTAAAGCTACTCATCTATACCAATGCTTCTTTCCCAATATCCAAAAAGGTGTACCCCATGGTACACCGGCTAACCAAAAGTTACAGCCATGTACTACTTAGTACACCCATCATAAGTTCATTGTTTACAAGTCAAAAGAAAGGTAAAGAAATAGAATGGAGTCTTCACATCTTCATCACTCTCGGGTACCTGCGTGTATTAAAAATGGTGCCCCAAGGGGCTCAGCAAATTGCTGCGCATAAACTCCGCATATACCGCGTGCTAGCTAGGGCACGCCGACTATTTGACGTCCACTGAACATGCCATTCATTACTCATACATACATGCTCTTCATACAATATACATGCTATACAATTCATTACACAATCAAGGCAACATTACAAGTACACACCTTACTTACCTTCACAAGGTTAGCCAAATTATGCATCCGGGTTAATCGGAATGCTTTACTCTTTTACTCATTACTTACTTCTTCTTACTTACAATTACTTACTTCCTTTTTACTTTACTTGCTCATTCTTACTTACTTACTTATACTCAAGTCAAGTCGTCGGGACCTCCGGCCTTGGGGACTACACCATCCCACATCCGGGATTTACTTGACTCACTAATCCGGGATGCTACCCACTTAAGGGATTTGGGCCGCGGACCAGTTTAAGAGTCAGGAATTGGAGCCAACCTCTCGTGACTCCGCATCCTCACGCGTGGCCGAAACTATATCGGACTTCTACTCATTCCAATTTAATTACCATTTTAAGTTAGGATGGTTAGTTCGTTAGGAACAAGTTAGAAGTCCACACACAACGAATAACGGTCACGGTACAATACAACATACATACATACATTCATATCATCCATACATTTCATGAAGTATACAAACTAGGAATTAAAGAAAGTGTACAACATCATACAACACTACATATTCACAAGTATGCATACTAACTCCGATTCGTGCATTTATCTTATTTGGTGATCAATTAGCACACAACACACAAATCAGAGTAACCAAGATAGCACCCGGGGCATGAGGAATCCATACCGTTCACCGTCGTACGTAATTCCAAACGTCCTTCGATGTCACAACCAAGTCCTATTACATACATACAATTAAATGATTAATTTACCTATCATCAACTTAACTCCTACTTACTATGTCCTTACATTTCTTACACTTATACTTTACTTACTTATTTTCCCTTTACTTAAGTTTTTATCTTCTTACTTAAGGTTTGCATGCTCACACTCATGTACATATACATATATGTATGGGTATACATATACATATATACAATTATTATTTAAATTAAAATAATTTTTTTTTTTTTTTGTGTCAGGACCGGACTTGCGACCGACCCTGGGCAAGTCCGGTCCATTCCAGTAGGTTTCTTCGGGAAATTTTTTTGGTCCGACCGGACTTGCATGTCCGGTCGCAAGTCCGGTCGATTCCAGAAACATGCCGAGGGAAAATTTTTCTGCTCGACCGGACTTGCAAGTCCGGTCGATTCCAGTAGCATACCGGGGGAAAATTTTTCTGCTCGACCGGACTTGCAAGTCCGGTCGCAAGTCCGGTCGATTCCAGTAGCATATTGACGGGAAAATTCTCCGCTCGACCGGACTTGCAGGTCCGGTCGCAAGTCCGGTCGATCCCAGTGTTTGCATTTTACTTTCTGTTTTCAGTCCCCTCTTTCACCCATTACTTCCCCATTGTTCCTACACCTATTCCCACATGTTATAACACTAATTAAACCTCCTAATACACCCTAGTTCATTTCCTAACTCCTTACACAATTTTATACTCATTCACTCATCTTATTTCCTAAGTTTCAACTCACACCTCCACTAGTTGGTTTCCCTAGTTGTGTTTGCTACAGATTTTAGCACTAACACTCTCCATCTACCACTCCCTCTTCTAATGTCATTTCTAACACTCCCAACACATTACAATTACATTAACTATCTCTCTCAACTTACCCTCTAACTATCCAAATCAAAATCTGTTACAACACTCTTCATTCACCTAGTTTAAATTCACTAAGTGTTCTAATCCTAGGTAAATTTTGCCATAGTCTCCCTTGTATTTTCTATACACTCACCACATATTCTAGTTCACATTTTAACTCTTATCTCACCTGTTTCAACAATCAAAAATATACAAGCTCCCATACACAACTACTAATACCAAAACAACACTAAAATTTCCTGCACTCACATTAAATTCCCAATCTGTTTTAATTGAGTTATACATAGCTTTTAAGGCTTCAAAATACTTATATTCCCTTGCACATTATACTACTAATGCATTATTATTTTTCAATACACATTTTTATTCTTAAAACCTGTTGCATTACATATATACACAAGAATACACAATGAGAGTTCTCACCTTGTTTTCCTTCTAGGTTCCTTCCTTCTTCTTTCCTTCTTTTTCTACCAGTTTTGACTCAAGTTCTCTACTACTACAACCATACAAATACATTTCAATATACTCTTTTAATACACTAAAACTAACCCTAACCATTAACCAAGCTTAAATGTACATTTTAGGGTTTAGGAATTTATATTACCTTCCACTAGTGCAAGTGCTGTTTGAAGTGGCTCAACAACAATATTTCCAACTCCACCAACAAGCCAAAATCGGCTAGAACAACAAGGAACAACAAGGGTTTAGTTATGAATTTCGTTTTGCCATTTAGGCTAGAAAAAGATGGAGTTTTTGGAGATGTTTTTACCTTAGAAGAACAAGGAGACCAAGGTGCCTCTAATGGTGGTGTTGAAACATCAAATGGGATATACCCAAAAAATCGAAATTGCTCCTTTTTGGATTTTGGAAAGGTGGAAGTGTAGCTCTTGGAGAGAGGAACACAATGGTGTAGTTTTTACAATTTTTGGGGAAGTATGGAGGGAGTTACAAAGGAGAGAAGTAGAGTTTTGTGGTGTTCTTCTTGTTCACCATGGAAATCGCATGGGTTGGGGAAGAAGAAGAAAAAGAGAGAGTGGGGAAGAGGGGTTCCACGTGAGGGAAAAGAGAGAATGGGTAGGAGAGAGAATATGTGAGAGAGTGGGGTAGTTTTAATTGTTTTGTTTGTTTGTGTATTAGAGAGGAGTTGTGAGAGAGTGAAATAGAGGAGGGGGGCCGGCTGGCACACCACACCCACACACACACTGCACTTTTTATTTTAAAAGTGGACACATAAGTTTCAGTTATTTATTCTTTTACCCCACAACTTCCTGTTTTTGACAGTTTTTACTAATCTCTCGTTTTATTGATTTTATTGGTCCTAAAGCTTCACTAATATTTATTAATGAATATTTAGTTGACCAAAATTATTACGAGTCTATTTGACCCGCTTAAAGACACGTTTTCCCGGTTACCTCGAAAAACGCGCTTTAAGGTTCGTTAGTGATTTTAATCCATTTTAAGGATCCGTTTTCTTCGGGATTTGTTCCCTAATATTTATTTATACTTAATTAAGCCTCTAAATTACTTATTAGGCTAATTAATCACTATTTTTAATTACGGGGTATTTCAATGCACCATTCGAGTGGACAGTCGACTGTGAGAGTTCTTTCACGAGTCTCAAGGATGCTCTGACATCTGCACCAGTCCTGACTATACCAGACGGTCCAGATGGTTTTGAGGTCTATTGCGACGCATCAGGTAGAGGTATGGGTTGTGTATTGATGCAACACGGGAAGGTCGTAGCTTACGCCTCCCGACAGCTGAAAAAGCATGAGGAGAACTACCCTACCCACGATCTAGAGTTGGGTGCCATTGTCTTCGCATTGAAGATATGGCGACATTATTTGTATGGGGTAAGTGTGACGATCTATTCTGACCACAAAAGCTTAAAGTACTTGTTCACTCAGAAGGAGTTGAACATGAGACAAAGAAGGTGGGTTGAATTTCTGAATGACTACGACATTAATCTGCAATATAAAGAGGGTAAGGCAAATGTGGTAGCTGACGCATTGAGTCGCCGAGCACACTCTCTCCATTCGCTAGTCTCTCATACTGGCTTGGTTGAAGAGGTGCGGAGTGCTCAAATGACGGATCAGTATATGATGGAGATCAGGCAAAAGCTTATTGATGGCACATTCGAGGGTCAGAAGTACGACTTCAGACTCCACGATGACGACCTGATTAGGCTTAATGGCCGATTGTGTATACCTAGGAGTAGCGCTGAGTTGAAGGAGCGCATATTGAGTGAATCCCATTGTTCTACTACTTCGATTCACCCCGGAGCTTCAAAGATGTATACGGGTATGAAAAGATATTTTTGGTGGACTGGAATGAAAAAAGATGTAAGTGATTATGTGTTGAGGTGTCTCACTTGCTAGAAGGTCAAGTTTGAGCACCGACGGCCTGGTGGTATGGTACAGCCAATGCCAGTGCCTGAGTGGAAGTTCCATGATATTTCCATGGACTTCGTAGTAGGGCTTCCGCCTACAAGGGGAGGTCTGAATATGATATGGGTTGTTGTTGACCGACTGACCAAGGTGGCCCAATTCATTTCGATGAAGGACACCTGGAAAGTGGCAAAACTGGCAGAACTCTTTGATAGAGAAATTGTAAGACATCATGGGGTACCGAAAACAATTGTATCTGACAGAGATACCAGATTCTTATCGAGGTATTGGAAGTCTACGCGAGAAGCACTGGGTACCGAATTGAAATTGAGTACAGCGTTTCACCCACAGACAGATGGTCAGAGTGAGCGCACCATCCAGACACTTGAGGATATGCTACGTGCATGTGCACTTGACTTCCAGACCAGCTGGATTGATAAGTTACATCTGATCGAGTTTAGTTACAACAACAGTTATCATGCATCGATCAAGATGTCTCCCTTCCAGGCCTTGTACGGTAGACCATGCCGCACGCCATTATGCTGGGATGAGTCGAGTGAGACAGTCATTATAGGACCAGAGTATCTTGAACAAGTTCAGGTAGAAGTTCGCCAGATCCGGGCTAACATGAAGGCAGCTCAGGATAGACAGAAGTCATACGCAGATGTGCGCAGACGTGACCTGGAGTTCGCCGTGGGCGATCAGGTATTTTTGAGAGTATCCCCCATGAAGGGAGTATTTCGTTTTGGCCAGAAAGGCAGCCCAAAATATGTGGGGCCTTATGTTGTGACGGAGCGGATCGGCCCGGTAGCTTACAGACTTGATCTACCCGCCGAGCTGGGCAAGGTACATGATGTATTTCATGTGTCCCAGCTGAAGAAGTATATGTCTCATCCGTCTCATATGCTTCGGCCTGAAAGGCTAACCTTAGAGCCGACCATGCAATCAGTGGAGACTCCGGTACGGATTCTGGATACTAAGACTCGAGACACTCGCCATAAGTCTGTGAGACTGGTGAAAGTTCTTTGGTCTAACCAGGACGTTGAGGAGGCCACTTGGGAGCTGGAAGACAAGATGAAGGCGAAGTACCCGTCATTGTTTACTTCTTAGTGCTTATGTGTATAGGGTACGGGGCGTACCCCTTTTAAGGGGGGTAGAGCCATTTCGGTTATGTAAGTACGACGTGTATTTAAAATACATCGTCTATGTTATGTTGTTATGTTACAGACCGTTGTGTCTAAATGATGTGGATGATGTTGTATGGACCTTGTGTCCAATGTTATGTACCCGATGTTATGTTGTATGGACCTTGCGTCCAATGTTATGTAAGTGTGTTGTTAATGATGTATGGAAGTATTGTTTATAAGTATTCCCGTGTGTTCTAACATTTAGGATATGTGGAAGTGTGAACTTTGAGGACAAAGTTCTTTTAAGGGGGGTAGATTGAAATACCCCAAACCTTAGTATATTGTTTAAACACCTAAATATGGTATATTAAGACTAAAAAGAGTCTAGAAATATTGGTAAACAAATTTAAACAATAGGAAACAAGATGTGCTTTAAGGTCAATAAAGGCCAAATGTGCTCTAAGCTTGGGATAAGCTTGGTTAAGACCTAATGAACTTACCAAGACCTTATTTATATACTAATGGACATTTAAACCAATTACCAAAGAAAACCAAGCTTGAAAACAAGTTAAAACACAAAATGTGCTTTAAGGAGTCTTAAAGCACATTTTCGAAAATTGTCTTGTAAATGAGTTTTGAATGGCTAAATGTCCATCATTACTCTTTAATTAACATTTGTACTCTATAGTATCACATTTGGAAGTCTATATCAATGAGAAATCAAAAATTTCACTTCTATGTGCTTTGTTTTTATGAATAGTGATTTTAATAAGCTATTTTGTAACATATGTTTGTATAAGTAATTAAATTGACAAATAAAGACTATATTACCCCTAAGTACAAATGGGGGCCGGTTTTCTTAAGTGTGGTGACTCACCACTCTCTTGTTAACATATTAAGTAAATAAAGATAACTAATTAAAGTACTTTTTACTTTATAACTACAAATATCTTCAAAAGTAAGTTCACTTTCATTTCTCCTTTCTTCCTTGCATTCACACGGTTCCATGCTCTCTTCAACCTCTCTTTCATTTCTTCCACGGTAATACCACACCACCACCATTAAACCTCATCTTTGACCTCTTGTAAAATCTAGCTCACTTAACCAAATCAAAAACAAACACCACCATTCTCTTAGTCTCATCAAGCTCTTCATTCCTATCTTCTCAAAACTTCAAGACCACCATTTCGGTGCCATGGAGTTCCACCATTGAAGGAGCTTGAGCTTGTATTTCTACATATTATTACTCTCCTTTGCTTCTAGGTAAGGAATCTCAAAGAAAAATCATGTTTCCTCCATGTTTTTACCTTGACCGAAAATGCCCATTAATGGTGCTCTTTGTGTGACTTTGTTCTAGCTTCATTCCAACCTTTCATGGACTAGGTGGAGTCCTCTCTTGATATACTTTCAAACTCTCTTCAAAGACCAAGGTAAAACAACTACATTAATGTTTTTGAAATAATGTAAACCTAGGGTTTACAATGAGATAAAGCTTAAAGCTTGAATACTCATTATGCTATTTGTATAATGTTTAGTAGTTGACAAGGAATCAAATACCTTACCGGTTTTATAAGGAAACAAGGAAGAAGTGTGTGTGGAAAAGAGGTAAATATGCTAACCTAATGTGGTTTAAGGTCTTAGGAGAAATGAGCTTGTATTTCTTATGAAAATGATCTAAGGAGCCAATGGGAAGTGACTTAGAAGAATGCTCTCAAGAGCTTAGTAAAAGGCATATGTGTTGTTGAGTGTATTTGCAGGTCAAAGGCAAATATATTGTGGAAATTCAGTGTTTATGATTTATGCATTTTAAGGGCCTAAGAGCCATGTCATTTAAGGGCCTAAGTGCCATGCAATTTAAATTATGCACTATATTGTGATGTAGTGCTAAATGTGTGAAGTTGTGTATAAAGATGTGTTTGATGGATTTTAGTGTTCTTGGTTGTCTGTTGGTGAAAACAATATGTTTTGGTTTAGTAATGTTCTAGGAGAACCTATGTCAAAATTTAGGTAACAAACAAGAAGTCCTAAGGTTTAAAAATAAGTTTGACGAGTTAAGAAATGTTTAGAATGGTTAAGTGCTTTCCTTGGGAAAGAAACATGCATTAAGGTGTTTTAAGATGTGAGAAGGGCTTAGGAGATGTTCTAGGATTTTATAATGCAAGGAATGTTTTGGGATACACTAGAGTCATTTGGACTTGTGTTAGGATTTGGGCAAACTTTGGTGAACAAGGAGAAAGTGTGAACTTGAAAAAGGATTTCAAGAATGACATAAGGAGTTGATGGTAAGAAATGATGCTTGGGAGATGATGTTAAAATGAGGAGAAAGCATTTTGGGGATAGTAGTTATCATAGGTATGAAACACCATTTGGAAAACTAAGGAGGAAATAACATAAGTATTAGGAATTTCGGTATGAGTGAGTAAGTGTTTAAGGTTATAGATGATTAGTTTCATGGATGTTGTATGTGGATATAAGTGTACCAAATGTTCTTAGGAAACATTAAGAGGCTTAAGGAGAAGTTTGGTGAAGATTTGACAAAGTTTGGGCAAGTTTAGGTGGCGTCCGACCTAGGGGTCCGACCCAAGTTTGGGTTGGACAGCCTCTGTTAGACGTCAGGAAATTGTTCTGGAACGGTCCGACCCAGAGGACTTGGGTCGGACATGGGTCGGACGGAAAATGTTCTGGAATGGTCCGACCCAGTCGAGTGAGTCGGACGTGGGTCGGACGGGCGTGTTTTGTAAGGCGGTAAAGGTTCTGTAATGGTCCGACCCAGTCGAGTGAGTCGGACATGGGTCAGACATGTATGTTCTAAGGTCGATAAAATTCTCTAGAATGGTCCGACCCAGAAGGTTGGGTCGGACATGGGTCGGACAAGCTAAGTTTTTCCAAACCCGAAAATCACTGGAAGGGTCCGACCCAGTCGTGGGTCGGACGGTGGGTCGGACAGACCAAAACTTATAAAAAAAAATAAGTAAAGAATGTGACAAATGTAGTTAACCTTGGAGGGTATAATGAAGGTAACCTAGGGTAAGTTAGACATTAAAAACATGTCATACAATCATGTTAAACATTTAATAAGTTTGAAGTTAAATAATAATTAACCGACGTTATTAATCATGTATAGGAGTGACCTACGGAGGAAATCAATCGAGGCAAGGACCAAGGTATGGTTTTCTTGCAGTCTGTTGTCTATCGGTTTACACCGGCTTGTGTGTTGTATGTTTTTCTGTGTGTTTATGACTTTATAAGATTTAAACATGTAATGAGTTTACAGTTGTTCATATTATTGTGATGATATGATGTGACTCATTTCCCTTGTGTGTCTAACGTGACTTACCACCTATTGTGTATTGGTTGTTAAGTTCCACCATGAGCTTCTAACAAGTGTTAACTGGGAAGTGAGGAATCCGGTTGTCCGGTCATGCATGTAAGTTAAGAGTAGATATCTGAATCAGATTCGACTCTTATGTTGTTAAGATTGTCCTCCTTAATTTGGCGTTCGATCTCCCGCTAGCTTCCTCCAAAGCTTACCTATTCTGACTTATGATCGGTTTAGTGGGAACATGTGTTTGTGTTGTGTGTTCGGGTCACTATATCCGAACCATCTGTGACTTAAGTTACTCGTTCGAATAACAGAACGGTAATGAGTGTGTGTAACGAGCTTAACATGAGAGTGAATCATTCTCTAGGCTCTTATGTTATTTAACCTTCTTGGTTTGTTATTGTGGAACGAAGATCTGTGTATGTGATGTTGTGCTATGCACTATTAATGCTATGCCACATATTATTAGACCTGGCAATTTTGACCCAACCCGAAACCCAACCCATATTTTTGCGGGTTAGGGTTTTGATTATTGACCCATCTATTTTTTGGGTTGGGTTAGGGTAATAGCTAATTTTGTGGGTGGGTTAGGGTAGAGATCTTAACCCATGACCCAACCCGAAACCCGAAAATATATTTATTAATAATGAAAAATAAAAATATTAATTCACAATTATATATATATTATTTTCAGATCAAGCTATACCTTAGCCTTAAGCCCAAGTGTAGTTGGACTATTCCACCTTTAATAATATCACATAATCTTAACTAAACAAACGGCATAACCTACTGCATATCAAACAAAGGGCCCAACCAGACCTTAACATAATGTTGAAAACACAAATGCTCTCGTCTTGTAGACTCACATCCATTTTTCTTCTCTATGTCGTTGTTCATGTCTATGTCGCTCTTCATCTATGCCCAAGGTTTGTTTTTCTAATTCTCACTTCCATAGTTGTTCTTGAGAACATATGTACGTTTAGATTATCTAGAAGGGTGAACAATAGTAGGTGATATATAAATTTTGTAAGTAGGATCTTGATTGTAGACCTCTTAGTGAATTCTGAAGCCAACAATACAGATAGTGTGCTGCATAAAAATTCCTTAACTGTTGGTAACAATTAAGTTATTGTGATTGTACTTTTCTCAGGCATGAACACTCAATTTTAACAAGTGTAATTATTTTAAAACTATCATTCATAGTTTGAGGCTTTGAGCTCTCAGTTTATAAATTATTTCTAACTTTAGAAGATTTGTCTTTAGTATATTCTCTAATGCATAATGAAGATTTTCATTTTCATTCCCCCTTTTTATTAAGGGCAATAGGATCATGTGCATATCTAGATAGGATTCCTTCCCAACAGTGGTAGAGCTTTAGGCTCATATTGATAAATATAAACTTATGGAAAAAGTACGTGTTATTCTATTCATGGGAAATTGGTGCAGTACTTTTACATTCTTTGCATAACATGGAATTTGTTTAAAGGTCGATCAAGCAAGATTACTTCTCTTACTTTTGTGTCATCCTAATTAGATTTTTTTTATTATTTCTACTCCTAATCCATCTAAATTATTGTATGCTTAAAAATGGGTTGGGTGGGTTGGGTTAGGGTTGAAGGATTTTATACGGGTTGGGTTAGGGTCATGATTTTCTGACCCATCCATTTTTGGGTGGGTTGGGGTTGATGTATTTAAATGGTTGGGTTAGGGTGATATCAACCCGACCCAGCGACCCAAATTGCCAGGTCTCATATTATGTTATGTTATGTTATGTTATGTTTATGTATAAAAATGGCCATGTTATCATGACAATTAGTTGCGCGTATCCCGTAGCCGATGGCTGCGCGTTAACCATACCAGCCAAGGGTTGCTGACCACCTCGGGGCTCCATATTTTTACTGCATGAGGATCGAGGAGGCAGAGTGGCTGTAGGATCTAGGCTGCAGTTGTTTTTGGTTATTTGGATGTTTGGCCCCGGGATGCCCTGTGCTCCCTGGCACTATATTTTGATTCCGCTGAACGACTATCGGTATATGGAAGTTTACAGTGAAAGGATGTAATTAATTACTCGGTATTGTATATAATGTATTTATGGTTTAGTTTTATGCTCGGGAGTCTGATCATCAGACGTACACTTGTTTTATTCTGCCTTGTCATCCACGGTGGGTGGTTGACGGCGTTGTAGCACCGAAGCGTTAGTTATTGTTTAGTTTATTTATTTCCGCTGCGATTTCGTAGTGTGAAGTTCGATGTAGGGTGTTACTAATCTATTTGAATTTATTCCGTACTTTATATTGTAGCAACTAACTTGACAGATTTTTAGGGTTGTGGTCACGGGTAGACCCTAACCCGCCACTACAAACCTAAAAATGCCTTCGACTTTTTTAGCTTTCCTAGGGTGGGTTTTAGGGTGGTGTGGGTTAGGTAATCTATTTGGAAGCCGTTATATACTTTAATGTGAGAATGTACATTTTTAATGTGATAATGTACATTTTAACGTGACGATGTACATGTTCAATGTGGAAATGCACATTCAATTATGAATGTATATGTTTTCTAATGAATCTGTACAGTTTGTATGACCGTCTGTACAAGTGTTCTTCCTTATTGTACTGTTTAAATTAAGGAAGTACATATTTAATTATTTGTACAGGTTTATATGTCTATCTATATGTTTAATGCGAGGATGTACATATTTTTACGTGAGGATGTACATGTTTTAGTGAACATTTGTACAGGTTTGTATGATATCGTACAAGTTTTTTTTACGTTCTGTGTTCTATACATGTAAATAATTTTTTAAAGTTGTCAAAATATATTCATGACTGGTCTTGTTTGGAAGAGCTCGAATTTAGATGACAATGATATAATTTTTTCCATTTGAACTTATATATTAAATTATAATAATTTAACATTTATGATAAAAAGAAAAAAAAAACCAAAACGCCGGGTGTATAAAAAAAAAACAAAAACAAACAAACACTCGCGTAGGGTGGATGTAGCCAGTTGGCTACAGTGAGCTTTAGCCAATACTCTCCGTATTATAATTACAAAAGTTTTTAGGGTTATGTTTTCCCTTCTAATAATGTTGTCTTATTATCAGTGCCGGTTTCTTACTTATGTATGATTTGAAGTCTAGATAAAGTAAATTAAATCTAAAAACTAATAGGTTAAGCAAAGTGTTGTCTTTTAGAACTCCAATTTGTTGTCACAAGCCCAATATATGTTTTTTCTTTGATCAATTATAACATTTTTAATTAATGACTAATTTGTCAAAAGTAAAGTAAAAAAAAAAGTCAAAACAAAGTAATGATTAGGGGTGGTAATTTTACCCAACCCGATAACCCGACCCAAACTCCACCTGTAAATAACGGGCATAGATTAAGATTATTGATCCATTTAACTTTCAGGTATGGGTTACCTATTAAATATATGGGTTGGGTGGGGTTAAGGGTCCTAACCCGAATTCAACCCGACTCGTTTATCTAATTTAATTATAAATAAAAATGTATATATTTTACTTAGATATGTATTAATTCTAGAGTAAATTACTCAGAACCCCCTTGAGGATTTAGGATATTACAGTTAACCCCCTTTGTTTATCATAATTATTGGTAACCACCTCAAGGTTAAGGTATCTTTGACTACGAGCCCCCAAACTATAACTTTGTTATTAGAAAGTTAACTACGTGTTGATCTATCAACTTAATCACATAAATAATGTCATGCTGGACAACAAAACGGCTTAATCAACATCAACTAACTATCTCTCATCCCACTTTTGATGCATTTTCGAGGCAAGGTTGACATTTTTAGGAAAATAAAAACACATTAAGTAGTGTTTTTGGTCCAGTTTGACATTATTTAATGATGAAGCTGATAGGTCAACACGTAGTATACTAACTTCCTAATAACAAGATATAGTTGGGGGCTCGTATCAAAGATACCTTAACCTTGAGGTGGTTACCAATTATATGAAAACACAGGGGGTTAACTGTAATATCCCAAATCCTCAAGGGGGTTCTGAGTATTTACTCATTAATTCTATAACTATTAATATAATAGCAAACAAAATACTATACTTCTTTAGGCCCACACACAATAATATTTTATAAATCCAAATACATTCTTTAGACCATCTATATCCATCATTCACCCTTAGTTTAAAACCTAAATACTATGTCAATCATTAGTCACACAAACTCCACCGTTCACACTATTTTATTAGCACAAATATCGGCTATGGGTTGAGATTATTGACCTATTTAATAGAATGTTGATATTTGGAAAAACGGTACACAATGATTCGAAATAAATGACTGTCATGTGCACGCTTTTATAGATGACTGATCATTCTGTAGAAAAACAAATGTATTTGTATTTAAACGAGTTAAACGGGTCGGTTTTGGGTTTAATGATTTTATATGATTGGGGTATGGTTGAAATTTGTAACCCGATTATTTTTGGGACAGTATGGATCAATACAATTTTAATCGGGTTGGGTATGAGTGAACTTGATGAGTTGTTATCATGCACTTGTATTAGATCATAATGAAAGATTATTTTCTATTCCACCTATTCAATGCTTTTAATTTCGGTCTACTGTTGCTACAAACGCCTTATAATCTGCATTTATCATAGAAACAATCGTGACAAGTAACAATAAAAAAGAAAATGACAGTTATTGACCATTATATTTTAAATTCAACCACAGGAACGTTCATTTTTTTTCAAGGGGCCCTGCTGCTGACATCAAAGTAGCTGGTTCAATCTTTCTTCTCAAGAGGCCGCAGCTGCTGGCATCAAGTGTAGGCAATTGCTAGTTTATTAAATCACTGATTCGTTGCGAGGTAAGTGCAGATACATCCGTTGGTTTCAAAAAAAAAAGTGCAGATACATCGGTTGGTTTCAAAAAAAAAAAAGTGCAGAGAGTAAAGTAAAAAACATTTTTCCGTTGTCGGGAATCGAACCCGGGTCTCCTGGGTGAAAGCCAGATATCCTGACCGCTGGACGACAACGGATTAATATGAAAAAGTAATTAACTGTACATAATTATTATTTTATTAAATCACTGATTTCGTTGCAAGGTAAGTGCAGTCACTGTCAGTGCGGGTCCGCAGTAAAAAAAAAAAAGCACTTCCGTTGCCGGGAATCGAACCCAGGTCTCCTGGGTGAAAGCCAGATATCCTAACCGCTGGACGACAACGGATTTATACTAAAAAAGTTGTTAAGTATATTTACTTAAATTTCTGGCTGTCCTTTTAAATAGCAGAGAATGCCAGGATGCAGTATTTACGTGTCGGCTATTTTAATACCTGACTTGAGTGTCGAGTAGTGAAAACACGTGGCTCAATAATGATGGATTTGATTTCTCTATAATGAAAAAGAAAAGGGAATAGTGTCATTGATGCAGTTGCGACTGATACAATCTATTAGGATATGTAAGGGATATTATAGTCTTTATATCCTACTACTCTTAGCCTATATATAAGTGTCCTTTTAGTCTGTATTCCGTGCTTGCGTGTGTATACTCTATACATATACAGTCATGTATCTTCCTCGTCCTATTTCTTAATCAAAGTATAACATGGTATCAGAGCAGGTTTAATTTCTTGCCAGCAAGAAAACAAACGATCTTTGTTTTCCATCTGTTGTTTTCGTTTCTTTACTTTCTTTCACCGTCTTCTGGTTGCGGACCATGTCGGACCAAGAGGAGACGCCGCCGGTCGCCGAATCGCCAAGGAAGCGAACACGCCAAGGAAAGAAAGCAGTCGCTACATCGAAGCGCCAGGTCTTGAGCGCTGGAATGGAGAACTACTCCAGTCCATTTTATTTGCATTCTTCTGATGGCCCTGGCATGTCACTCACGACAGTGCAATTGAACGGGCCCAATTTTGGGATTTGGAAGAGATCAGTCACCCTCTCACTGCGATCGAAGAATAAGTTTGGATTCGTCGATGGAAGTTTGCCTCGACCCGATGAGTTTTCTTGCGATAGGGAAGCATGGGACAGATGTAACACCACAGTGATGGTCTGGATCTTGAACGCGATTAATAAGCAGATTTCGTCCACAGTCATCTATTGTCGCACCGCGAAGCAAATTTGGGATCAGCTTCACGAGCGTTTTGGTAAACCTAACGGGGTGCGTTTGTTGGAGTTGAAACGCGACGTTGTTTGGTCTAGTCAAGGGGCCGAGTCTGTGAGCAATTACTACACAAAGATGAAGAATTTGTGGGATGAATTAGATGATGTAGATGAACTTCCGGATTGCTGTTGCGTCAGTACGAGTAGTTTGGCTTCTTACAGAGCACGAGAACGTTTAATGCAGTTTCTCATGGGATTGAATTAGTCCTACTGGTCGATTCGAGGATCCATTCTGGTTATGAGTCCTTTGCCTAGCGTCGATCAAGCTTATGCCATTCTAATCCAAGAAGAGAAGCAGCGTCAGGCCAGGGTCCTTCAACCCAACTCTGGTTCATTCTCGGTTAATCAGTCAAGCAACTCTAGCGTCAACCCTAGCGGACCGCAGAAGCAAGATGGTAAAAAGATTGTCTGTGAATATTGCGGTAAAACTGGGCATGGGATTTCTTCCTGCTATAAGAAGAATGGTTTTCCCCCAGCTTCAAATTCAAAGGGAAGAAACAAATCGCGAGTGTGTCTGAAGGCTCACAAGATGTTACTGGTTTGCAACAGAGTTTGACTTCGCCCATCCCTGGTGTTTCTGTCGATCAATATCAGAAGATGTTGGATTTCTTTAGCAAGAATCATCAAGTTGCTGCGATGGCTGGTAACCTTCTTAAACCTGAGTTTGTTCAGCTTAAACTTCCTGTTTGTTGTTCTACGGTTAGCTTGAGTGATTCTTGGATTATAGATAGCGGTGCTGCTCATCATGTTTGTTTTAGAACTGACTGGTTTACGAACTTTTATTCTTCTGAGAGATGCATAAATATTGCGTTACCAGATGGCTCTCTTAAATTTGTCAATACTATGGGTGATGTGAGAATCGGTGAAAATTTCATCTTAGAGAATGTTCTCTACATACCTCAGTTCAAATATAATTTGTTGTCTGTTAGTTGGCTGTCTAAGCAAACAGGTATGACTCTGTCTTTTATGAAGCATTTGTGTGTTTGTCAGGACCTTTCTCTGAAGAAGCAAAGGGTGATGGGTAAATAAACTAATGGGATTTATGTTTTGACCAACGCTTCTCTGGATTTTTTGTAACACCCCAACTACTGACAACGCACTTAATAACATATCGCAGCGGAATTCATAACTCACAACATCACTTAACTCTTTGGTGTTACACGTCGTTAGCCACCCACGTGGCTAACAAGGCTAACATACATACATCGTACCGGTCTGATGGACTAAATTCCCGAGCAACTACACATTAAACCCTTACCATGTCCAACATTCATTGTACACTTACATTACAACTGTACCGAGTAATTATAACTAATGCCGAAACAATTTCGGTCTTACTACACCTACAATACATCCTCCAATTGAATGTCTACCCATGTACAACAACTACCCGTCCTACTCTCGAACGGCTTGCAGCTCCTTCGTACCTGTAGAGTAATGGGGGCCCCCAAAGGGGGTCAGCACCTTTGCTGGTATGGTAATCCCGCAGCCCGCATGCTACCGGGCCACGCACAACTATTTGTCGTCTTAGCATGCGGTTGATTACATTTAAATCATGCATGAACATTTTAAACACACAACATATAACATTTCCCAATAATGGGTTCAATAACAGGCAACACATTTATACTTAACAGGTCACTCGTTGAGTACTTCAACCCTAGAGTATTTCTCCTCTAATGGAGCTATTTCCTTAATAGACGACACTTACCACTATCGGGTTATCCTTAACGTCTCTTGTTATAACTGGGATTCATATCCATGACCCACACTTTTCACTTTTGAACAACATATAACATCGCATCGTAAATAACATTACAGTACATCAACACATAACATAACGGGTACGGATTTCTTTAGGAACCGTCCCAAACATAGTTAGTACACTGGGAGAGCCTAGAGAATGCTGTCAAACTCATGTTAAGCTCGTTTACATAACTCGTTACCGTTCTGTTAGACGAACGGATAACTTAACATAAAGATGGATCGGATTTGGTGATCCGAACTCATCATACATAATTCCCCAACAGACGTGAGTCAAGAGCCTTGGTTAAGCTCAGGGGTGATTGAAGACCAATGAAGGAAAACAACCAACAGAATGAAAGTTGAAGAAACTGTATACAACAACTCCCAAACACCGCGCGACCGGAACGACCGGATTCCTCACTCCCCCCATAATATATATATATATTCACAGATAAAGATTCCGCTGTGGAACCTACCACCTCAACTACTATGTGGTAATACATCTAAGTTAAACACGTAAAAGGGGTTCATACATTGCAACAAACATCACACACAACTTCAACAACTAACTCACACATAGCCGTGGTTAGAACGTCCCCATAGTTCGGGTCGTTGAATCCGAATACCGATCTCTTATGTGGTCCTAGACACAACTAACTAAGGTTTAACACTTCGAGGTTAAACGGTATCGGAACTAAGTGCGCCACATATATGAATTACTATAAACTCATTTCATGCTTTATCTTGCAAGGTGGCAACACACAGAAAAACACGTTGGCATACAAGCCGGTGTAATCCGGTAGGACACAGGTTGCAAGAAAACCATACCTTACACCATGGGTTTATCTTTACCGGGTGATCTCCCGTTCCTTGGTTCACACTTGTTCAACTGATAACATTCAAATGTTTTCATTAACATCGAAGCATTACAGTATGTAACACTATACTCCCGTACTTAACCCGGTATCCCGTTGTTTCGGTTTTTAACTTTGTGTACTTAAACTCACAATTTTCTCACATCCAACCTAACACTTGTTTACACCTTCTAAGGCCTTTAAAACTCACCAAACAAGGCCTAGTCAACATCTAAAACCATTACCATTCACTTCCCCATCATAACAACACTTTAAAACACATTCTGACACATTTTTATGATGGTCCGGGTTTGTGTCCGGGGTTACAAACCCGGACCAACCACGGATTGCAGTTTCTGGACAATTTTTCATGTGGTCCGGGTTTGTGTCCTGGTTTCAAACCCGGACCACCCCCCTGGGATAGTCTTCTGCCATGTTTTTGCTATCGTCCGGGTTTGCAAACGGGTTTGCAACCCGGACCACCTCTGGAACTGTCAAAATTTACAGTTTTTGAGCAGTTTTCAACCCCTAATTCACCTCTAATCATTTCCTAAACTTTCCACATGTTTTCTACATGTTTAAACACAATAAAATACTCACTAAACCTCCTTAAAACATGGTCCAAACTTTGCTCCAATTCTACAATTTCAATTCCACATTTTCTTCACTCACTGCACAAGTTGCACATCAGTGCACTCTCAAAATATTCTCATGACAACACTTAGCCTTCTCCTTGCCATTTGACCATACCACATTCATCCCTAGCACATTCATCTCCATTTCCCAATCTCATTCATTGTTTCCCAAGTCTCACACCTTAGTTCCTCTCTAGCAAAATCCAAACTCTTAAACATCATCCTTGCTACAGATTTTTGTCTAACTCCATTCCATTCTTCAATCAACACCTCAATGTGGTTTACCACCCAAACCAATTCCTAACAACACCTAATTAACACTTAAACTCTTCCAGCTCACATCACCATCTAAACTACTATTTTCTACCGAAATTTCGCCATGACCTCGTTACAAACCTTACATATCCCAAAACTCATTTCTTCACATAATTCACCCTACAACTAGCCAAACCCACAAGGGTTCTACCAGCACATAACAAAATCCTCAAATTCAACAACAACAACAACACAATCACCAAAAATCTCCAAAATCTCAATAACCACATTATCCATCACTTTGGGTTCATTACTTTGTTTACCCATCCCAAACACTTAAACAATTATAAACAAGGTTCAAGGTAGTTTTTCTTACCTTAATTTCACAAGCCTCCTTAATTCATCTCTTGCTCCTCATCTTCTTCCAAAATTGGTTAAGAGGGTATGGAGTTTCCAAACTCCATCCCAACATCCAAGAACACATAAACATGCCCAATTAATTATCTAAACCCTTGGAATATCTTAATTCAATCAAAGGCTAGAACACAAAGTTAGGGTTTTTTTTGAAGCTTTTAAGAGGGATTCTCACCCTTGAATCAAGAGGGAAACTACTCCACCATTGAAGGGTCAATTTGGAGCTCAAGAACAAGAAGAAAAACAAGGTAAGAGAGAGAGAGAAAAATCGGCTACCATAGGAGGAAGAACAAAAACGAGTTTTTCAATGAGATTTTTACCTTGTTTGAAAGAGGAGGCTCCAAGCTACACATTGGTGCCATTTTCTCTCCAAATGGGGAAAACCCATGGAGATGAACTTCACTATTTTCGGATTTTTAAAAGAGAGAAGTGTAGAGCTTGATGAGAGGAAGAAGAATATGTGATTAGTTTTTCATTTGGAGCATGGACGAAGCTTGGGCAAGAGGAGAAAGGTGGGAAGCCATTGAAGGGGCTTCAAAATCGCCAACACACAGAGAGGAGGGGAGAAAATCGCTGGAGGGAGAAGAAGAAAGGGAGGAAAGAGAAGAGAGGAAAAGAAATAAAGGAGGAAAGAGAGTGTGGTGGGGTATAAGTTACTTTTTGCTTTTTGACTTATTTAATTAGTTAACTAGTCATGTGTGAGGGGCTATCTACATTAATAAAACCGGCCCACATACTGTTACAGGCTGGAGCGTTTTTCGTCGTTTACAGAAAACGCTCGTTAATTTACCCGGTTTAGCACTATTCACTAACCGGGCCCGTTTTCCGGAATTTTCTCGTTTATTTATTTTTAATGGTTATTATACACACATTAATGTTTATTTATAGTTATATGATAAACTATAATTTTTACGGGGTCATTTGACTGTTTAAAGTCACGTTTTCGGGTTTCCTCGAAAAACGCGCTCTAAGACTCCGTTAGCGTTTTAACGCATTGATTGGATCCGTTTTCTTTCGGAATTTTTCCCACATGTTCTTAGTATGTAATTAGGGTATAAAAATATATTTATAACCCTAATGAAGGTTATGTACCTCCTAAAATAATTAAAACGCGTTTTCACGTCTTGTGCCTTTTACGCATTTTCTTTTTCTTTTTGGTTTTTATTTCTTCACCAATGATCTTAAGGACTTAATTAGCCTTAGAAAATTATAATTACATAATTAATTAATACATTAAGGTTTGGGGTATTTCAATCTACCCCCCTTAAAAGAACTTCGTCCTCGAAGTTCACACTTCCCACACATCGTTGGTTAGAATACGGGGATTACTTGTAACATAAAACTTCATAACAACATATTTTACATCATGGCCTCGGACTTAATGGCCGGGTACATATACACATCTATACATATCATAACATACTTACATGGTAATCTTGGACTTGATGGTCCGGCTACCTTAACATCATTTGCACATACATAACAACCCTTAGACTCTTAGGTCTGGGCAACATAACAACATTTGGACTCGTAGGTCCTGGTAACATAACATTCTTTAGACACTTAGGTCTTGATAACATAACAACCTTTAGACACATAGGTCTAGGTAACATAACACTTTCGGAACTTAGTCACTTTAGGACTCAAGGTCAAAATAATAATTATTACATATACCACACAACATGTCTTAGCATGTACATCAACCAGAAATTCCTTTTACATACACTGTGCTCCCACAGAACTCGGTCGCGATGGACACATATTGTCCCCGTTCCCTTGGGAGATCAAAACATTCTCATACATTTTCAAAATATACTTCTCATGTCACCGGTCCGAAGACAAAGGCTCGTACGTCCTCGGCTCGTGAGCAAGTAATACGAAAATATTGTTTGTACGGTTAAGTAGAAGAGAATCCTCTATTCAGAATATCAATCGAAGTTTTGACAATACCAACAGAAAATTTGAAAACTCATTTTAAAATTCTTTTGAAAACTCAATACAACTCCAAGTTCAATTTATGCTCTTTGCATCTTCCCTTAGCGTGGTTATTTGTGACCACTTGTGGGGAGCTTCAAGAATCATCCAACCCTGATGTGATCAGCATCAGGGTTGAACTATCCTTCCACTCCAATTTGTGTTCGGTTTCCCTTGATCGCATGCAAATCAAGTTTCACCTCCCACTTCAATTTTCAAACAGCAACTAATTCAAGCATATACCATTTCTATCTTTAGTCCTTCTAGTCATAATCATACATCTCCAAGGGATAGCACTCCGTCTATCAATCACCACCCAAATTCAACTTAATCCAAGTTACTTAGGGGATTTAATTCTCACTAGGTTCTATGTCGGTTTCATACCCTTTCATAGATCACCATGCTGTATATATACATATAATTTATCAAAATACAACAGACAGTTTTACCTTTAGTATCACATAAACATACACGGTCGGGTTTTAATTCCCCGGGAGTTTCTTTATCTCCCTTATACTTGTACTCACTTCCACACATCCTCTTAACAAAATAACACACTTATCACAATGGTCTTCGCATCCTCTGTGCGTAATTACCATAATTAAACCATGAATGAATGCGTATGTTTATGTAACACACACACCAATCATCCCAACAAATTATTTTGTGCTATGCACAACATAGTTCACGTACACTTGTACGGTAAAACACACCAAGTGGTTCTGCGCTCTACCCCCTTAAAAGGGATTACGCCCACGTAATCAATCACTTAATCATTGGGTTTGAACATTCTACCGTCGTGAGGTGTTTTACCTCCACGCGGTTTATTATACAACATGTTCTGGTTTGAGGATCTTAGCCATATTGGCGGTTTAGTCCTTAACCAAGAATTCTCACTAGAGCTTATTTTAGCTCTTAACTGGTTTCGATTCTGGCCTGTGAGGCTTTTAGGCATCATTCATTTGCCATGCACTCATGTTCACTACACACATTTATCACTTGAATTGCTGGCTCACTAGTTTCTGCTGCGCAACTCTTGATAACTTAGAGCTTAGTTTGCCCCGTATATTATTCTTACTGTATTGTACATCCCCGATTATCGCCTTTATCTTGGTAATAATGGTTTCTCAACCGGCGCGTGGTATCTCTTACCGTGTGCGAACTTGGTGAGTTACAGACTTTCTATTCACTTCCATGGTAATCTACTGTTCCACACTGATTTACTTAATTTTCTTCCGACTTACTGTCGGTTACGTTTGAGCTACTACCTATTGTGTAGTACTCTGTCGGTTATTTCCAACACTTGAGGTATATTCCATACCGACATTTAACAATTGTGTTACTGTAGTCACTTATGTCAACCACGTACCCTTTGATTGGTACGACCGTGCTTCTCTTATGCATCGGTTTTATCACACCATAAGTCTTATTCTCTATCACCTTTAACATTTCCCAACTTCCTAGCTATCTCACTCGATCATTACTGCGTAAGCGCAATACCAAAACACTCAGTCATACAGAGTGCAGAGGCGTAAACTCTTGACAGTAAGTCTCTTATGCGATTGCAATAGGAATTCACACTGAGTTTTTATCAATAGTACTAACTACTGGATCATTGTCCAGTCTGCGTTTCATCACTTACTTGTATGTCCATTGAGTTTGACTCATAACGGGTCCTATTCACCACATTATTATTTAGCAATACTTATACGACGGTCGCTTACTGCGGTCCGTGCTTTCACTCATTGTATAACATCAACTTGCACTGCATCCGCTAATATTTTAGTTTCCGCCATTACACTGTACTTTGCCACTCATTTGGCTGATTGCTGAGTATTCTATTCCTTGAGTCTTTATGCTCCTTGAGCGTTGCTCATTGCACATTTAGCATCCCATACCTATGGTGGTTGCTATTTGACTTATGACTCATCCGGCCTCCACAACTGGTAAAACACTTCTTTCCGTATTATTCCTACTCACCTCATTCTTGGGTAATAACAACATGGTCAACCCTTACATATTCCTTGAACTCTGTTCACATAACTACCGCTGTTCTCTCACATATCATGAGGTGTCCCCACACTTTAATCGGTGGTTCGTTATCCGCTTTACTTACTTATATAATATAAACTCCTGTGACCAATAACGTTTTCTTAACACATTCAACTTGTGGCTTATAAGCCTCATTGCCTCGGGCTCTGCTCATTGTAGGCTGTTCACACACATTTGCTTCTCCGTACATATTACACGGTTTATAGGTTGCATTGAGTTCCATGGTAAGGTCGTTGCTCCTTTCATGGCGTGCCCCTTCAAGGATGTCAGACTTCGTCTTGACGACTTATGTGTAGCTGGGTGTTAGTTTCAACCCTTGCGTTTACATCATATATCTTGTTCAACCACTGTTGATCCAAACACCCTTTTAAGGATAGTTCCTGGGTGTTACTAGGTTATGCCATCACATCTGGCTTGCACTTATTGATATGTTTAATTAACTACATCTCCTTGCGTTCTCGACTGGGTTAAAATGTCTTTCCCAGTGAGGTTGGTATCCCTTGTTAGTCTGAGTGATCATGCCGGGAGTCTCGTCCCGCTGGTTGCACATTAGCATGTCCATAGTAGGCATCTGCCTCGCTATATTTAGGCTGGGTATTTACTCCAGCTATTACATTCATCCATCAGGATTCTTAAGACATATGCAATGTCTTTACTTACTAACCAGTGCACTTCGCACTTGTTCACCTTTAAACATTTCCTTAAAATGAATTCACTGATTCTTTTAGTCTCGTTGACTTAACTGGGTTCCTTTACTTCCACCATTCTTGGTAATCCATTGCTCTTGCTTGACTTTTACTTCGGACCGTAGTATGGAGTCGACTACTTCCCGTGTTCCAGACTCCACTTGTATACATACATGGGGTACCCTACTGATACATTGCCACTTGCCCGACTACCCCATAAGAAGGTTTGTCAGGCCCACAAGCTCCTAATGGAGTGCGGTCGTCCCACATTACTGTTGGTACACTCGCAGTGTCCGTCACACGCCTAGGTGAAGTATTCTGTTGTCAACTCCTCTTATATTATCCTGTGATAATATGCATTCCATGCTTCCCGAACTTAATCAAGGGAAGTGTATCCACTGTTGTATTATTATGAACTCAATCCTTTCCTCGGGTTGTTACCCTTGGCTTTACCGGTTTCCATCCGGTTATTTAAAAGTAACTGGGTAAAACTTACCTACCATGTGGCACTGAGGCCGGTGTAGGTCTTCTGGTTTGGTTTATAAAGGAAGTTGGAAACAAAATGGGTTTGAAGGAAAATTTGGTTTTGAAAACGGTTTTGAAAATGGATTTAAGTTGAAAGAAAAATTTTCGTGATTTTACGACGTTTCCTTGCCTTAACCAAGTCTAGCTTCTTGCTGACTGGTATATTTCCAAGTACAGAGGTCGGGCTACTAAGCCCTTCCACAGTTGTGATGCTCCCACTTAACTTCATGGTACTCTACTAAGTACCGGTAGTTATTTACAATTTTCCGTACAGCTTTGTTATAGCAGCACTTGCCATGGCAAGTGCGCCATGCTAACCGGTTACTGGCTCAGTATACACTGGTTGCGGTACTGCTTACACCCGCACTGACATCAGTGGCCTTGTTGGCCCTTACTTTGATCTTACAGCCTTAACAACAATCTTCTGAGTATATCTTACTGTCTTCACATGTTGGCTATTAACTAGGGTGTTTCCCATCCTGGGAGACCCCTTTTACTTAGTATTGTATCCTCCTCGTACTACTTGTAGTTCTCTAATCGGTTGTTTACCGTTGGTGTATTAGTTAACATTTGTAGTCCCGTAGACACTCGTCTCGGGTTCTACTACTTCACTTCTCCACTGTTGCACGGTTAGTGCTTGCAAGCTGGTTGTCCTCGACTGCTTCGCATGTCGACCCAGGGTGCTGGAAATTCTATTCCCTTATGCATAAGATTCTTCACTTTTCGCTAACAAGAGCGGTTAATATTGTTCAAAGGGAACCGTCTTCGGGATTCACGTCTTTCGGAATCTACCGAGTGACAGGTTCTCCGTACTTATAAAGACATTTAATAATAGCCAGATCGGGTATTCCCGAGTAAGAGAGGATTTTCATCTCTCTGGCGTTCTTTCCGAGTTATAATATAGGGTTTGTGGAGGGCGGGATGGATACTGTAGGTATCCAGTACACACTGGTAATTCCTAACTAGCGTACTTCTCACGCTATCACTCAACCCTTAACCCAAAGTACTAAACTCTTAACTCGGTACTTCCTAAGCTCGGTATTTCAGTCATCAGAGCGATACTTCGCTCTGATACCACTTTTTGTAACACCCCAACTACTGACAACACACTTAATAACATATCGCAGCGGAATTCATAACTCACAACATCACTTAACTCTTTGGTGTTACACGCCGTTAGCCACCCACATGGCTAACAAGGCTAACATACATACATCGTACCGGTCTGATGGACTAAATTCCCGAGCAACTACACATTAAACCCTTACCATGTCCAACATTCATTGTACACTTACATTACAACTGTACCGAGTAATTACAACTAATGCCGATAACAATTTTGGTCTTACTACACCTACAATACATCCTCCAATTGAATGTCTACCCATGTACAACAACTACCCGTCCTACTCTCGAACGGCTTCCAGCTCCTTCGTACCTGTAGAGTAATGGGGGCCCCCAAAGGGGGTCAGCACCTTTGCTGGTATGGTAATCCCGCAGCCCGCATGCTACCGGGCCACGCACAACTATTTGTCGTCTTAGCATGCGGTTGATTACATTTAAATCATGCATGAACATTTTAAACACACAACATATAACATTTCCCAATAATGGGTTCAATAACAGGCAACACATTTATACTTAACAGGTCACTCGTTGAGTACTTCAACCCTAGAGTATTTCTCCTCTAATGGAGCTATTTCCTTAATAGACGACACTTACCCACTATCGGGTTATCCTTAACGTCTCTTGTTATAACTGGGATTCTATCCATGACCCACACTTTTCACTTTTGAACAACATATAACATCGCATCGTAAATAACATTACAGTACATCAACAAACACATAACATAACGGGTACGGATTTCTTTAGGAACCGTCCCAAACATAGTTAGTACACTGGGAGAGCCTAGAGAATGCTGTTAAACTCATGTTAAGCTCGTTTACATAACTCGTTACCGTTCTGTTAGACGAACGGATAACTTAACATAAAGATGGATCGGATTTGGTGATCCGAACTCATCATACATAATTCCCCAACAGACGTGAGTCAAGAGCCTTGGTTAAGCTCAGGGGTGATTGAAGACCAATGAAGGAAAACAACCAACAGAATGAAAGTTGAAGAAACTGTATACAACAACTCCCAAACACCACGCGACCGGAACGACCGGATTCCTCACTCCCCCCATAATATATATATATATATTCACAGATAAAGATTCCGCTGTGGAACCTACCACCTCAACTACTATGTGGTAATACATCTAAGTTAAACACGTAAAAGGGGTTCATACACTACAACAAACATCACACACAACTTCAACAACTAACTCACACATAGCCGTGGTTAGAACGTCCCCATAGTTCGGGTCGTTGAATCCGAATACCGATCTCTTATGTGGTCCTAGACACAACTAACTAAGGTTTAACACTTCGAGGTTAAACGGTATCGGAACTAAGTGCGCCATATATATGAATTACTATAAACTCATTTCATGCTTTATCTTGCAAGGTGGCAAACACACAGAAAAACACATTGGCATACAAGCCGGTGTAATCCGGTAGGACGCAGGTTGCAAGAAAACCATACCTTACACCATGGGTTTATCTTTACCGGGTGATCTCCCGTTCCTTGGTTCACACTTGTTCAACTGATAACATTCAAATGTTTTCATTAACATCGAAGCATTACAGTATGTAACACTATACTCCCGTACTTAACCCGGTATCCCGTTGTTTGGTTTTTAACTTTGTGTACTTAAACTCACAATTTTCTCACATCCAACCTAACACTTGTTTACACCTTCTAAGGCCTTTAAAACTCACCAAACAAGGCCTAGTCAACATCTAAAACCATTACCATTCACTTCCCCATCATACAACACTTTTAAAACACATTCTGACACATTTTTATGATGGTCCGGGTTTGTGTCCGGGGTTACAAACCCGGACCAACCACGGATTGCAGTTTCTGGACAATTTTTCATGTGGTCCGGGTTTGTGTCCTGGTTTCAAACCCGGACCACCCCCCTGGGATAGTCTTCTGCCATGTTTTTGCTATCGTCCGGGTTTGCAAACGGGTTTGCAACCCGGACCACCTCTGGAACTGTCAAAATTTACAGTTTTTGAGCAGTTTTCAACCCCTAATTCACCTCTAATCATTTCCTAAACTTTCCACATGTTTTCTACATGTTTAAACACAATAAAATACTCACTAAACCTCCTTAAAACATGGTCCAAACTTTACTCCAATTCTACAATTTCAATTCCACATTTTCTTCACTCACTGCACAAGTTGCACATCAGTGCACTCTCAAAATATTCTCATGACAACACTTAGCCTTCTCCTTGCCATTTGACCATACCACATTCATCCCTAGCACATTCATCTCCATTTCCCAATCTCATTCATTGTTTCCCAAGTCTCACACCTTAGTTCCTCTCTAGCAAAATCCAAACTCTTAAACATCATCCTTGCTACAGATTTTTGTCTAACTCCATTCCATTCTTCAATCAACACCTCAATGTGGTTTACCACCCAAACCAATTCCTAACAACACCTAATTAACACTTAAACTCTTCCAGCTCACATCACCATCTAAACTACTATCTTTCTACCGAAATTTCGCCATGACCTCGTTACAAACCTTACATATCCCAAAACTCATTTCTTCACATAATTCACCCTACAACTAGCCAAACCCACAAGGGTTCTACCAGCACATAACAAAATCCTCAAATTCAACAACAACAACAACACAATCACCAAAAATCTCCAAAATCTCAATAACCACATTATCCATCACTTTGGGTTCTTTACTTTGTTTACCCATCCCAAACACTTAAACAATTATAAACAAGGTTCAAGGTAGTTTTTCTTACCTTAATTTCACAAGCCTCCTTAATTCATCTCTTGCTCCTCATATTCTTCCAAAATTGGTTAAGAGGGTATGGAGTTTCCAAACTCCATCCCAACATCCAAGAACACATAAACATACCCAATTAATTATCTAAACCCTTGGAATATCTTAATTCAATCAAAGGCTAGAACACAAAGTTAGGGTTTACCTTTTTGAAGCTTTTAAGAGGGATTCTCACCCTTGAATCAAGAGGGAAACTACTCCACCATTGAAGGGTCAATTTGGAGCTCAAGAACAAGAAGAAAAACAAGGTAAGAGAGAGAGAGAAAAATCGGCTACCATAGGAGGAAGAACAAAAACGAGTTTTTCAATGAGATTTTTACCTTGTTTGAAAGAAGAGGCTCCAAGCTACACATTGGTGCCATTTTCTCCAAATGGGAAAACCCATGGAGATGAACTTCACTATTTTCGGATTTTTAAAAGAGAGAAGTGTAGAGCTTGATGAGAGGAAGAAGAATATGTGATTAGTTTTTCATTTGGAGCATGGACGAAGCTTGGGCAAGAGGAGAAAGGTGGGAAGCCATTGAAGGGGCTTCAAAATCGCCAACACCAGAGAGGAGGAGAAAATCGCTGGAGGAAGAAGGAAAGGGAGGAAAGAGAAGAGAGGAAAAAGAAATAAAGGAGGAAAGAGAGTGTGGTGGGGTATAAGTTACTTTTTGCTTTTGACTTATTTAATTAGTTAACTAGTCATGTGTGAGGGGCTATCTACATTAATAAAACCGGCCCACATAGCTATTACAGGCTGGAGCGTTTTTCGTCGTTTACAGAAAACGCTCGTTAATTTACCCGGTTTAGCACTATTCCTTAACCGGGCCCGTTTTCCGGAATTTTCTCGTTTATTTAATTTTAATGGTTATTATACTCCCATTAATGTTTATTTATAGTTATATGATAAACTATAATTTTTACGGGGTCATTTGACTGTTTAAAGTCACGTTTTCGGGTTTCCTCGAAAAACGCGCTCTAAGACTCCGTTAGCGTTTTAACGCATTGATTGGATCCGTTTTCTTTCGGAATTTTTCCCACATGTTCTTAGTATGTAATTAGGGTATAAAAATATATTTATAACCCTAATGAAGGTTATGTACCTCCTAAAATAATTAAAACGCGTTTTCACGTCTTGTGCCTTTTACGCATTTTCTTTTTCTTTTTGGTTTTTATTTCTTCACCAATGATCTTAAGGACTTAATTAGCCTTAGAAAATTATAATTACATAATTAATTAATACATTAAGGTTTGGGGTATTTCATTTTTTGTCTCAACCAGATTCTGGTGCCAAGGGTCTGTTGGTTGATAATGTTTTAGGGCATAAGACAGGGGTTTGTAATGCTGCTGCTATTGACTTTGCTGATCAAGTTTGTACTGTTTCTGATGATTTCATTTCTGCTAATAAAAGTTTGTCTGTCGATGGTTTCTTTCCTGCTTCATCTTGGAATGATTTAAAACTCTGGCATATGCGGCTTGGGCATTTGTCCCAGAATAAAGTTCACAAGATATGTGGGGGGGAAATTTTCCTCAAATGATAATTTTGTTTGCGAAGTCTGTTTCAAAGCGAAACAGACCAAATTACCGTTTTCCAGGTCTTCTATTAAAACTACTGCATGCTTTGAGCTGGTACATGGAGATGTGTGGGGTCCCTATAATGTAGAAACTCATGATGGGTATCGGTATTTCCTTACGCTTGTTGATGATTTTTCAAGGGCTACCTGGGTTTTTATGTTGGTTTCTAAGGCTGAAGCTTTCTCTTGTATTAAACAGTTTATTAAAGTTGTTGAAAGGCAGTTTAATACTTCTGTTAAAATCTTGCGGACTGATAACGCCTTTGAAATGGGGTCTTCCATAGAAGGGAAACATTTTTTTAGTGATACTGGCATAATACATCAGGTTTCCTGCCCGTACACTCCTCAGCAGAATGGTGTCGTTGAAAGAAAACATCGACACCTTCTGGAAACAGCCCGGTCCTTGATGTATCAGTCGAGTCTACCTAGGGCTTATTGGGGTGAGTGTTTACTTACTGCAGTTTATCTGATTAACCGGTTTCCTACTAAGCTTCTCCATGGTAAGTCTCTTTATTCTGTGCTTTATAATAAAGAATCTGTTTTGACAGATATAAGAGTTTTTGGTTGTCTCTGTTTCTGTTCTGAAAACCTGATTAAGGACAAGTTTCAACAGAGAAGTTCTCCCTGCTGTTTCGTTGGTTATCCTTATGGCTCTAAGGGTTACAAAGTTCTAGATTTATTTTCAGGAGAAATAAAGATAAGCAGGCATGTCAAGTTTGTTGAGCATGTTTTCCCTTTTGCTGTTTCTTCTTCAAGCTGTCTCGATAAGTTTTTTCAAACCGACTCTTCTGGTAGCTATAATGATTCTGCACAAGATCACTGTGATGTTTCTCCTGCAGTTCCTGCAGTGCCTGATCAGACTAGTGGTTCTTCAGGTAATCAGGTAAATGTTGGTTCTTATAGCTTGAGAAAGAGCAGATCTGGTAGGGCCATAAAACTACCAAATCATTTAAGTGATTTTGTATGTACCTCTGTAGATAATGAAACTCATGATTCTGTTTGTATGCATACCTTGAGTTCCTTGGCCATCTCAGAGAAGAACAAAAGCAACTGCTGTTCTTTTCCTATTCTTGCACACATGAAGAATCATGATACTTACTATGAGCCAACTAGTTTTGAGAATGCTAATCAGTACCCTCATTGGAGACAAGCAATGAGTGAAGAGTTCAGTGCACTTGAGTTAAACAAAACTTGGGAAATTGTGGATGTTCCTCCCAAGAAAAAGCCCATTGGATGCAAATGGGTTTTCAAAGTCAAGACCAAAGCTGATGGGAGTGTCGAACGTTATAAAGCTCGCCTTGTGGTAAGGGGCTATACACAAAAGGAAGGTATCGATTACTTGGAAACTTTTTCTTTTTGTTAAACTTACCACGATTAAGGTGTTGTTTGGTGTTGCTGTAAAGCGCAATTGGGATATATATCAGCTTGACATTAATAACGCGTTTCTGCACGGTGATTTGGATGAAGAAATTTATATGCTTTTGCCTAAAGGGTTGTCTACTAACAAAGCTAACCAAGTGTGCAAATTGAGAAAGTCGTTATACGGCCTGAAGCAAGCTTCAAGGCAGTGGAGTGAGAAACTCAATGCTACCTTAAAGTCCAGAGGTTACATTCAGTCCAAGAACGACTATTCTTTATTCTACAAAGTTCATGAAGACCGGTGTGTATATTTAGTTGTTTATGTCGACGACATTGCTATTACAGGAAATGATCTTGTTGAGATTAATTCCCTTAAAGCTTTTCTGCATGATACTTTTAAAATTAAAGATAGTGGTTTGGTTAACTTGTTTCTGGGCATTCAGTTCATCAGAACTGACAGTGGTATCATACTGAATCAGCAACGGTTTGTTGATAATCTGTTAAAGGAGTTCGACAATGGTAATATCAAAACTCATCCTTCTCCTCTTCCTCAGTTATACAACAGTAAGACAACTAGTGGAAATCTAGCTGATCCGTCTTTGTATAGGAGAATAGTAGGAAAATTAAATTTTTTGTGTAATACTAGGCCTGATATTGCGTTTGCTGTGCAGTTTTTGAGCCAGTTTCAACATGCTCCCACTGAAGACCATCTTCACCTGGCGCACTACACTCTGGGTTATTTAAAAGCTACAGCAGACTACGGTATCATACTGAAGAAAAATGAAGATTATAATCTGCAAGCTTTCTGCGATGCGGATTGGGCGGGATGCCACTTGACTAGAAGATCCGTTAGTGGTTTCGTCATTTTTCTTGGAGGTAGCCTCATATCGTGGAAGTCGAAGAAGCAGCCCACCGTCCCTTTATCTTCGGCAGAAGCGGAGTACCGTTCTTTAAGGGCTGTCTGTACAGAGTTAGCTTGGCTAACTAGATTGTTGACGAACTGGGAGTTGAGGGTGTTACACCAGTCCCGATTAAGTCCGACAGTCAAGCGGCTATTCATCTATCAAAGAATCCGGTTTTCCACCAACGTACCAAACATATCGATGTGGATGTGCATTATGTTCGAGACCTCCTTCAAGACGGCATGATCACTGTTTCCTACATTCCTACAAAGGCTCAACCTGCAGACGTTCTAACCAAGTCTCTGAATGGCCAGCTTCATAGAGAGGGATTAAGCAAGTTGAGTGTTTCTTCTAAGAACCTCTCAACTTGAGGGGGGCTATTAGGATATGTAAGGGATATTATAGTCTTTTATATCCTACTACTCTTAGCCTATATATAAGTGTCCTTTTAGTCTGTATTCCGTGCTTGCGTGAGTATACTCTAAACACATATACAGTCATGTATTTTCCTCGTCCTGTTTCTTAATCAAAGTATAACACAATCTTTGATCTTTGACAACACGAATTCTTTGGCCCACATTTGATATATTAGATAAGTCTCTTTTTGAATAATCACTTATCTAATGTACTACCGAAAAGGATAAATACAAACAGAGACCCAATTACCACTAAAAAGTAAACTAACAACGTTATCTAAAATGTGTTTGGAAAATAATCTACAAGCTATCTAGTAGTGGACTACCATATGCGTGCTTTTCAATATTGCCTGTTCAGTTATAGTTCCAAACATATGTGCATGTGTAAGGAAAAGTGCTGAGTTGTGAAGGGTGAACCGATATAAAGACGAATAATGAATTATAATGTATACATAAATTAAAGAAAAAGTGGAAACAATTTAAGCCATTTATCATGCACGAAGAGTGTAAGGCTAAACATTTCTGATCGGTCGAGTTTACTTTTATTTTCACCACAAGATTTATTTTTTAGATTTTGTTAGTGGTGGGTTGTCCTATTTTAATACACTCAAAACAATATCTGTAAATTACTATCTCTATATACTTTTATTTACAAAAATATCGGCATTCCAGATAAACACTTACTAATTTAATCTAAGGTGTCACAAAGAGGTGTAAAGGAGATACGTACCAAAGAACCTTCAATTAGCACTCCAAACCTTTTCTATCTCTCTTTCATCACCTATGCCCTTGCTTAATTTTGAAAATTTTGACCCGCTATCGTCATCTATGAAATGAGTATCTCTGACCATGGGGTAGTCCATTGTTACATCTGTTTTTTTTTTTGGAAAATTCACGAGATACCCCTGTTTTCTTTCGTAATTCACAATATACCCCTGTATTTTAGTTATTTAACTTTAAACATGCTTAAATGTTGTCGAAAATTGATGAAATTTACATGGACGATGCTAAAGTGTTATATTTTGGTCCAATATTAAATTTGAAGTTTTTTAAGCTCACATGTGACCTGTGGGACCCAATGAACAGTCACATATTCATTGGGTCCCATAGGTCACATGTGAGCTTAAAAAGCTTCAAATTTGATACTGGACCAAAATATAACACTTTAGCATCGTCCATGTAAAGTTTCATCAATTTTGGACAACATTTAAGCATGTTTAAAGTTGAATTACGAAAATCACAGGGATATATTGTGAATTACGAAAGAAAACAGGGGTATATTGTGAATTTTCCCTTTTTTTCAACAAAATTGTTTCATCGTGTATCCATGAATTATTTTGGAAAATTTTATGAGATGTCACCATATTTTTGGCTAATTTTTGAAATTATTTAAAAATAAAAGCAAATTACAAAATATCATAAAATTTTTACAAAAGTCCATGAAATTTCACTGTACTAATAGACAAGAAGGGAAAAAGACAAAAATATTCCTACTAGTTAACAAAATACTTTTAAAATTCACAATATGCCTCTAAGTGTTATAAAAGTTCCCAAAAAGTTTAAAATACTATAAACATATAAAATATATAAAAACAATTAAAAATATGATAAATATTGAATAAAAAATAGAAAATAAAAAACCTTAAAATATTACAAAAATTAAATACATCTTACATTTCTTTTGAAATTATTCAGTACCATAAAATGAATATAAAACATTAAACACATAATTTATACCAATTTTTCTATCAAGTTTTATTAATTAAGTACCGTAATTTATACTAATTAAGTATATACATTTAAAATTTATCGGGAAATTTCATGAAATGCAACTATATTTTTGGGTAATTCATGAAATGTCATTAAAAAAAGAAAGTCATGAAATGCCACTATATTTTATAAAAGTCCATGAAATGCCACTATAGTCATTTACAAGAAGGAAAAATGATAAAAAGACCCCAACTAGTTAACAAAGTACTATTAAAGTTCACAATATACCTGAGTATTAAACAATTCACCAAAACTCACAAAAAATCAAATGCTATAAAAATTTAAAAAATATGTAATAAAAATTTAAAAAATTGAAAATTTGAAAAAAATAAAAAGATTAAAATATCATAAGATATTGAAAAATAATGAAAAAATAAACATTTCTTAGATTTTTTTAAATTATCCAATACCATAAAAATAATATAGTTTTGAACACATAATTTATATCAATCTTTTAACTAATTTATACCAGTTAAGTACCATACATTTTTTAAATTATTTTTTTTATCAATTTAAATTATTTATTCAGAATAAATAATAATAATATTACTTCTAACTAATTTTTTCTGAAAATATTTTAAAAATTATATTCAATATTGTAGATAACTTTATGACATTATATTTTGTAGTTAACAAAAAATCTTACTCTATGCGTTCAACAATATTTGTCGTTATGTGATTTTTTTTGAAAAATATAAGATATTTTATTTTTAACACACTTTTTTCCATATTTGACCCTGCTATTTAACTCAAAGTAATTATCATTTGGATAGAAAAGTAAAAAGTAGCGGTACATATGTCATTTTTTACATTTCTTAATAAGTGTGCAAATTTCTAAAATGACATATATTGTTGAACCAAAGGAGTATGTCATTATCTGCAAAATAGAATATAAGTTTTTAAAATATTTTTTCTTAATATTAGTTTTAAACTAAAATATAACTTATTTTGAATAAATAGTTTAAATTGGTAGAAAAAAATAATTAAAAAATGTATGATAAAAATTATGGTACGTAATTGATATAAATTATGGTACTTGATTGGTAGAAAAATTGGTATAAATTATGTGTTTAATACACTATATTCTTTTTTTATGGTACTGAATAATTTGAAAAACAACTAAGAAATATATTTTTTCAATATTTTATGATTTTTATTTTTTATATCATTTTTATAGTATGTTCTATTTTTATATATTTTTATATTTTGATTTTTTTTGTGAATTTTTTAACAATTATGGGCTTATTGTGGACTTTTAAAGTACTTGTTAACTAGTAAATATATTTTTGTCCGTTTTTTCCTTCTGGTCAATTACCATAATGACATTTCATAGACTTTTACAAAAATTTAGTAGTATTTTGTGACACTCTTTTATTTTTGGGACATTTCATGAATTAACCAAAAATATAGTGACATTGTATGAAATTTCCAAATTATTTAACGTTATGATTTCAATTACTCTTATTCATGTTTTACTATTTTGTGGTTGTTCTCTCTTTTACCCATAATGTTAAAATGATCAAATGTAAAGCCAAAAAAAAGTCCTTTCCATTTGTGTATCCTCAATTGATTACAAGCAAGACACGCCACTCCTACATGTTAGTGTTTTGAAAAGTGAGGTAATATGGTATAGTAAAAGTAATTGATAGATATAATGATTTCTTGAATCTAGCTAAAACAACAAATCGGATATTAAAAAGTGGTCATCATTAGAATTATATATCTTAAAGATATTGATCTCGCTTCATGTTTTTACACTACTAATAAGGTTTCAATGATTTAGTTATAATTATTCTCTTCCGTTCTCAATACTTAAGGTTCTAGCTCTGAGCACAAGAATTAAGAACAAAAAGTAGATAATTTCACTTTTACTTTTTATATTAAAAATTGAAAAGGAGGGAAAAATTGTGAGAGAGAATGAGAGATAGAGTTTAAAACTAAAGAATAAAACAACCAAAACATTTTTTTATTTTAAAAATAAGACAAAAGCTCAAAAAATCATCTACTAAGAATTTTATATGATGATTATTATATTTTGATTTGTTAATGTATAAAAACGTAGATCTAGGAATAAAAATACATGTCGTGTTCATTTTCAACATATATATATATATATATATATATATATAGTTGTAAAATTTTATTGAGCTTTATGTGTTATTAAAGGTCTATCAAAAAATCATATCCCAACAGTAGCCACTCGTGAAACCCACCATACACCTTGATTTTCTTTTATAAAAAGAAGGGAGTTAAATTCAACATTTATGCTTTGCTATACGAACATTATCATATTCTACATTGATTAGATATAGGATAAGGAGTGTTTTAGATATAAAGAAGATATGTGAATCTTTTTACTTGATGTGAGTTAACCGACTAGTAACTTTGTTACTATTTGTTGAAGGCTAGAAAGGGGGCGATCCTATCATTAGAGAATTGTGAACTCCTAAAGGCGCTATCACGGATTTGCCGTCGTGTAAACTTCAGGGTATTATTCTTTCCTCCCTTCTTCCCCCGCTTTTTCACCTTTTGTTTGTCTCCTCCTTTTCCCATTGTTATTCCATAAAAAGTGTCAGTCGACTCGAGATCCTCCACTCCACTTTCAACGAGTTATCAGTGATCAGTGTCATTCACGGGCTCCTCTCCTCCCATTACTCACATGTCAGTCCCTGAGAGAGACTCTCTAAAACAAGAGAATCTTTTCTCTTGTTGGGTGACAGCTTTAACAGCAACTGGACCTCAAGGTGAGGGATGTCGATGTTGATCCTAAACCTGATCTGAAACCCCACCCATACATTTTTGATCTGACAAGATTTTTAGGTCAAGTTTGGCTTACTTGAGTCATCAAAACCCGCTTTAGTTATTCAACCTGAAAAAAAAAATATAAAAAATATACTCTCTCTCCCTCGTTCAATAATATATGAATAACTCATCTTACCCTATTTTTTCATTTTCCATCTAGATAATAATTACTTTTGTATAATAGTAGGGTTAAAAAAAGAAGGAAAAATTACATTGCCCACCCATGAGGTATTGAGAAATTACAATACCCACCCATGAGCTTTAGAAAATTACAATGCCCACCCATGAGATATTAAGCAATTACAATGCCCACCCATGAGTTTTAGAAAATTACAGTGCCCACCCATGTACTTATCAAAAATGAGGTGAAAATCAAAGATCTAAGTAAATTTTACATTGATTAATCAATTCAACTATGTAAAGTAATAAAAATAACCCTAATTTACACCGTGCAACGTTGAAGTGATGAAATGAATAAAAAACGTCCAAAAATTACAAAGAATTACATATATGTTCACCTCATTTTATTTGATTTTATTCTTTACTTTGTTTATTTTAGGCATGCTTCATTTATTTGACTTCTTAGTGGTCATATAAGATTAATTTAGGGTTTTTAAATTTTTTTTATCATTGTCTAAGTTGTTTCTTAAGGTAATCATTATTTTACATATTCGATTTCACCTCTTTTAGATAAGTACATGGGTGGGCATTGTAATTTTCTAAACTCTTGGCGGCATTGTAATTCTTAATATCCATGGGTGGGCAATGTAATTTCTAAAGCTCATGGGTGGGCATTATAATTCTCCAACCTCATGGGTGGCAATGTAATTTTTCCAAAAAGAAAGAAGTATGTCAAAAAACTCGAATGATATATATTTTCAAACAAGAATCACTTCCTAACATGACCGATATTAATTAACGGATGAGTATTAGTTATTACTTAATTTAAAATTTAATGATTAATTTATGACTAAACTGAATATTAATCAATAATTATAATAAATGTAGTATACAATTAATTAACAATAAAATATATATTTATTTATTAAATAATCTAAAATTTTAATAATAAATCAATTTTAAATAATGGAACAGTTTCGAGTGAACGCACTTCAGATTTGGATAATCTGAGAAAATATAACCTATTGGGTCATATCGGATTGACTTAGGGAGCGTTCGGTTCAACCAAAAACATCACAAATTGACAGCATAAATATACAACATATGCTGTTTTAGACTCTTTTATTTGTTTTTGTTGTTTGCCTAAAAGAGCATAAATGTCAGCATAAATGACAGCATAAATACCCACAGCAAATGCTACTTTTTCGTTTTCATGCTTTCACTTCCGTTTCTTTACTCACTTCATAATACAATTCCTGTGACTATTGATTTAAAAAAAATTACAAGTTACTTTATTTGTTACAAATTACATAATGCTTCAAATAATTTATAAAAAATAGTACTACATCTTTAGCCAAATTTTAAAAAAAAATCACATTTATAATACAAATCTACAATATATTATTTATAATACCACATAGATTAATAAAATTTAAAAAACCTAAATATACACTTGTTGATATATAAATTAAAATATTAAAATAGTATATAGAAATATGAATGCATATAAATTTATTAATATACAAAGTTACAAAAATATTATATATTATTAAAAGTTATAATTTCACTAAATAAATTCACATAACATTATAGAAAATTTGAAACGCTTGTCTCTTTTTTTACGCTTTTATATTTGTAAGAATTATAAAATTAGATAATAAAATATATTGTTTAGGAGTTACAAGTTTTGCTTAAATAATAGAAATAAAAATTTTTATTGTTTGTAAATTTTCTATTTATTTTTACTAACAAAATAAAGTTACGTAGTGTATATATAAATTATAATTATAATACAAAACGTAAACACACCACATATAACTAACTTAACCAAACATGCTACATATAGCTACCAAAATGCAAACAGAACCTTAATTATTTTTGGATCAGGTTCAGATGACCTCCATATTACCCAAAACCTGATTTTGACTACCTTTTCCAAAATAGCCTTTAGTTTCACACTGAAGTTGAAATTTCATAACCTTACAAAGAAGGCTCTTCAAAGTTGAAACACTAGTTTAAGCATCATCCCTATTTTATAATCTCTAAACGTATTTCTTTTTCCCACCCACCAAAAGACTAGGCGAAAAGTATTCTGGGATGAAAAAGTAACCAAAAAATCGAAAATGTTAACCACTATCGTACAAAAAATACAGGGCTCAATACAAACAATGAAGTATCTCTCTTTTTGCCAAAAGAAAAACTGACATTAGAAAGTCCTTGAGTACTTCCTGATCTCGTGAATGATTAACTGAATTGAGACAAGATCTTTGTTCAAGGCAGACCCACCCGCAATCTTCTTGACACAATCAGATAGCCTAGTGTAGTAGAGCAAGAGTTGGGTTAGAGCAGTCCTCAGAATCTCCATACCACATAAGAAATTGCTGAAGGAGGTGATGACGTCCTTGTGCATCAGCTCGATCGCACCTTTCCACCGGCTGTCGAAGTCCTTCACCAGAGGCTCTGCCTCCGCAACTGTAATTGCCTTCTCGGGGTTATCTTCAGCTGTTTCAGCACAATAAAAACCTTGTTATTAATACTGAATCCGATGATTATTCTTAGAACTCACTTCTAAGTAATAAAGTCACTCACATGCTCTTGTCTTTACAAACTTAATTAGGTCACAGAAGTGCTCAAGAAGTAGCTCCTCCTGCATTGAGATTCAAGAGATAAGTATTAGCTGATCCTAAAAGCCAACAATTGCATAAATACAGGCGCCTCTACACAAGATTCCTTGACATGTTGAGACAACAAAACCAGATTCAGAAAGCAAAGATCAGTAAAGGTTTTAAGGTGATCCTCCCATGATGAGCATCTACCCTTGTTCAGAAATGAATACTTACAACAAAGATTGAAGTATTGGTCTTGAGCAGCTCTTCAAAGTGCATTTGAATTTTACCTCCGTCAGGGCCAGCTTCCTGAAAAATCCATTCCCATGAGTCAATAATAAAACAGCAAGTTCAGATTTTGTCTGATAAAACAGAAGTATCTATCCCCTAAAAAATGTTTCATGTCTCTGTTAGCAGAGTTGGTTTACCTTCAAGACAGATATTGTCATGTCATAATTGTTTATAAGAAACACAGTTTGCTGCTTTGGCTTTGAGAATTGTTTAGCCAGTTTGTTCAGCAAGTCATCAACCGCCATTCTAAGCCGTTCCATGTTCAACTCAAGCTGCACAATCATCAAGCAAAACACTCAGGATTACTTCCCTAATAAGCAAAAGTAAGACCCCAGTGCATACAAGTTACACGGACCTGTCCATCTCCGTATTCAACATTTAGGTGGATCAACGAAGCTGTGAACTCAGCATACCGCCTCATGACATAATGTGGGTGAACGTCGTCTTCCCATAATATTTTCACATTTGCGTTGCGAAGGCTACTCAGATGCATGTCAAAGACCATCTTGAAACGGGGCCATAGTGAAAGGTTTACCTGCTCAATTGTGCGTTTGAAAATGGTTTCATATATGGAAAATGAAAACCGGCTAGACTAAATATAATACGGACACAAGCTAGATAATGTGGGTTGTCCATCTTTCATAGAGCACATATATCAAACCTTGTCTAAGTATGAATCCAGGCAAGGAATCCGACGTCTTGACATGATAAGCTGCAGAGGAAAATCACCGAGTCAATATAAAACAAGTAAAGAATGAAAAAATCTTCTCAAAATCCACTAAAGAATAGTATGAACAGAAAAAAGAAAGATAAAATAACATGTCTGAAGCTCAGATTAATTTGCATTTTAACAAACTAAACCAGGTTTCACCCTCAGTTAGAGAAATTACCTGGTGATGGTGTATAATGCGAATCATAAGCATTAAGCCAATTGCATCAAAAGAATTTGAAAGGATTGTGTTGAAGTGCTCATCAATGACCATAAATGGACCTGATAGAAAGGAAAAGTAAAATAAAATGATAATATCTTCACACAAAATTTGCAGAAACACATACTTTTCACCAGTTTTTTCCTTTTTACCAATTCATGAAGAATAAGAGAATATTCTTCGATCAAGCAACTCTAGACATTTCCTGAATTCTTCCCTTACAAACACAACGCAAATGAAGGAGCCAACGGGAAAATGAGTTCAGAAATAGTCATAGTAGTCAAAGACTAAAATGCTGCATGCTACTTACCTGCAAATATCTCATAATATATGGATTCTTCCCCAAAAAAGTCATCGCAGAAAAGATACCTGAAATTTAATGACAGGTTAAATATTAGACTTTGTACCTACCAATCAAAGGAAAATTATACCTTCTGCGCAAAATTAAAAACAACAAACTGGACATTATAAGAAAGAACATATGTACTCAGAACTAGCCGTATCCATCAGTAGCTTATGTAAGCTCCTAAAAAGAACCTCATACGGATACTTTTGAGAACTCGCTTCAGCAATATGAGGAATTAATGCAGGTTGCTCAATTTCCTGAAAAACAGAGATAGTAAAGACCGCCTTATCATCCCCAAGCAAATAACAGTAAGCAATACAGCAGACAATAAGAAGAGAGTTAAGGCATCAAATTGTTAGCCAATATAGATGTGCCGATAAAAGTCAACACTTAGTACCAGCTAAAGAAGAAATTAAATTCAAGACACTGAAAAAAACCTTTATTATACGCATCCTCTCCCCAACTACAAAAACAGAAGAACGGTTCTTTAAAGGTTCTTTTCTAGTAGAAAATAGGCCTTGGCTAGTTGTTTCAATGCCAATGAGATCACTAGAGGTTGCTAAATCAAGCTGCAACTTTTCCAATGCTTGTATGTAGGCGCGGAAATGTGCACTTAGAACCTGTGAAACAGACGCATCAAAGAATAGCATTATGATATGTACGAGGACCCCAGCCAATAAATTATAGCATCATAAAGTTCTTTTCAAAATCAGAAGGAGCAAACAGAAATATCAATTACAATGACTTCAAATAGAGATGGGCAACAATATCTACCAAAGAGGAAGGAACATACTTTGTTCATCGTGTCAATATATGCTGCACGAACATCGGTATAGATAATATTCCCGTGCTCTTTAAGAAACAAAATCACATACCTGCATATAAATAATGATAATTATAAGCAAAATTATCATCACCAATCAGACCAGCGAAAACAATATTTCAACCTGGACAAAAGATCTAGTATATTATTCACAGCTAAAAAATGCTAACAGGACAATGGTGGATTAATCAATGCAAGAGTATTTGGCTGAAAAATATAAACTAAGACTGATAATAATACTCACTTGTATTTTAAGAGGACATTTTGCTGAAGAATCTGGATATTTGTTTTGGGTTTTCTAAGGGCATAGAGCTTCTGAACTATAAAATCAAACACCTGAAGCAGAAACAAAGGCGTAAGGATTTAGAGAACAAATTCAGCTGCAAGCAAAAATGCTCACTCAATCAACCTTTTGTTGTGGGCTATGTCAAAGTCTTGCTTCTCCTTAATCACATTTAATTGTTACTACTTATGCAAAGATAGCAAGAAACAACCACAAAATCACAAAACCTCAATGTACACGTCATTATGTCTATCTCACCCAAGTAAACCCATAGGTTCCAAATTTCAGCACTGAAATGGGACTGAATCGGGAATAACGAAGAACTGGGAAAGAGGGAAACCTACGACAGCTGAGGTCAGCACACTAACCTTTGAGACTGCTTTCTGCCTAAGTCTTTCGAGCTCAGGTTGGACATCCTTTAGAGCCATTGAAGTTTTCACCAACGCATCAGCTTCAACAAACTTCAGCTTCTTACTTAGTATCTCAAGTGTTCTCATGTATTCTTCATTAACCTGTAATAAAAAGTAATTCAGAATAAAGCGTGCAGTTTTAATTAGCAGAAAGATAAGTTATTAAGAATATCAACTACCTCTCCATCAACAATTATGTCAACCATCCTGGGTGGAACTATAATATCCTCAACAAACTTGGCCAACTTTGATTCTGCCACCTACATAAACATGATAAACAACAGAAGATCTAGAAAAAATAAAACACTTTGAATACTGTTGTGAAATAACTGGGCAAGTTTGCTAATTCATCAATCTAAACTTTACACACTGTACCTCAAAAAAAAGGAAGATGATAAAACCAAAATACCTTACGGTTTCTCAGCTTCAGGCCCATGTCCATTGACTTCTCTTGGAGAACTTTTATGTCTGAACTAATGGAACCAATCTCAGCCTATCAAGGAACTTCTAAAAATTTAAGGATCCCCATATAACTTCAATATATGTCCTTACAATTCAAAACAGATCACACTTTTGAAGACACCGGCACCTCAAGAGTGATTCTAGTTTTGCCATCAAAGACATGAATATTAAAATCAGATAGGATCACTACCTGAAATCCTCCAAGCAATGCTTCCATTTGAGACAAGATTATATCACAATCTCGAATTTGGTCATGAAGGGAGACAAGATTATCACTTTCTTTTATGTAGTCCTGAAATGTTCAAAGATGACAAATACAATAGTAAAGTTTCTTGAGAATATGCAGAATCCTGAAAAGATAAGAGTTTCAGGATAACCTTGAGCTAAAACCTACTCTAGAACATTCTGAAATACAGGAGGCACCATACATTTGAAACTATAACTTTCTTCAGAAACTTTTAGAGATAAAAACAGAATAAAGCTTGCTATAAAACATTCCAAAAGAACATACCTGTATAGATTCCACCTCAACTTCACGTAGATTGTTCTCAACCCCTTTGGTATAGTCACGAAGTTTTATACCTTTGGAAAGGATGTTTGTTACCACCTGCGTAAACACATATACACACACATGAATACTGTGAAAAGATAAGAGTTTCAAAAATAAATATATACATAAACAAGGTTAGAATACTTACATCATCATTTTTACATTCCTCGAGCTCCTGTTGAAGTCCTTCCAGTGAGATATCATCACTACCGAAAGTAATGCACATTGATGTATCAGAATGATTACAGGGTGAAAAATATAAATGGATCGGTTAAGCTTCATCAGCCATATGTTTTCAATTAATTTGAGCCGCCACACGAGAAGAGAGAAAAAGGTTAGAGAAATGATCCAATTATAAAAGGATAACCATTTACAAGTACAGGATTAGGCATAAGCAGCAGATGACTTGGCTTAGTGACACTTTGAAGGGCAGCACTAGCGACTCCTTAAGCATACCCATTTAGAGAGATAATTAATAAAAAAGGAGGGATCTAGTCAGTTCACACTTCCAACGGATCAATGACTTCAGGTTGACAGACTTAATCGTGGCACATATATGTTCATGCATCCTACCGGTCAGTTCACATTACCTCTGACTTTGAATTGAAATGGATTAAAGATATTGGTAGATATTCCAGAAAATCAGTATGGCCAAGGGCCCAAGGCCGTATTCAGTCATTATTCATCAAGACTTAAGATCAACCGTACGATCCTACCAGCTGTAACTACAGGTAAACTCTTTCAATTTCATACACCGAAGCAGGATGTACATATGTGAGGCTGAATTTCATAGTTGGTAGAAAAGAGAAGCCCACAGTACAGAAAAGTAAATTTTGCTCTTATTACCTGCCTCCATCTTCTTCCATGGATAAGTCCCCTACAAAGGCGCCCAGATCAATCCCATCTTTCAGGGTCTCACCATTTTCACCTGCGAAAGCAAAAAAGAAATGCCGGAAAGGAAAAAATAAAACACAAATTCGATTTAAAGTAGCTCGGATCTCAGCATACTCAAACTTAAATCGGTTGATGGTTCAAATACATTCAGCATATCCAATTTTGAACTAGAAGTTCGTAAAGTTTGCTCCCATTTACCAGTAACCATCCCGCACGGCTGAAAGAGGAAGAACGACAACGTACGATGCTGCGAGATCGCGATTTTTTGATTCGATCAGAAGAGCTGGTTAGCTTACCAGAATGACGACGAGGAGATAAAAGGAACGACGGCGTATTGACGAAAGGAAAAGGATCAGAGATGATTGTGTTTCGATTTGGCCGAGATAGGTTTTATTTCCCCCTTTTTTTTCTAATTTCTTATTAGGAAAATTTAGTGATTATATTTTTTTTGTTAATTTATGAAATTCCCTAATAAAAAAAGACATAAAATATTACTATATATTTGTTAATGTCTATGAAATATCACTACAGTTAATGACTAGACAGAAAAAGACACCCCTAATAGTTAATAATATTTTTAAAATTCATAATATGTCTCTAATTATTAAAAAATTCATAAAAATTCACAAAAATTTCAAAATACTATAAATATATACCAATTTTTCAAATTATTCAATCATAAAAAAGTAATATAGTGTTTTAAACACAACTTATACAAAATTTCTACAATTTATACTAATTAAGTACCATAATTTTACTAATTAGTACCATAATTTTTATATAATTTTAAATTATTTTTTCTTCCAATTTAAATTGTTTATTCAAAAAATTATCTTTAAATTTTTTAACTAATATTAGAATTTTTTAATGCAGATAACTTTTGATAACAAAATATTATGTCATAAAGTTATCTACAAAATAGAATATAAATTTTATAAATTTTTCATATTATTTTTTGCTCCTTATGCTAGGTTTTTTTCCCATCGTAACGGTATAAAGTTATTTTAAATATATAAGGATAAACTTGCCTGAACTTACAACATCAAACACAAAGGAGCAAAGCCAGCATCGAAATGAGCTCATGAACTCTATTATGTCAGCTCTAACAGAAGGATGAGATTGGGGCATTCATCGTTAATTCCGTCTCAGAAATTTTCTTACTCAGAGCTTCAGCCTTTTATCAGTCGTAAATCTGGAAGTCTAGCTCCAACTCACAAAGCACATCAACTACGCTTTTCCTCGACCAAGTCGATTATACTTCTCCTTGATTCAAGAATTATAGAATGCAACACAACATTTTTGATTATATTCCTAGCCAAAAGCAGCACACCAACTAGCCCTGTCTCTCCCTACAGGTACAAACCCTTAAACGCCTTTTGTGTAAGCCCTCCTCACACTCTTTCTCCCACCACCAACACAACCCATCCATCTACAAGCAACAACAGTTTTCCTACCGCTATTCCTTCTCTTTCCATGACTTCTTCCAACAATGAGGTGGCTCGTCATCAGACACAAAAGGGAGGTTCCCTTCTTCCCCTAGTGATATTTGCCATTCATCAAACCTAAGAAGGGTTACCTTACTTCGGTCCGTTCAGAAGTGTAGTTGTAGAAGCGACCAACCGTGGCCGCAAGTGGCACATGCGCAACCAAGATAGGGCGTTTCACAGAGGTCTTGAAGGACCATATTTTCTCAGAGTTCAAGTTCCTTCGCTTCAAAGTCCTTCTCAATAGTCAAAGGCCTATTTGGCGCTCCCCCCCTTATGCTAGGTGGTACGAACCAAGTCTTACCATCACCTATGATAATATGCCAGCTGTCTACGTAAGGTGTGGTCTTTTCACTCATGTTACTGGTCGATGCCTACCCCTGATGCTCTTGATCATGGGGACCAGCTATATGGCAGTTGGCTTAGCTTAGAGGCACTACTAGAAAATAGCTAAGCTTAGCGACGGAATAGAGATGGATTAGCGACGGAATTTTTGGCGACGGAATGGCTACATAATGGCGACGTAATTTGGGCGGGTTCGGTGGCGCCAATCTTTCAGGTCTCGGTGCCTCTATTAGTGACGGACTAGCAATGGTATTTTCGTCGCTATTTAGCGACATACCATTTTTCCGTTGCTATTGCTTTTAAAATATAAAAAAAAGAAAAAAAAAGTTTGCGACGGAATGCGTCTGTCGCTAACGAAAACGGCGCCGTTTTATCATTTTCTATTTTCGCCCGCGGTTAATTTCACTAACTAAAACGACGTCATTTACGTCTATTGTCACGACGGAATAGCGACGGAATGTGGCCGTCGCTAAAAATTAAGGAAAAAAACGCCGCGCGACCTTTCTTCCCCATTCTTCCATTTTGTAAAATTGTCAAAGCAGTAGAGCCAATTTCTCCCCCGAAAACTAAGCGAATCAGGCGTCGTTCCAGCACCGTACATTGGCGTAGGGCGCAACTTTCCGGCCGTCAAACACCCTCCGTGTCTCCGGCGACTTCCTGGCGGTTTCTACTCTCAATTTCTGCTCTATGTAAGTCCCCAAATCCCTAAATCTGTCAATCCGAAAACTACAATTAGGGAATCCAAAAATTAGTTAGTTTTGCCTTAAATTGTGTGGTTGTTGTTGCTAATTTGTGTTAATAAACTGTTATTATATAGATATATTGATGTTGTGTGGCAATTAGAATGTTAATTTTTTATTTTTTTTATGTTAGTAATAATGTATTATTTAGTGGTGGATCAAGGGAATTTGTTTTGATTGGGGTTAAGAGTTATGGTTTGTGTGCTGTTACCACAGATGAAGATTCATCAAACTTGACTGCATTAACCTGAAAAATTAAATGGACAATGTGTAGATATTCCAAAGGATTCCACAAAACGTATATTTTTCATTCATTTGCGTGAGTTGCTTATCAACCTAAGGTTTATAATTTTTTTGAGCAATTAAAAAGGATGTAGTCAGAGCATTGTATAGATATCAACTATAGACAGATGAGATGGCTGATGGTCATAAAGTATAATAGACTACAATGTAGAATTTAGCTCTAGTACGCAGGCTGCTATATCTTGATTTGCTTTCCTACACCCACCACATTCTCACCTTCATCTTCATCATTCCCCACAGATTTCCCCTAATCCAGCTTCCTCCATTTCCTTTCATCCTCCTCTCCAAACAGATCTAATTATTCAAGGCGATAGCAGTTGCTTTACCTCCTTAAAAAAGCTAAATAGAATTGTGCAAAGCAAGTTGTAGTTAATCCCATCATTCAGCTGCACAGAAGCAACAGTAGTGAAGGACAATAGACAGACAGAATACATTCATTTCATTCACAATTCTTTCCATTTATTATAAACAGAAGGAGGAAACCAGGATCAATAGTTCCACCACCGATCGGTCAACACCACATACCCATCTTCAATTGAGACTTTCATTTCACCATCGTCCACTATTATGCACTACTACATTGCTATTATTAAGGAAAGAATGAAAGAAAGACGAAATTCTGTGTGGAATTTACATATTAATATGTAACTACAGAAGAATATAAAATTTACATGGAATTTAGGTGAAATTCAAGACAAAAATATATTGGGAAAATTCACGATATACCCTGTTTTCTTTCGTAATTCACAATATACCCCTGTTGGTTTTCGTATTTCAACTTTAAACATGCTTAAATGTTGTCCAAAATTGATGAAACTTTACATGGATGATGCTAAAGTGTTATATTTTGGTCCAATATCAAATTTGAAGTTTTTTAAGCTCACATGTGACCTGTGGGACCCAGTGAAAATTGTGACATGTTCATTGGGTCCTACATGTCACATATAAGCTTAAAAACTTCAAATTTATTATTGGACTAAAATATAACACTTTAGCATTATCCATGTAAAGTTTCATCAATTTTGGACAACATTTAAACATGTTTAAAGTTGAATTACGAAAACCAACATGGATATATTGTGAATTACGAAAGAAAACAGCGGTATATCGTGAATTTTCCCAAATATATTAATATATTATAGATATGCTATCAAATATCTTACGAATATATAAAGACAGACAAATATATAGTTTACTCGATGAGAGAGTTGGGTATAGAAACAAAGAATGAGAAAGATTAGAGAGTTGAAAATTATGGTTTGCCGAGTTAAGTTAACTAGATTATCATTCCCCGCAACAGCATCATCTTCGATGATTAGACATGACTTACATTTAGAAACAAGACAACGACCAAAAAACATTTGGAATGTAAATGTGTATGCATTCTTCTTACAAGCCAGGAAAGTGTATAATACTCTGTTATTACTATTTATAGGAGATAAAGCTAGCTACCTAGCTAGGTGTCTCCTCTCTCGAGTGACTGAGTTCAATCAGTTCTAGTTTATCTTATATAATATGCCTTTCGGTTGATTCCAAGTTTTCAAATCCATCCTGAAAATAATTTAAATTATGTCACGTTAGGTAAAACAGCAGACACAAACAAGGATGTTATATGACTCATGGCATATTGTTAATAATGTATCTTCTCAGACATTTCTATCGGTAGTTTCTTTCTCCGTGTCATATTCTACAGCACTGTGGTGGTGCACAGAGAGGCGTCGACCTCTAAATATTATAACTTGAATATATATATAGATAGATAAAAAGAATGTGATATATTTGAAACCGTAGATCATGTGGTTTTATCACCTTTGGTCGACCATGATGAAATATTTGTTTTAGTAGACATAACAGATACATAAATAACTAGTAAACTTACATTGAACTACTGCAACATCAATATATTATTGTTTTTGTTTGTTTATTAATTAGTACTTTAAAAAGTTATTTTATTAAGTGTTTAATGTGATGTTTATCATTGGTTTTCATAGTGATGGCAGGTGGTAGGAGTTATTTTGAATCAGGGTGGTCGTTTGGTCGAAGCAGGCGCATCACTTCTACTCCCCAGCCGATTCTTAGCAGGCTGCTGCTGATCATCTGGATGGATCCAGTCAGGGATCCCAGTTGCGTTCTGCACATCTGCCCCCTTCGCACTCCTTATCAAGATGAGCACCAATGGGGACCCCCTACTTCGATTCTCACCCACACACGTCTACTGTAGTCTTGGATTCACAGCCGGCTGTTGAGAGACGTCGATCTACTCCTTCACCTCCACGGCAGCCTACTCCTCCATGACAGCCTACTCCTCCACGACATGATGATTCACCATCTAACGACGCACCGCATAGCTCAGAGGCTTCACACGCTTCACACTGAAATACCCCAAACCTTGATATGTTGTTTAAATATTATACTATGGTATATAAAGGCTAAAAGGTGCCTTATAAAATGCTATTAAGTGAATTAAACCAAAGTAAACACAGTAAAGTGCTACTAAGACAGTTTGAGCAAAAACATGCTCTAAGCTTGGAGTGAACTTGGTAAGGACCCAAAGAGCCTAAAAAGACTTTATAACATTCAATTATGATTTAATGAGGCTAAATAATTCCTTAAGAAACATTGGTAGATAATTAAACCAAACAAAACACAAATAAATACCTTAAAGCCCATATGGGCGAAAATGTGCTCTAAGCTTGGGATAAGTTTGGTTAAGACCTAATCAGCTTACCAAGACCTTATTTATATGTTAATGAACATATTAAATCAATTCCTAAAGAAAACCAAGCTTGAAAACAAGTTAAAACACAAAATGTGCTTTAAGGAGCCTTAAAGCACATTTTTGAAAAATTGTCTTGGAAATGAGTTTTGAGTGGCTAAATGTCCATCATTACTCTTTAATAAACATGTGTACTACTTAATGTCACATTAGGAAGCCTAAATCAATGAGAAATCAAAAATTTCACAATTATGTGCCTCAATGTGTGAATAGTGCTCAAATAGTGCTAGTTTTGACTTAAGTCAACCTTAATTGGTTAAATGGTCAACAAAAACCAAAAATCAGTCTAATTACAAGAGGGGGGCCGATTTTATAAGAGGTGAGTCATCACCCTTGCTAGTTATTTAAGGAAGGAGAATTGATAAAGTAAAGTACTATTTGCTTTTAAACATAAATATCTTTACAAGTGTACTCTCTCACCTCATTTCTTTCTTTCCCACTCATTCCAAACGTGTTATTCTTCATCCTCCCAAGCTCCCGCCATTCTCCAACAGTACCCCTTCATTCTCCCTCTTCTCTTGCTTGTAACTTATGATTCCATGCTCCAAAATCAATTTCAAGACTACCTTTGTCTTAGTTAGACCAAGCTCTTCATTTCCCTCTTTTCAAATCTTCAAAAGCTCCATTTCGGTGCCATGGAGATTCACCATTGAAGGAGCTTGAGCTCATATTTTCATGCCTTGTCATTCTCCTTTGCTTCAAGGTAAGGAAAACCAAAGCAAAACTTCATTTCCCCTTGTTTTTATATATGACCGAGAATCACCCATTGATGGTGTGTTCTTTTGATCTTTCATAGCCTCATTTCAAACTTCAATGGACTAGGAGGAGTCCTCTCTTGTTACTTATCCAAGTTCTCTTTCAAATTCCAAGGTAAACATCAATTTTAGTGTTTTAAAACACTTATGTAAAACTAGGGTTTATATATGAGTTTAGGTATGAATCTTAAACCTCATTACCCTTATGTATGTGTATGGATAGAAGGTTGACAAGTGATCAAGTCCTTGCTAATTTTCAATCCAAGGAAACAATAAATATGTTTGGAAGGAAAAGAGGTAAATAACCTAACCTAATGTGGTTTGATATGCCTTAAGGAATTGAGCTATATTTGCTTAATAAATAACCTAAAGAGCCAATGGGAAATGAGAAAGAAAACTATCCACAAGGTGGACTAAAAAGACATGGGAGCCTTGTTGTGTGTATTTGCAGGTTGAAGGCATTTAAATGTGGGAAATTCAGTGTTTAAGTTTAATGTTATTTAAGGGCCTAAGAGCCATGTTATTTAAGGGCCTAAGTGCCAAGCAATTAAGTTTATGCACTATATTGTGATGTAGTGTAGTCTAAAGGTTTAGTTGTGTGTAAAGAATGTTTCTTGTGGAGATGAATGTCTTTGATGGTTAAAGGATGAAAAACTGTAACACCCCTACCATTAATACATGCTTACCGTCCAATCTCCTTACACATCAGATACACGCAGCGGATACTTACTTACATACAATGGGTGATACAATGCCGTTAACCACCCACGTGGCTAACAAGGCTACTACTACTGCTTACAGCATCGGTCTGATGGACCGGAATCCCGAGTGTTACATACTTACCATACACACTCCGTATACCAATAAATGCTACAATCTTCCATTCGATACAATACTTTAAATACAAAACAATATGATCCACATACCGAGTTTACTAAGATCCTTATACAAGTATACTACCTCTTCCAAGTTCATACGTACTCACTAAGAGACTACTTACTACCCGTTCCTCACAAGCTACTTGCTTCTAAATACAAGGGTGTGCCTCCGGTCTCTTACCTTAACCACATCCGTTTCGGTACCTGCACACTAAAAACGTTCCCCCTAGGGGGTCAGCTTTCGCTGCGCATGATAACCGCATACCCCGCGTACTAGTGAGGGTACGCCGACTACTTGGTCGAATACATGCAGTTCATTTTCATACAAACATACATGCATACATGCTCTTATACACAATATTACAATACATTACGCAAGACATACACACATACATACACTTCATTACATACAAGAAGTACAACATAAACCATCCAATACATACTTACCTTTTTCCGAATTACACATACACATTACATACACAATATACAATACTTGTTAGCTTCATTGGTCCACCCGGGTTAATCGGGTGGAGATTACTCTTTTACTCGTTACTTCATACATACTCATACTCATACTCATACATACTTACGGATCCATACTTACTTACTCTTACTCTTACTCAAGTTAAGTCGTCGGGACCTCCGGCCCTGGGGACTACTCCGTCCCACCTCCGGGATTTACTTGACTCACCAATCCGGGATGCTACCCATTTAAGGGATTTGGGCTGCGGACCAGTTTAAGAGTCAGGAATTGCAGCCAACCTCTTGTGACTCTGCATCCTCACGCGTGGCCGAAGCTATATCGGACTTCTACTCATTCCGGTTTACTCACTTAAGTTAGGAGTTAGGTAGTTAGGAATTAGCAGAAGTCATTCATTCAAGCCACATACACAATTACCATGCTCAATACCCATTTATACAAAATACAACACAATACTTAAGTACAATACAAGATTCGAATACAAGTCATCATCATTCATACATTTCATGAATTATACAAACTAGTGCTCAAGACAATAAATATCAAGAACAACATAAGTCAAGCACAGGTAAGTGCATTATAGTCCGATTCATGCATTTATCTTATTTAGGTGATCAAATAAGCACACAAATCGGGGTAACCAGATTAGGATACAGGGCATGAAGAAATCATACCTTTCACCGTTGTACTTGTATCCCAACGTTCCTCCGGTGTTCACAATTCAAATCCTATGATATACATACTACCGAATAATTAATCTAACTATCATTAATTTAATTCGGTTACCCTTACGCTTCCTAACTCATACTTACTAAGTCTTCACATTCTTATACTTACATTTTATTTACTTACTTTTAATTACTTAACAATGGTTTACTTACGTATACATGCACATATGTATAGGTGGGTATACATATACATACATATATATATACCTATTATTTAATTTAATTAAATAATATTTTTTTTGTATGACTCGACGAACTTGCAAGTCCGGTCGCAAGTTCGGTCCAAGTCAGTAAGGAATTTCGCTGGAGAATTACAGGGCCGACCGACCTTGCAAGTCCGGTCCCAAGGTCGGTCCATTCCAGTAAGTTTCGTATGTGAAAATTCTAGTCCGACAGAACTTGCAAGTCCGGTTCGCAAGTTCGGTCCATTCCAGAAGGTTACTGACAGGAAATTTTTTCTGGTCCGACCGAACTTGCAAGTCCGGTCGCAAGTTCGGTCCATTCCAGAAGGTTACTGACGGAGAATTTTTCTGGTCCGACCGAACTTGCAAGTCCGGTCGCAAGGTTCCAGGTCCATTCCAGAAGCATTCCCGTCTTTGTAAATCTGGGCTCGACCGAACTTGCAAGTCCAGTCGCAAGTTCGGTCCGGCCCAGTATTTGCATTTTTACTTCTGTTTTCAGTTCTATACTTTACCCATTGTTTCTCCAATCTTCTTACATGTAATCCCACATGTTTAAACACTACCTAGGCCCTCCAAATTGTCTTAGTTCATCCACCAAATTCTTTACTAAATCCATCAATCAACTTACGCAATTTCATCACTTCCTTTCCACACTTACCACAGATTTTCATCCTTCAATGCTACAGATTTTTGTTCTAACTTTTTACACTCAATACTCTTACTACCAATACCATCCTTTGCGTCCCAAATACATTTCCAAGCCATTGCAGTACCTATACCCAAGTCCAACACTCTTTTTACCAATTCTTGCACACTAATCCTTCCTAACTTCTCCAATGCATATTAATACACTTTGCTACAGATTTTGACACTTACTCTCCCCTTCTCTAACTACCTCTTCTAATGTCATTTCTAGAGTTCCTAGTACATCACAATACATTATCTATCTCCCCCAATCTACCCCTTTATCTTTCTCTATCAAAATCTGTTACAACACCTATTAGTCACCTAGTTTCTGGTTCACTAAGTGTTATAATCCTAGGCAAATTTTGCCATTGTCTCCCCTATATTTTATACACTCTCACCACAATGTTTCCTCACACATTAACATCATCTCACCTGTTTATACACAACATCAATATACAAGCTCCCATACACAATTACCAATACTAAAACACTACTAAAAATTCCTGCACTCAACAACCCAATACCCAACTAAGTTTCAATACATTTTACATGTCTTTCAACGGTTTTAAGCACTTAGATTCTCCTGCACAATACATTACTACACAATACCATTTCCATTACTCATTTCAAACTTCTAAAATCTGTTACACATACATATACAAGACTACACAAGGGTGAGTTTAATTACCTTGTTTTTCTTCTAGATTTTCTTTGTTCTTCTTGCTTCTTCCTCCTTCCTTCTCTCTACCGCTCTAACATCACAACCCATTCTTAAATACACCATTCAATACTAAGAATTAACCTTAACATTATTTAAGCTTTTAATGTGGGTTTTAGGGTTTAGAAAATTCCTTACCTTGCAAGCTAGGGTGTAAGTGAAGTTCGGAGTGGCTCAAGAACAAAATTCCAACCCAACTCCACCAACAAGGCCAAAATCGGCTAGCATAAAGAAGCAAGCAAGGGTTTTAGTTTACATTTTCATTTTGCCCTTGAGGCTAGATAAAGATGGAGTTTTTAAGAATATTTTTACCTCAATAGAACAAGGAGAAGGAGGGACTTCTAATGGTGGCCTTGAAGTTCCAAATGGGACATACCCATAAAAACGAAAATGTTGGTTTTCGAGTTTTGAAAGGATGGAAATGTAGCACTTGATGAGAGGATTCCAATGGTGTAGTTTTTGTAATTTTTGGAAGAGATTTGAGGGGGTTACAAGAGGAGAGAAGTTGGGTTTGTGTGGGGGTTTCTCATTTCACCATTGTTATCGGTTAAGAAGGAGAAAATAGAGAGGAGGAGGGTGAGCTCTACGTGAGTGAAGAGAATGAAATGGAGGAGAGAGAGAATAAAGGTGAGTGGGGTTACTTTTATTATTTTTGTCTTTTGTACATATTAGATAAGTGAGGAGAGTGAGAGAGAGGCCCAAATCGGACACCCCCACTGCACACACCACACACTTTGCTTTTTATTTTAAAAGTGGACACATAAGTTTGTGTTATTTATGTTTCTACCCCACAACTTCCCGTTTTTGACAGTTTTTACTAATCTCTCGTTTTATTGATTTTATTGGTTCTAAAGCTTCACTAATATTTATTAATGATTATTTAGCTGACCAAAATTGTTACGAGTCTATTTGACCCGTTTAAAGTCACGTTTTCCCGGTTACCTCGAAAAACACGCTTTAAGGTTCGTTAGTGATTTTAATCCGTTTTAAGGATCTGTTTTCTTCGGGAGTTGTTCCCATATATTATTTAGGTCTTATTAAACCTTTAGAATCCCTATAATACTCTAACCGAGGTCTCATACCTCCTATGGTTATTTAACGCTTATTTAGCGTTTTCCACTTTTTAAGCGTTTATTTATTCTTTTGGATTTATTTTTCCTTACCAGTATTAATTAGGTACCCTTAGGCCCTTAAATACGTATTAGATTAATTTTAATCCCTATATTTAAGTTCAGGGTATTTCAAAAACAATATGTTTGTGTGTAAGGAATGTGTATTGAGTGATTAAGTGTTCTTGGTGGTAAAAAGGTGAAAACCTAAGTATTTGGATGTGAGAATATACAAGAGATCTATGGCAAAATTTAGTTGATAAACAAAGGAGTTTAGGAATTGTAATGAGATTTTATGACCTAGAAGGTGCTATGGTTGTGTAAGATGGTGAAAGAAGGTGAATTAAGGTGTTCTTAAGTGTTAAAGTGCCTTGGGCATTGTCTTGGTGGTTTTAGAAATCAAATGAGTGTTTTGCAATACACCAAAGTCATTTTGGGATTGTGTTAAGACTTATGCAAACGTAGGTAAACAATGACGAGATATGAACTTGTGGAGAAATTTCAAGTAGTGGCATAACAGAGTTTTGGTTAGTGAGAAATGATGCTTGGGAGATGGTGTTATACTGGTGAGAAAACATTTTGGTCTAGTGGTTGTTATAGTTATAAAACACCACTTAGAAACCTAGTGAAAAACATTATAAGTGTAAAGGACTTTGTAAGAAAAAGAGTAAGTGTTTAAGGAGTTAGAAAATGAGTTTAGTGGATGTTTATGAGGGTTTAAGGGTGCCAAATGATGTTAGGACACATTGGGAGGCATGAGGAAAAGTTTGGAAGAGATTTGACAAGTTTGGACATGTTCTGTTGCGGACCGACCCTGTCTGGGTCGGTCGGCCTCTGTTAAACCACCCGTAAATGTTTCTGGAATGGACCGACCCAGGGGGCTATGGGTCGGTCGGAATAGTGTTGGGTCGGTCGGGTAAGTTTTAAAAGACGGAAAAGTTTCTGGAATGGACCGACCCAGTTGGTTGGGTCGGTCGGACCCAATTTTTTTAAAAAAAACAGAAAGGAATCTGACTTAAGTAGTAAGCCCTAATGGGTATAATGAGGACAACTAAGTGTAAGTTCAGTTGTAAAACATGTCATATAAGTATGTAAACACTTAGTAAAATTGGTAGTTTAACACGGTAAATTAACCGGTGCTATTAATCATGTATAGGAGTGGCCTACGGTGGAAACTAATCGAAGCAGGGACCAAGGTATGGTTTTCTTGCAACCTGTGTCCTACCGGATTACACCGGCTTGTGTGCCAACTTGTTTTTCTAAGTGTTTGCCACCTTGTAAGATAAAAACATGAAATGAGTTTATAGCCATTCATTTATGTGGCGTGTTTAGTTTCGATACCGTTTAACCTCAAAGGTGTTAAACCATAACTAACCAAATCTAGGATCACATAAGAGATCGGTATTCGGATTCAACGACCCATACCATGGGGACGTTCTAACCACGGCTATGCGTGAGTTAGTTGTGTGTTGATTGTGCGTGTATATATGTCACCTCCCTTGTGTGTTTAACCCAGTTGTGTTTCCGTGTAATGTGTGGATGTGATAGGTTCCATAATGGAGCTCTAACTATTTATTCATAAGTGTAAATGTACTAATAGGGGGTGAGGAATCCGGTCGTTCTGGTCGCGCGTTGTTTGGGAGTGGGTATCCATCCTTGCTTTACGTTCCTCTCTGTTATGTTAAGGTTGTTTTTCCTTCTTGGATTACAATCTCCCGCTAGCTTCCTCCAAAGCTCACCTATTATGACTGATGATCGGTCTAGGGGGAAATATGTGTGTTTGGGGTGTGTTCGGATCACCATATCCGATCCATCTTTAAGTTAAGTTACTCGTCCGACAAAAAGGACGGTAATGAATGATGTAACAAGCTTATCATGAGGGTGTTATCATTCTCTAGGCTTACCAAGTTAACTATCTGTGATGGGTCGTCTCCTAAAGTGAAATGTTCCCGTTATGTATGTGTTGTTTCTTGCTATGCCATATATGTTAAAGGGTATGGTGAATTGATACGTGGAGTATGTGGATCATGGATATGAATCCCAGGTTATTATATGGGAAATTTAAGTATAACCCAACAAATGGGTAATGTCGTCTGATATAGAATTAGCCCCGTTAGAGGAGAAACCCTCAAGGGTTAAAGAACAAAATGAGTGAACTGACGAGTTTTGTTGTGTTGATTGATTTGTTGGACCCCGTTGTTGTGGGTATGCTATGTGTTATGTGTTTACGGTTTTTCATGCATGATTTAAATGTAATCAACCGCATGCTTAGACGACAATTAGTTGTGCGTGGCCCGGTAGCATGCGGGCTGCCGGATTACCATACCAGCAAAGGTGCTGAGCCCCTGGGGGGCCACCCTTTCTTTCTTTTTCTATTTCAGGTACAAGGAGCTGGAAGCCGTTCGAGAGTAGGACGGGGTAGTTGTTTGTAAATGGGTAGTCATCTAAATTGAGTATGTATTGTGGGAGTAGTAAGACCGAAATTGTTGTCGGCATTAGTTTGTAAATACTCGGTACAATTGGAATGTATATGTATTTAATTGTTGGAAATGGAGTGAGAGTATAAGGTGTAGATGCTCGGGAATCTGGTCCATCAGACCGATACAATGTATATGTATTAGCCTTGTTAACCACGTGGGTGGTTAACGGCGTGTAACACCAATGAGTTAAGTAATGTGATGAGTTAAGTTTTCCGCTGCGATTGTTGTTATGAGTGATGTTGTTAGTTGGGGTATTACAAAAAGTGGTATCAGAGCAAATATCGCTCTGATGACTGGAATACCGAGCTTAGGAAGTACTGAGTTAGGAGTTTAATATTTTGTGTTAAGGGTTGAGTGATAGCGTGAGAGATACGCTAGTTAGGAATTACCAGTGTGAACTGGAAACCTACAATATCCTTCCCGCTCTCCACAGTCCCTGTTTTATAAATCGGGAAAGAACGCTAGAGAGATGAAAGTCCTCTCTTACTCGGGAAAACCCGATCTGGCTGTTATTAAACATCTCTGTATGTACGAAGAATCTGTCATATGGAAGATTCCAGAAACTGGGAATCCCGGAGACAGTTTCCATCTGAACAATATTAACCGCTCTTAATAGTGAAGAATGAAGAATCCTATGCATAGGAGAATAGAATTTCCGACAACCTGGGTCGACATGCCGAGCAGTCGAGAACAACCAGCTTGCAGCGCACCAACCGTGCAACAGGCGAGAAGTGAAGTAATGAAATGAAATACCCCAAACTTAGATATGGTGTTTAAGTGATAAACTAAGATATAAGGAGGCAATAATGCCTTAGAAACATTAAGAAACCATTTTAACCAAAGAAAACATAAGGAAACACCAAAAGAGCAGTTTAAGCAAAAACGTGCTCTAAGCTTGGAGAGATTTGGGTGAGTACCCAAATATTGTTCTAAGACCTTAGTAATATCCTAATGGTCATTTTAAATCAATTAACAAAGAAAACCAAGCTTGAAAACAAGTTAAAACACAAAATGTGCTTTAAGAGTCTTAAAGCACATTTTTGAAAAATTGTCTTGTAAATAGGTTTTGAGTGGCTAAATGTCCATCATTATTCTTTAATTAACATGTGTACTAATTAGTATCACATTAGGAACTCCAAATCAATGGGAAATCAAAAATTTCACAACAATGTGCCTTGTTTTGTGAATAGTAACCGAATAGTGACTAATTTAGTCTTTAGTTAATTAAGCTTAGTTAGTTGGTCAAACAAGACCATGACTTGCCTTAATTAATAGGGGGCCGGTTTTTCTAAGGGTGTGACTCACCATGAGTAGCCAAATGATATTAGAAAAGAAGAGGGAAAAGTAAGGAGTTACTATTTACTTTAAGAAAACAAATATCTTACTTTACTTACCTCTCTCCTCATCTCTTCATTCTTCATCTTCTCCACCGGTTTTCTTTTGCTCTCTCCCTTCTTCCTCACGTAAACAAGCAGCTCCATGCTAGCTTCAACTTCCCTTGCACACATCTTGCTCATTTTAGCTCCAAAACCAAAACAAATTACATATTCTTCTTAGTTAGCTCAAGCTCTCTCTTTCTATCTTTTCAAAACTTCAAGAGCTTTGATTTGGTGCCAAGCCAAACCACCATTAGAGGAGGAAACTCAAGCTTGGAGACTCCATTGGCTTCCCATTCTCTTAAGGTAAAGAAAGTGTAAGAAAATCTAGGTTTCCATCAATTTTTCTTCATGACCGAAAATACATGCTCAGAGGCTTCATTTTAATGCCTTGTTCTAGCTTGTTTTCTACTCTCAAAGGATAGAGGAGGTCCTTCTTGCTTCATATTCAAGCTTGTCTTGAGAAACCAAGGTAAAACAATCACCTTAATACCTTAAAGCACATTTTAACCTAGGGTTTGTTCCTTAGGGTTAATGTATTATCTAGTACTCATTGGAGTCATTGGATATTGGTTAGAACATTGGCAAGGAGATTATATTGGTGACCGAGATTGAGCAAGGAAAAACCTAAGGAAGAAAGTTTGTAAAGCTTGTAAAAGAACAAGGTAAATTACTTACCTTAAGGTGTTTTATTGTTTAAGGGAATGGGATTTAGATATGTGATGAGTTTAGTGTAAGGTTTACATTAGAAAAGGGCTATAAAACCTAGGAGAAAGAAACAATGACTATACTGTGAACTTTGACTAAGGAGCAAATGAGAAAAAGAGATAGTTAAGAATATCAAGGTGAATTACAAGAAGCATTTTATTTCAATGGGAGCCTTGTTGTGTGTATTCGCAGGTTAAAGGCAAATATATGTGGAAATTCAGTGGTTAAGATTATTGTCATTTAAGGGCCTAAGTGCCAAGCATTTAAGTTTATACACTATATAATGATGTGGTGTAGTTTTGGTGTAAATTGTGTGTTAAGGTGTTGTGATGAGAATTTGAGTGATCTTGGTTGTTTGATGGTGAAAAACCAAGTGTTTGGGTGCAACAATATACTAGAGAACCCATGGCAAATTTAGTGAAGAACCTAAGTGTTTAAGATGTTCTAAGGAGATTTCATGACTAAGGAAGTACTAGGAAGTTCTAGAGGTTGTCTTGATGAAAAAGGGTGAGATTAAGGTGTTTAAATGACTTATAATGACTTAGGCATCACTATGAGGATTTAGGAATCAAAAGAATGTACTTGAGATTTAGGACTTAGGCAAATGTTGGTAAACAACTAGGAAGGAAATAATGTGTTGATGGATGGAAGCATAAGCTTGTTAAGGAACTTTAAGTGAATGCATAAAAGAGTTTTAGATGGTGGAAGATGCTTGGGAGATGATGTTATAGTGGAGGGAGCATTTGGCATAGTGGTTACATTAGGTATGAACCACCACCTAGAAACCTAGGTGAAAATATTACAAGTGTTGGCATGATTACAAGGAAATGCATAATGATTAAGTGGATGTTGGTGAGTGTTAAAGTGTTTAGTGGTTGGCTTAAGGTGTATTTGAGGTGCCCAAATGAGGTTAGAACATATTAGGATATATGAGGAGAAGTTTGGAGTTAAATGGGAATTTAGAAACAAGGTTCTGGAGCCGACCGACCTTAGGGACCGGACCTGCAAGGTCGGTCGAGCTCAATTTACACTACCGGAAAAGGTCTCTGGAATCGATCGAACTTGGGGACCGGACTTACAAGTTCGGTCGGGCTTGTATTTTGTGAAGGAATTAAGTCTCTGAAGGACCGGACTTGGCAAGTCGTCGGAGCTCAAATTTCCCAGGGGAAAACTCTCGGGAATGGACCGACCTTGGGGACCGGACTTGCAAGGTCGGTCGGGGTAGAATTTTAACGGGGTATGTGTTCTGGAATGGACCGACCTTGGGTAAGGTCGGTCGGTAAGTTCGGTCGAGCCTAAAACAAAAAAAAAAAAGAAATTTTAAATTCTAAGGATGATAATTGGTATTAAGGTATGCCATTGGTAGGGTAATGATGATTAGAAACCTAAGAACCTAAGGGATTAAGTTAAGTTAAGTAAAAACCTTAATGTTTAAAGTTAAGTTTATAAGGTTAAGTGGCAAGACTTAAGAGGGTATCGAATGGGAATCTTTAGGGACTAAGTGAGTTAAGTAAGGTGCAAATAACTAATGGCCTAAAAATGAATCAATGTTTTAGGTTTGTGAATTGGGACCCCGGAGAAGGTTAAACAAACGACAGACGACGGTGAACGGTACAATCTTTCTTGTGACCTGCTTGCTAACGAGGTGTCCCTCGGCTTGTGTGCTATCTGTTTATTGCTATGACTAAGACAAGATAAAGCATGCAACCGGTTATATTTGTTCTCGTTGTGTATGTGTTTTCTTTACACTAACCCACGAGACTTGAGATTGTTACTAACTAAGTTTAGTACTTACTGAGTTAAGGATAAGAGTTAAGTATTGGTGAATGTTGGTAATACCCGATAAGGTTTAACTAACACATGGTGGGTAAGATTTTTACTAACTGGAACTTGAGTGAGGAAACCCGGGACTGACTCCGGTCATGCATGCTAAGGAAAGGGGGACGGTATCTGAATCAGATCCGCCCTCCGCTTAAGGACTTGTCTTCGGACTTGTAGCCTAGGGCCGGTTGCCGGCTCAGCTACGCTGGACTCCCGTCCAGGGTAGGTGGCATTAAGATGGTGCGGTAGGATCACCTAAATCCTAGGTTTGAGATTAAGCTACAACCATTCCCTTCTAGGAACGGTTTGTATACTGAGAATAAGATAAGGTTAAGACTGAGGTAAGATAAGGAACTGAGGTTAAGGAAATCAGGACTAAGGAGGGGGTTACTAACCCGCTTGATAAGGGAACGCTTGTGTCGTTCATTGTGTGTGAACTATGTATGTTCATCTGTGGATTGTTGTTTATTGCACTTCATATCATGCTTGTGTACTTAATCAATTTCCATGCTATCGACAATTAGTCGTCGTAGCCCCGTTAGCTTGGGGGCCATGAGAGGGAGTACCAGCATTCGTGCTGACCCCCTTTGGGGGCTGTTTTTACACTTGCAGGTAAGAGGCCCATGAAGTCACACCACGAGAGTAGGAGCGGTTAGACTTAGGATGGGTGTTTATTTTGAGTACGGGTTGCGCTTGTGCTCCCGTCTGTTTATATTGAAACTAATGTAAGTTTGTGACTATGACTTAGATACTTAAACTCGGTTGGTTGGTGGTATTTTGGTTGGTGATGTTTTGGTCGGTTGTTTATTTTGGATAAGTGTTGTAATCGATAAGGCGGTATGTTCTAACGATCAGACCGTGGCAAGGTCCAGGTGTTTGTTATTTTCGCTGCGACGAATTCGATTAAGTGTTAAGTTTTGCGATAACCACGATTGGCTTTGGATGGGGTGTTACAAAAGTGGTATCAGAGCGTAGTTACGCTCTGATCAAGAAATACCGGACATAAGAACCACCGAGTTAGGATATAAGTTAAGAAAAAGTGATGGGTTAAGGGTGTGAGAGGTTAGAGTGAGTAGAGTCAGATGACCACTAATAAGTGTGGATCGTCTTTACCGTCTACGGACGTTATAAATTCGTTAACCGAAACAGTGGTGGATGCGAATCTAATGTGAGTTATGCTTGTTCAGATGGCAGGACGACCTAGAGGAGGCCGAGGTCGTGGCCAAGGCGATGATGCTCAGAGATACCGGGAGGGCAGACGATCGCAGAGATCGTGGCTGCCGCATTAGGGCACATGGGCTATCAGCCTGGTGGGGGTGCACCACCTCCACCGCCACAACCCCGGGAACCAAATTGGGTGAAGAGCCTTGCAGATCTTCGACCCGCACACTTTAAGGGGGAGACCGATCCCGCCAAGCTTGAGGCGTACATCTCCGAGCTGGAGACCGCCTTTGAGACCCTTGACGTCCCTGCTGGGATCAAGGTGCGTCTGGCTGCTTTCTATCTGAAGGGGGCGGCAGGCGATTGGTGGAAGCTGGTGAGGGCCGAGCATGTGGCCAATCCAGAGTTCGGCTGGGAGCAGTACACCGCCTTGCTACGAGCAAAGTACTACCCCGCCCATGTCCAGACAAAGAAGCGCTTGCAGTTGGATGCGCTTAAGCAGACCGACAAGATGACGGTGGACGAGTATTACTCAGAGTTCACCGCCTTGCTCCGTCTTCTGCCAGGTCTTGGATATTCAGACCAGATCCTGGTGGACCGCTTCTATGGCGGGCTTAGCCATCGACTCCGCTACGGCATGGGGCCGACGAGTTACACTACCTTGCAGGTAATAAGAATGATTGAGATTTGAGTAAGTAAATGAGTAAGATTTAGATTATGAGAAATAAGAGTGACTAATACTGTGGAAAGCAGGAGTGCTATCATGCCGCTGCTAAGGTTGAGATAACCGTCCAGCTGAGGGACGAGGAGAATGCTAAGAGGAAGAATGCTGGTAAGAGCACGGAGAGCCAAGGGCAAGGTGGGTACAAGAAACAGAAGTACCAGCCTCAGGCCCAGAAAAATCAGAACCAAAAGGGGAAGGAGGAAAAGGAGAAGGCTCCGGAAGAGCCATTGAAGTTGACGTATGCTTACGCAGCTACACCCCTGCGCTCTAGGGCGCCAAAGGGTAAGGAATTGTATTGAGTGAGTTAAGAAAAATTAGTAACCGTTTGAGATATGAGTATTGATATTGTGAATGATCAGGATCTGAGACTGAGAAGGGAGCCGGTGGTGGCTACCAGCGACGCTACATCTGTAGGTGGTGTCACAAGGACCACCCCGGGCTCGATTGCAAGGGGAATAAGGTGGAGTGCAACTATTGTGGGGTATACGGACACCGAGCATATGAGTGCTTCCGGAACCCCGCTAGCAGAGCCTATAGGCCCGATACCAGGGGCAAGGGCAAGACCGATCAGGGAGCTGGATCTGACGGTCAGAGGAAGGTGCAGCAAGCTGCAGACAAGAACCCACGGGTGACCCAGAAGTCGGGACCCACACTACACTTGGTGGACCGGGACGATGAGCCTGAACCCTCATCGAGGCCAGGTACCGCTATAACCATTTAGTGATAAAATTACCTGCTTACCGCATTATCATGCATGTTTGGTGAATAATTGAGTTAAGTAAGAATGAGATGAGATTAGAACTTAAGTAAGATATGACCTACTACCACTTTAGGAAGCTTCAACATCTGCTATCCAATACCATCTACACCTAACCCGGAGCACACCGACATCGAAACCATAGACTTTCCAACCGAACAATGTCAGGTTATCCGCCCAGGTATGATTTTATTAAGGGGATACCTGACACCGAAGCGCAAATAGCCATCATCAGGAAATGCAGTCAACTAGGAATGGGACCGGGAGGTTTTTACACACCGGAGTACCCAGGGGGAGCAAGGATGAAATTAAAAATGATGAGCTTAGGCAAGGATTGGAATCCGTATGCCAAGAACTACCAAACCACGAGGATGCAAGATGGAGTCTCACCACCGGGATACCCGAAGAGTTCCATCCAGTTATTACACAAGTCGTGGAAATCGCTCAGCAGTTGGAAGCTGAACCGATTCCAGACATTCAAGCAGACATTTGCATTGTGAACTTCTACGAGAAGGATGGGCGACTTGGACTACACCAGGATAAGGACGAGACAACGGAGTCTCTCGAAAGAGGGATACCCGTAGTGTCTTGGTCCATTGGGGATGATGCAGAGTTTTTATACGGCGAGCAGAAGCGTGCGGACCGTGCGAATAAGTTGGTACTTAAGTCTGGAGATGTATTAGTTATGGGAGGAGAATCAAGGATGTTATACCATGGGATTAAGAGAATCAAGTTGAATACAGCACCGTCAGCAGTAATCAATGCGACGCATATGAGACCTGGGAGATTAAACCTAACCTTTAGACAATATTAGCTATGTAATTTTAGTGTGAGATAGGAATGAGATGTAAGATTAAGCACATGTTGTAAACAGGATGGTTATGAATAAAATAACAGTGTTGTTCACATATATTGTTACGACTCTTGTTATACCATCAATACTCATGAAGCTTGTGAACACAATTAGGTTATGGACTCGGTACGGAAGGTGCGCTAAGCATACTTACAGAGGCACAGGCCGACGCCAGCGGTACTATCCTCACCGGCACCTTTCCGATTAATGGGATTGAGGCATCAGTTCTCTTCGACTCAGGGGCCTCGCATACCTTTGTCTCGGCATCTTTCGCGAGCAGGTTGGGGCTAGACGCTGATGAGCTACCCGACTTCACGGTTACGCTCCCGTCTAAGGAGAAGGTTCGTTGCACTCGCTACTACCGAGGAGCCATTGTCAGAATTAAGGGAGAAGACTTTCCAGTCAGTTTTATTGAGTTCAGTGAGCTAGGATTTGATGTTATCTTCGGGATGAACTGGTTGGAGCGGCACAAGGGACGTATCCTCTGCGCCGAGCATAGATTGCTGCTCAGGAGTCCGTCTGGGGTAACAATATCATACCGCCAGAGGCCCAGAGAGCCTTCGACTAAGATCATCACCGCCATGGCAATGTATAAGGAATTGAGGAGAAGGAAGAAGTGTACCTCTGCTATGTACAGGACATAGAGAGAGACCCCGAGTTCGACCCCGACTTACCGGTAGTGTCGGAGTTCCCCGACCTATTTCCACGGGAACTGCCCGGCATGCCACCCACTCGGGAGGTAGAGTTCACCATCGAGCTGCTACCTGGTACCGGACCGATAGCCAAGGCACCATACCGCATGGCTCCGGCAGAAATGAATGAATTGAAAGAACAGTTGAAAGATTTGTTAGATAAGGGATTTATAAGACCAAGTGTGTCACCATGGGGAGCGCCAGTCCTCTTCGTGAAGAAGAAGGATGGTAGTCTCCGCCTCTGCATCGACTACAGAGAGCTGAATGCAGTGACAGTGAAGAATAAGTATCCACTACCCCGCATTGACGATCTGTTCGATCAGTTGAAGGGAGCATCTGTGTTTTCCAAGATTGATCTCAGATCGGGGTATCATCAGATAGCCATTAAGGAGGGAGATATTGAGAAGACGGCATTCCGGACACGATACGGCCACTATGAGTTTACAGTGATGCCGTTCGGTTTGTCGAACGCACCGGCGAAGTTTATGGATCTGATGAACCGCTTGTTCCGGGAGCAGCTGGACAAGTCGGTTGTGGTGTTTATTGATGATATATTGATATATTCGAAATCTAAGGTTGAACATGAGGAACATCTGAGGAAGGTATTAGAGATACTGAGGGAGAACCAGCTATATGCTAAGTTCTCCAAATGTGAGTTTTGGCTTGACCAGGTCTCTTTCCTAGGTCATGTCATCTCAGATGCTGGGATCTCAGTGGATCCAGCAAAGATTGATGCCGTACGTACTTGGCCAAGGCCGAAGACTGTTACCGACATCCGGAGCTTTCTCGGTCTGGCAGGTTACTACAGGAGGTTTGTTAGGGATTTCAGCAAGGTCGCAAAGCCGATGACCAGTCTGATGAAGAAAGATGCACCGTTCGTATGGACGGCTGACTGTGAGAAATCATTTCAGAGTTTGAAGACTCACTGACCACTGCACCAGTTCTGACCATTCCAGACGGTACAGAGGGCTTTGAGGTTTACTGTGATGCATCCGGCAGAGGGCTGGGTTGCGTGCTCATGCAACATGGCAAGGTGGTGGCATATGCCTCACGCCAGTTGAAGAAACATGAGGAGAACTACCCCACACATGATTTAGAGCTGGGAGCTGTAGTCTTCGCTTTGAAGATATGGCGCCACTACTTATACGGGGTTAGTGTGACGATCTACACCGATCATAAGAGTTTGAGATACATATTCACTCAGAAGGAGTTGAATCTCAGACAGAGGAGATGGTTAGAGTTTCTGAAAGACTATGACATTGACCTCCAATACAAAGAGGGAAAGGCCAATGTTGTAGCAGACGCCCTGAGCCGTCGAGCACACTCACTCCATTCGCTAGTTTCTTTCTCCAGCTTGGTTGATGAGGTGCGAGAGGCTCAGAGGACAGATGAGTACATGAGGAGGTCAGACAGAAGCTGACAGATGGTACCTTTGAGAGTCAGAAATATGACTTCAGACTTCATGACGATGATGATCTGATCAGACTAAAGGGCCGGTTATGCATACCACGGGGCAACACGGATCTGAAAGACCGTATACTTAGGAATCACACTGTTCTTCAGTTTCCATCCATCCGGGAGCCTCTAAGATGTATAAAGACATGAAGAGATACTTCTGGTGGTCGGGGATGAAGACAGATGTTACCGAGTTCGTCTTGAGGTGTCTCACATGCCAGAAGGTAAAATTCGAGCACCGACGACCGGGCGGAATGGTACAATCGATGCCAGTTCCGGAGTGGAAGTTCCATGATATCTCCATGGACTTTGTAGTTGGACTCCCACCTGCTAGGGGAGGTCTCAACATGATATGGGTGGTGGTGGATCGCCTTACCAAAGTAGCCCGATTCATACCGATGAAGGATACTTGGAAGGTGACCAAATTAGCTGAGTTATTTGAGAAAGAAATCATGAGACATCACGGGATACCAAAGACCATAGTGTCAGATAGAGATACCAGATTCCTTTCGAGGTACTGGAGAGCTACCAGAGAAGCGTTGGGTACAGAACTCAAGCTGAGTACCGCGTTCCATCCTCAGACAGATGGTCAGACTGAGCGTACTATTCAGACACTCGAGGACATGCTGAGGGCATGTGCCTTAGACTTCCAGGGCAGTTGGATTGACAAATTGCATCTGATCGAGTTTTCATACAACAACAGCTATCACGCTTCGATCAAGATGGCACCTTTTCAAGCGTTGTACGGTAGACCATGTCGTACACCGCTCTGCTGGGATGAGTCGAGTGAGACGGTCATTATAGGACCAGAGTACTTAGAGCAAGTTAAGGCTGAAGTTCAGCAAATCAGGGAGAACATGAAAGCTGCTCAAGATAGGCAGAAGTCGTATGCTGATGTTCGACGACGGGACCTGGAGTTCGCAGTGGGCGACCAGGTATTTCTGCGAGTTTCACCGATGAAGGGTGTATTCAGGTTTGGGCAGAAGGGCAAATTAAGCCCGAAGTTTGTTGGTCCTTATGAGATTACGGAGCGGGTGGGCCCGGTTGCTTACAGGTTGAATTTACCTGCTGAACTGGGTAAAGTGCATGATGTTTTCCATGTCTCACAGCTAAAGAAATACATGCACCACCCCTCCCATGTGTTAGAACCTGAGAGGTTGACTTTAGAACCAAATATGAGATCCGTGGAGATTCCTCAGAGAATCTTGGACAGTAAGACTAGGGACACTCGCCACAAGTCAGTGCGACTGGTGAAGGTTCTCTGGTCTAACCAGGATGTCAAAGAGGCCACGTGGGAATTAGAGGATAAGATGAGGGCGAAGTACCCTTCTTTGTTTACTGACTAGATCGTCTGTATAGGGTACGGGGCGTACCCCTTTTAAGGGGGGTAGAGCTTCCTCGCTTTTGTGTTAGGAAACGAACTTGTTGTCGTTTGTTTGGTTGTTTAAGATGTGAATTTGTGTAAGTTGCTACACTTTGGTGTTAAGTTTGATTATGTATAAATTATGTATTGTATTTGAGATCGACCTTCGAGTCTTGAGATGTGTGAATGTGAATATAAGATGTGGTGTTAAGATTAAGGAATTGAGTACCGTGAATGGTTAAGCATATATGTGAACTTTGGGGACAAGTTCTTTTAAGGGGGTAGATTGAAATACCCCAAACTTAGATATGGTTTTAAGTGATAAACTAAGATATAAGGAGCTAAATAATGCCTTAGAAACATTAAGAAACCATTTTAACCAAGAAAACATAAGGAAACACCAAAAGAGCAGTTTAAGCAAAAACGTGCTCTAAGCTTGGAGAGACTTGGGTGAGTACCCAAATATTGTTCTAAGACCTTAGTAATATCCTAATGGTCATTTTAAATCAATTAACAAAGAAAACCAAGCTTGAAAACAAGTTAAAACACAAAATGTGCTTTAAGGAGTCTTAAAGCACATTTTTGAAAAATTGTCTTGTAAATAGGTTTTGAGTGGCTAAATGTCCATCATTACTTTAATTAACATGTGTACTAATTAGTATCACATTAGGAAGTCTAAATCAATGGGAAATCAAAAATTTCACAACAATGTGCCTTGTTTTGTGAATAGTAACCGAATAGTGACTAATTTAGTCTTTAGTTAATTAAGCTTAGTTAGTTGGTCAAACAAGACCATGACTTGCTTAATTAATAGGGGGCCGTTTTTCTAAGGGTGTGACTCACCATGAGTAGCCAAATGATATTAGAAAAGAAGAGGGAAAAGTAAGGAGTTACTATTTACTTTAAGAAAACAAATATCTTACTTTACTTACCTCTCTCCTCATCTCTTCATTCTTCATCTTCTCATCGGTTTTCTTTTGCTCTCTCCCTTCTTCCTCACGTAAACAAGCAGCTCCATGCTAGCTTCAACTTCCCTTGCACACATCTTGCTCATTTTAGCTCCAAAACCAAAACAAATTACATATTCTTCTTAGTTAGCTCAAGCTCTCTCTTTCTATCTTTTCAAAACTTCAAGAGCTTTGATTTGGTGCCAAGCCAAACCACCATTAGAGGAGGAAACTCAAGCTTGGAGACTCCATTGGCTTCTCCATTCTCTTAAGGTAAAGAAAGTGTAAGAAAATCTAGGTTTCCATCACTTTTTCTTCATGACCGAAAATACATGCTCATGAGGCTTCATTTTAATGCCTTGTTCTAGCTTGTTTTCTACTCTCCAAAGGATAGAGGAGGTCCTTCTTGCTTCATATTCAAGCTTGTCTTGAGAAACCAAGGTAAAACAATCACCTTAATACCTTAAAGCACATTTTTAACCTAGGGTTTGTTCCTTAGGGTTAGTGTATTATCTAGTACTCATTGGAGTCATTGGATATTGGTTAGAACATTGGCAAGGAGATATATAATTGGTGACCGAGATTGAGCAAGGAAAAACCTAAGGAAGAAAGTTTGTAAAGCTTGTAAAAGAACAAGGTAAATTACTTACCTTAAGGTGTTTTATTGTTTAAGGGAATGGGATTTAGATATGTGATGAGTTTAGTGTAAGGTTTACATTAGAAAAGGGCTATATAAAACCTAGGAGAAAGAACAATGACTATACTTGTGAACTTTTGACTAAGGAGCAAATGAGAAAAAGGAGATAGTTTAAGAATATCAAGGTGAATTACAAGAAGCATTTTATTTCAATGGGAGCCTTGTTGTGTGTATTCGCAGGTTAAAGGCAAATATATGTGGAAATTCAGTGGTTAAGATTATTGTCATTTAAGGGCCTAAGTGCCAAGCATTTAAGTTTATACACTATGTAATGATGTGGTGTAGTTTTGGTGTAAATGTGTGTTAAGGTGTTGTGATGAGAATTTGAGTAATATTGGTTGTTTGATGGTGAAAAGCCAAGTGTTTGGGTGCAAATATACTAGAGATCCCATGGCAAATTTTAGTGAAGAACTTAAGTGTTTAAGATGTTCTAAGGAGATTTCATGACTAAGGAAGTACTAGGAAGTTCTAGAGGTTGTCTTGATGAAAAAAGGGTGAGATTAAGGTGTTTAAATGACTTATAATGACTTAGGCATCACTATGAAGGATTTAGGAATCAAAAGAATGTACTTGAGAATTTAGGACTTAGGCAAATGTTGGTAAACAACTAGGAAGGAAATAATGTGTTGATGGATGGATAAGCATAAGCTTGTTAAGGAACTTTAAGTGAATGCATAAAAGAGTTTTAGATGGTGGAAGATGCTTGGGAGATGATGTTATAGTGGTGAGGAGCATTTGGCATAGTGGTAAATTAGGTATGAACCACCACCTAGAAATCCTAGGGGAAATATTACAAGTGTTGGCATGATTACAAGGAAAATGCATAATGATTAAGGTGGATGTTGGTGAGTGATTTAAAGTGTTTAGTGGTTGGCTTAAGGTGTATTTGAGGTGCCCAAATGAGGTTAGAACATATTAGGATATATGAGGAGAAGTTTGGAGTTAAATGGGAATTTAGAAACAAGGTTCTGGAGCCGACCGACCTTAGGGACCGGACCTGCAAGGTCGGTCGAGCTCAATTTACACTACCGGAAAAGGTCTGGAATCGATCGAACTTGGGGACCGGACTTACAAGTTCGGTCGGGCTTGTATTTTGTGAAGGAATTAAGTCTCTGGAATGGACCGGACTTGGCAAGTTCGGTCGAGCTCAAATTCCCACGGGGAAAACTCTCGGGAATGGACCGACCTTGGGGACCGGACTTGCAAGGTCGGTCGGGGTAGAATTTTCAAACGGTAATATGTTCTGGAATGGACCGACCTTGGGTAAGGTCGGTCGGTAAGTTCGGTCGAGCCTAAACAAAAAAAAAGAAAGAAATTTTAAATTCTAAGGATGATGATTGGTATTAGGGTATGCCAATGGTAGGGCAATGATGATTAGAAACCTAAGAACCTAAGGGGATTAAGTTAAGTTAAGTAAAACCTTAATGTTTAAAGTTAAGTTCATAAGGTTGAGTGGAAAGGACTTAAGAGGGTATCGAGTGGGAATCTTTAGGGACTAGTGAGTTAAGTAAGGTGCAAATAACTAATGGCCTAAAAATGAATCAATGTTTTAGGTTTGTGAATTGGGACCCCGGAGAAGGTTAAACAAACGATAGACGACGGTGAACGGTACAATCTTTCTTGTGACCTGCTTGCTAACGAGGTGTCTCTCGGCTTGTGTGCTATCTGTTTACTTGCTATGACTAAGACAAGATAAAGCATGCAACCGGTTATATTTGCTCTCGTTGTGAATGTGTTTTCTTTACACTAACCCACGAGACTTGAGATTGTTACTAACTAAGTTTAGTACTTACTGAGTTAAGGATAAGAGTTAAGTATTGGTGAATGTTGGTTAATACTCGATAAGGTTTAACTAACACATGGTGGGTAAGATTTTTACTAACTGGAACTTGAGTGAGGAAACCCGGGACTGACTCCGGTCATGCATGCTAAGGAAAGGGGGACGGTATCTGAATCAGATCCGCCCTCCGCTTAAGGACTTGTCTTCGGACTTGTAGCCTAGGGCCGGTTGCCGGCTCAGCTACGCTGGACTCCCGTCCAGGGTAGGTGGCATTAAGATGGTCCTAAATCCTAGGTTTGAGATTAAGCTACAACCACCCCTTCCAGGAACGGTTTGTATACTGAGATAAGATAAGGTTAAGACTGAGGTAAGGTAAGGAACTGAGGTTAAGGAAATAAGGACTAAGGAGGGGGTTACTAACCCGCTTGATAAGGGAACGCTTGTGTCGTTCATTGTGTGTGAGCTATGTATGTTCATCTGTGGATTGTTGTTTATTACACTTCATATCATGCTTGTGTACCTAATCAATTTCCATGCCATCGACAATTAGTCGTCGTAGCCCCGTTAGCTTGGGGGCCATGAGAGGGAGTACCAGCATTCGTGCTGACCCCCTTTGGGGGCTGTTTTTACACTTGCAGGTAAGCGGCCGATGAAGTCACACCACGAGAGTAGGAGCGGGTAGCCCTAGGTGAGACTTTATTTTGAGTACGGGTTGCGCTTGTGCTCCCGTCTGTTTATATTGAAACTAATGTAAGCTTGTGACTATGTCTTAGATACTTAAACTCGGTTGGTTGGTGGTATTTTGGTTGGTGATGTTTTGGTCGGTTGTTTATTTTGGATAAGTGTTGTAATCGATAAGGCCGGTATGTTCTAACGATCAGACCGTGGCGAGGTCCAGGTGTTTGTTATTTCCGCTGCGACGAATTCGATTAAGTGTTCAGTTTTGCGATAACCACGATTGGCTTTGGATGGGGTGTTACATGAAACCCGAGACAATGTCTACGGGACCATGATTATTAAATAATGTCAACAACGGTATACCAACCGACTAAGGAACTGCAACGTAGTACCCAAACAAGAGATAAGTCTCAGTAACCACGACAAATGCGTGGAACGGGCTACGAAGAAGATACAATACTAAGTAAAAGGGGTCTTCCAGAATGGGAAACACCCTAGTTAGTGATTATCGTGAAGACAGTGAGAGGTCGCCCAGAAGATTTATTGTTAAGACTGTAAGATCAAAGTAAGGGCCAATTAGGCCACTGATTACGATGCGAGTGAAAACAATACCGCAACCGGTGTGTGTGTGTTGAACTGACAGCCAGTTAACATGGCGCACTTGCCATGGCAAGTGCTGCTATAACAGGGCTGTTCGGGAAATTTTTAACAACTATAAAGTACTCAGTGGAGTACCACGAAGTTAAGTGAGATCATCATAACCGTGGAAGGGCTTAGCAGCCTAACCTTTGTAATGGGGAACACACCAGTCAGCAAGAAGCTAGAATTGGTTAAGGCAAGAAGACGTTGTGAAACCACGAGAATTTTTTCTTTCAAACTCAGATTTATTTCAGACTCTTTTCTTTCAAAACCAAACTTTCTTTCAAACCCATGTTTATTTCTAACCTTCTTTTAAACCAATCAGAGGACCTACACCGGCCTCAGTGCCACATAGTAGGTAAGTTGCACCCAGATCACTTTTGAGTAACCGGACTGAAACCGGTAAACCCAAGGGTAGCAACCCGAGGGAATGAATGAAGTTCATAATGATACAACGATGTGTAGACTTTCCCTTGATTAAGTTTGGGAAGCACGGAATGCATATTGTCACAGGACAATATAAGGGAGTTGACAAAGAATACTTCACTTAGGGGTATGACGGACACTACGAGTGTACCAACTGAAAGGTGGGACGACCGCACTCCGATGGGAGCTTGTGGGCCTGACAGACCTACTTATGGGATAGTCGGGTAAGTAGCAATGTATCAGTATGGTACCCCACATATGTATACGAGTAGAGTCTGGAACACGGGAAGTAGTCGACTCCGTACTACGGTCAGCAGTAAAAGTCAAACAAGAGCAACGGATTACCACGAATGATTGAAGTGAAAGACCTCAGTAAAGTTAAAGGGACTAAAGGAATTTGTGAGTCTATTTCAAGGAATGTTTAAGAATCAGGAAACACGAAGTGCACTGACTGTTATGTAAAGACATTGCATATGTCTTAGGAATCCCGAGGGAAAACATGATAGCTGGAGCAAAGACCCAGCTTATATATGGTAAGGCGGATGCCTGATATGGACATGCTAATGTGCACGAACGGGATGAAACTCCCAAAATGATCACTTAAACTATCAGGGGATATCAATCTCACTGGAGAGGATATTAAACCCAGCAAAAAACGCAAAACAGCGTAGTTAACTAAACGTACCAATAAGTGCAAGCCAGAGTTGATGGCATAACTTAGCAACACCCAGGAGCAATCCTTGAGGGGTGTTTGGATCAACAATCGTTGAACGAAATAACGTGACTGAAACACAAAGGTTGAAACTAACACTCAGTTTAAACATAAGTCGTCGGGAGGAAACCTGACATCCTTGAAGGGGCATCCCATGAAAGGAAGCGTGATGCAACGACCTTGTCATGGAGCCCAATATTACCTTTAAACCATGTAAAGTTGTACAGAGAAGTAGATGTGTGTGGACAGCCTACAATGAGCAGAGCTCGAGGCAATAAGGCTTATAAGCCACAAACAAAATGTGTTGTATAAATTTGATCGATTGCAGGAGTTTATGTTATACAAGTAAATAGAGCGGAGAACGAACCACTACTTAAAGAGTGGGGATACCTCTCGATATTGTGAAACCGCGGGAGCGGTAGTTGTGTGAACCAAGTTCAAGAAGTACGATAAGGATTGACCATGTTGTTATTACCCCAGAGTGATTTGAATAATAATAAATATGAAAAGAAGTGTTTGTACCAGTCATGGAGACCGGAAGAGTAATAAGTCTAATAGCAACCACTATAGGTGTGTGATGCTAAACGTGTGATGAACAACGCTCAAGGAACATAAAGATTCGAGGAATATAGTATATTCAGTAGTCGTCCAAATGGATGATGAATCGTAATATAAGTACATGTGCAGAAGCTAACATGACAGTGGATACCATGTAAGTTATTGTTGTGCAAGAAGTAAGAACACGGTGCGCAATGAGCGACAGTTGTATAGGTATTGTCAAACGATAGTATGGCAAATAGGCAGAGTTATGAGTTAGACTTAGTGGTGATACAACGGTAAGTGATAGCAAATAAACTAGGCAGTAAGCCAGTAGCCAGTGTTACGAGATGAGAATCTTAGTGAAACACAGTGTGAATTCCATTGCGAATCGCATAAGAGATTTACTGCCAAGAGTTTACACCTCTGCTCTCTGTATGACTGAGTGTTTTGGTATTGCGCTTGCGCGGTAATGATCGAGTGAGATAGCTAGGAAGTTGGGAAGATGTTAATTGTGGTAGAACAACAAAAGACTTATAACGTTATAAGACCGAGGCATAGGAAATGCAAGGTCGTACAAATGAAAGAGTACTTGTACAGAACCAAACGTGGAGGCATGATTAGCATTAAGTGACTGCAGTAACATGGAATACCAAACATTGGTATGGAATATACCTCAAGTGTGGGAAGTAACCGAGAGAGAACTACACATTAGGTAGTAACTCAATCTCAACCGACAGTAAGTCGGAAGAAAACAAGTCAATCATTGTGAAGTACATAGCAGTATACATAATAAATTATCAAGGGAGTGGATAGGAAGTTTGTAACTCACCGAAATCGCGCATGGTAAGAGATACCACGCGTCGGTTGAGGAACCATTATTACCAAAATAAAGGTGATAAATGGGAGATGTACAATACAGTAACAATAACGAGTGGGGCAAGCTAAACTCTAAAGTTATCAGAGTTGCGCAGCAGAGCCCAGTGAACCCATGCTTTGGATACCGAATATGCATTGTGAATACGAATAAATGGTTATTATTAACACCTAGAAGCCTTACAGGCCAGAACCAAAACCGGTTACGAGTTAAGCAAACTCAATGAGAATTATTGGTTTAAGGACTAAACCGCCAATATGGTTAAGATCCTCTAACCAGAAACATATTGTATAACAGACCGCGTTGAAGTTAAAATACTTCACGACGGCAGAACATTTCAAACCAATGTTCAGTGATTGATTACGTGGGCGTAATCCCTTTTAAGGGGGGTAGAGCGCAAAACCCGCTTAGTGTTTTACCGTACAAGTGTACGTGAATCAGGTTGTGCATAGCACAAAATAACTTGTTTTGGATGATTGGTGCGTGTGTTACATAAACATACGCATTCATTCATGGTATAATTGTGGTAATTTTGCACAGAAGATGCGAAATACCATTGTGATAAGTGTGTTTACTTTGTTAACTGTAGGATGCTAGTACAAGTGTAAGGGAGTATAGAAACTCCAGGGAAATAAACCCCGACAATATATGTTCGTATAATACTAAAAGTAATACCATGTATTGTATTTGAAATATATTATATATACACGGAATTATGTTTTATGAAAAGGTATGAAACCTATATAGAACCTAGTAAGAATTAAATTCCTTAGGTAACTTAATTAAAGGTGAAATGAAGATAACTGATAGACGGAGTCTATCCCTTGGAGATGTGGTGATTATGACTAGAATGATTTTAAAAAGATAGGAAATTGGAAATGAGTGATTACTTGATGCTTGAAGTTGAAGTGGGAGGTGAAACTTGATTTTCATGAGATCAAGGGAAGCCGAACACAAATTGGGGTGGAAGGATAGTTCAACTGATGCTGATCACATTAGGGTTGGATGATTCTTGAAGCTCCCTGTAAGTGGTCACAATAACCACGCTAAGAAAGATGCAAAGAGCATAAATTGGACTTGGAGTTGTGTTGCGTTTTCAAAAGATTTTCAATTGGTATTTCCAAAACAGTCGATTAATATTTTGAATAAAGGATTCTCTTATACTTAACCTAGTAAAGAATATTTTAGTAACTTGCTCACGAGCCGAGGACGTATGAGCCTTTGTCTTCGGACCGGTGACATGAGAAGTATATATGTTAAAAATTAAGTGATTGTTTTGATCTCCGAAAGGAACGGGACCAGAAGGTGTCCATCGTGACCGGGTTCTACGGGATCACAGTGTATATAAAAGGTATTTTTGGTTGATATACATGCTAAGACATGTTGTGTGGTATGTGTAATAAATATTATTTTGACCTCGAGTCCTAATGTGGTTGAGTTTCGAAAGTTGTTATGTTACCCAGACCTATGAGTCTAAATGTTGTTATGTTACCCAGACCTGAGAGTCTGAGGGTTGTTAGGTAAGTACAAGCTTTGTTAAGATACCCGGACCGTTGAGTCCGAGGTTATGATGTAAGTATGTTATGTATGGTTTGGATATGTTACCCGGACCGTTAAGTCTGAGGTTGTTATGTTGTGGATATGATACCCGGACCGTTAAGTCCGAGGTTGTTATGTAAAGTATGTTTGGTTATGGAAGTTTTATGTTGCAAGTAATTCCATATTCTAATCCAATGATGCGTGGGAAGTGTGAACTTCGAGGACGAAGTTCTTTAAGGGGGGTACATTGAAATACCCCAAACCTTGATATGTTGTTTAAATATATACTATGGTATATAAAGGCTAAAAGTGCCTTATAAAATGCGATTAAGTGAATTAAACCAAAGTAAACACAGTAAAGTGCTACTAAGACAGTTTGAGCAAAAAATGCTCTAAGCTTGGAGTGAACTTGGTAAGGACCCAAAGAGCCTACCAAGACTTTAACATTCAATTATGATTTAATGAGGAATAAGTTCTTAAGAAACATTGGTAGACAATTAAACAAACAAAACACAATAAATACCTTAAAGCCAATATGGGCAAAAATGTGCTCTAAGATTGGGATAAGTTTGGTTAAGACCTAAAAAGCTTACCAAGACCTTATTTATATGTTAATGAACATATTAAATCAATTCCTAAAGAAAAGCAAGCTTGAAAACAAGCTTGAAAACAAGTTAAAACACAAAATGTGCTTTAAGGAGCCTTAAAGCACATTTTTGAAAATTGTCTTGGAAATGAGTTTTGAGTGGCTAAATGTCCATCATTACTCTTTAATCAACATTTGTACTACTTAGTGTCACATTAGGAAGCCTAAATCAATGAGAAATCAAAATTTTCACAATTATGTGCCTTAATTTGTGAATAGTGCTTAAATAGTGCTAGTTTTGACTTAAGTCAACCTTAATTGGTTAAATGGTCAACAAAGACAAAAATCAGTCTAATTACAAGAGGGGTGCGATTTTATTAGAGGTGAGTCATCACCCTTGCTAGTTATTAAAGGAAGGAGAATTGATAAAGTAAAGTACTATTTGCTTTTAAACATAAATATCTTTACAAGTGTACTCTCTCACCTCATTTCTTTCTTTCCCACTCATTCCCAACGTGTTCTTCTTCATCCTCCCAAGCTCCAGCCGTTCTCCAACAGTACCCCTTCATTCTTCCTCTTCTATTGCTTGTAACTTATGATTCCATGCTCCAAAATCAATTTCAAGACTACCTTGTCTTAGTTAGACCAAGCTCTTCATTTCCCTCTTTTCAAATCTTCAAAAGCTCCATTTCAGTGCCATGGATATTCACCATTGAAGGAGCTTGAGCTCATATTTTCATGCCTTGTCATTTCCTTTGCTTCAAGGTAAGGAAAACCAAAGAAAAACTTCATTTCCCCTTGTTTTTATATATGACCGAGAATCACCCATTGATGGTGTGTTCTTTTGATCTTTCATAGCCTCGTTTCAAACTTCAATGGACTAGGAGGAGTCCTCTCTTGTTACTTATCCAAGTTCTCTTTCAAATTCCAAGGTAAACATCAATTTTAGTGTTTTAAAACACTTATGTAAAACTAGGGTTTATATATGAGTTTAGGTATGAATCTTAAACCTCATTACCCTTATGTATGTGTATGGATAGAAGGTTGACAAGTGATCAAGTCCTTGCTAATTTTCAATCCAAGGAAACAAGAAAGAAGTTTGGAAGGAAAAGAGGTAAATAACCTAACCTAATGTGGTTTGATGTGCCTTAAGGAATTGAGATATATTTGCTTAATAAATAACCTAAAGAGCCAATGGGAAATGAGATAGAAAACTATCCACAAGGTGGACTAAAAAGACATGGGAGCCTTGTGTGTGTATTTGCAGGTTGAAGGCATTTAAATGTGGGAAATTCAGTGTTTAAGTTTAATGTTATTTAAGGGCCTAAGAGCCATGTTATTTAAGGGCCTAAGTGCCAAGCAATTTAAGTTTATGCACTATATTGTGATGTAGTGTAGTCTAAAGGTTTAGTTGTGTGTAAAGAATGTTTCTTGTGGAGATGAATGTCTTTGATGGTTAAAGGATGAAAAACAATATGTTTGTGTGTAAGGAATGTGTATTGAGTGATTAAGTGTTCTTGGTGGTCAAAAGGTGAAAACCTAAGTATTTGGATGTGAGAATAACAAGAGAATCTATGGCAAAATTTAGTTGATAAACAAAGAGTTTAGGAATTGTAATTGATTTTATGACCTAGAAGGTGCTAGGAATGGTTAAGTGTAAAGAGATGGTGAAGAAGGTGAATTAAGGTGTTCTTAAGTGTTAAAGTGCCTTGGGCATTGTCTGGTGGTTTTAGAAATCAAATGAGTGTTTTGGAATACACCAAAGTCATTTTGGGATTATGTTAAGACTTATGCAAACTTAGGTAAACAATGACGAGATATGAACTTGTGGAGAAATTTCAAGTAGTGGCATAACAGAGTTTTGGTTAGTGAGAAATGATGCTTGGGAGATGGTGTTATACTGGTGAGAAAACATTTTGGTCTAGTGGTGGTTTATAGTTATAAAACACCACTTAGAAACCTAGTGAAAAGCATTATAAGTGCAAAGGACTTTGTAAGAAAAGAGTAAGTGTTTAAGGAGTTAGAAAATGAGTTTGGTGGATGTTATATGAGGGTTTAAGGGTGCCAAATGATGTTAGGACACATTGGGAGGCATGAGGAAAAGTTTGGAAAAGATTTGACAAGTTTGGACATGTTCTGTTGCGGACCGACCAGGGGACCGACCCTGTCTGGGTCGGTCGGCCTTTGTAAACCACCCGTAAATGTTTCTGGAATGGACCGACCCAGGGGGCTATGGGTCGGTCGGAATAGTGTTGGGTCGGTCGGGTAAGTTTTAAAAGACGGAAAAGTTTCTGGAATGGACCGACCCAGTTGGTTGAGTCAGTCGGTGGGTCGGTCGGACCCAAATTTTTTTTTTAAAAAAAAACAGAAAGGAATATGACTTAAGTAGTAAGCCCTAATGGGTATAATGAGGACAACTAAGTGTAAGTTCATTTGTAAAACATGTCATATAAGTATGTAAACACTTAGTAAAATTGGTAGTTAAACACGGTAAATAACCGGCGCTATTAATCATGTATAGGAGTGGCCTACGGTGGAAACCAATCGAAGCAGGGACCAAGGTATGGTTTTCTTGCAACCTGTGTCCTACCGGATTACACCGGCTTGTGTGCCAACTTGTTTTTCTGAGTGTTTGCCACCTTGTAAGATAAAAACATGAAATGAGTTTATAGCAATTCATTTATGTGGCGTGTTTAGTTCCGATACCGTTTAACCTCGAAGTGTGTAAATCATAACTAACCAAATCTAGGATCACATAAGAGATCGGTATTCGGATTCAACGACCCATACCATGGGGACGTTCTAACAACGGCTATGCGTGAGTTAGTTGTGTGTTGATTGTGCGTGTATATATGTCACCTCACTTGTGTGTTTAACCCAGTTGTGTTTCCGTGTGGTGTGTGGATGTGATAGGTTCCATAATAGAGCTCTAACTATTTATTCATAAGTGTAAATGTACTAATAGGGGGTGAGGAATCCGGTCGTTCCGGTCGCGCGTTGTTTGGGAGTGGGTATCCATCCTTGCTTTACCTTCCTCTCTGTTATGTTAAGGTTGTTTTTCCTTCTTGGATTACAATCTCCCGCTAGCTTCCTCCAAAGCTTACCTATTCTGACTGATGATCGGTCTAGGGGGAAATATGTGTGTTTGGGGGTGTGTTCGGATCACTATATCCGATCCATCTTTAAGTTAAGTTACTCGTCTGACAAAAAGGACAGTAATGAGTGATGTAACAAGCTTATCATGAGGGTGTTATCATTCTCTAGGCTTACCAAGTTAACTAACTGTGATGGGTCGTCTCCTAAAGTGAAATGTTCCCGTTGTGTATGTGTTGTTTCTTGCTATGCCATATATGTTAAAGGGTATGGTGAATTGATACGTGGAGTATGTGGATCATGGATATGAATCCCAGGTTATTATATGGGAAATTTAAGTATAACCCGACAAATGGGTAATGTCGTCTGATATAGAATTAGCCCCGTTAGAGGAGAAACCTCAAGGGTTAAAAACAAAATGAGTGAACTGACGAGTTTTGTTGTGTTGATTGATTTGTTGGACCCCGTTGTTGTGGGTATGCTATGTGTTATGTGTTTACGGTTTTTCATGCATGATTTAAATGTAATCAACCACATGCTTAGACGACAATTAGTTGTGCGTGGCCCGGTAGCATGCGGGCTGCCGAATTACCATACCAGCAAAGGTGCTGAGCCCTGGGGGCCACCCTTTCTTTCTTTTTCTATTTCAGGTACAAGGAGCTGGAAGCCGTTCGAGAGTAGGACGGGGTAGTTGTTGTGTATATAATGGGTAGTCATCTAAATTGAGTATGTATTGTGGGAGTAGTAAGACCGAAATTGTTGTCGGCATTAGTTTGTAAATACTCGGTACAGTTGGAATGTATATGTATATTAATTGTTGGAAATGGAGTGAGAGTATAAGGTGTAGATGCTCGGGAATCTGGTCCATCAGACCGATACAATGTATATGTATTAGCCTTGTTAACCACGTGGGTGGTTAACGGCGTGTAACACCAATGAGTTAAGTAATGTGATGAGTTAAGTTTTCCGCTGCGATTGTTGTTATGAGTGATGTTGTTAGTTTGGGTGTTACACACACGGTAGTGGTGTTGATCCCCGTGTGGTCATGACTATCTCTAACAGGTAAGTACTACTTTGTAAGTACAAAACAATTCTCAGTAAGGTTATATATATGATATATATATCTATATATATATATATATGTATAATAATTGTTAATTTGTGACGCATTATATAACATAGGGAGTTACTACCTACAAACAAGGTTGCTCGTGCTATACTTCCTTGCTTTGAGACGAGGTGGTTTCCTGAGGGTTATAATTGGGATGGTTTGGGTCAAGATGGCCATAGATTATATTTCAATGAGTTCAAGGTAGTTAACCATACATGATCTTTAACTTCTTTTTTTTATAAGTTATGCTTACACTTACTAATTTATGCAGAAGCGCTCCCGTTGGGATCCTAACCTTGAGAGTGTCGTCTATGAGTTATTCTGCGAGAAGGGCAAAACACGATCTTCAGACACACTCTACAAGATGAAGGCTAGAAGAATGAAGAGAAAAGTCAGAGATGACATCTGGCAGGCTTGGGAATAGCAGTGGGCGAATGAGAAGAACAAGAACATCAGCGAGACTAACTCTCGCAACTGGAGGACTGAGCACACACCTAGTGGTGGTCTGTCTACTCATGCGTGAGGTTCTCGCACGATAAAGGAGCATAAGAGGGTTCTGGTGAGTCTTCTTGTTTGATAGTGTTTTTGGTTTAGTTTAATGTTATTAACTCTTACAAATACATTGAAAATATGATATGTTTATATGTAGTGGGATTGTGAAGTGTCTTTGTGGATATGAGTGAATATGAATGTGAATGCAAGTGTATATGAAATTGGATGCAAGTACATGTGAATATGATAAAGCAACTTTGAATGCATGGTGTGAGTTGTGATTGTTATCAGATTCTGATATGTGCAATGTGTGGCCAAATGCAAAAAAAAAAAAAGGGGGAGGTTATGTCAAATTTTTTAAGCCTTGATTGATTAATCATTATCTGGTTCTGACTGAACAATCTTGGTTTTTATGTGTGGGGAAATGTAAAAAAAACATGGGAGATTATGTCAAATTTTTTAAAGCCTTGCTTCTAATTTAATCAAGTGTTTTTTTAGTAGACTAAGAAATACAGCACAGAGCCAGATGCTTACACATTGTTCATACACACTCATTCGAGCAAGGATGAGCATGTAAAGAGTGTGCCAGTATGCTCCAAGGTCGAGGACACTGCTGTAAGTGTTTTAATTTAACTTATTTAAATTGTGCTACATTATTCAAATTTATTCATTAGCTATGAGTAATTATATCATTGTGTTATGATTATGAAGCATAAATACGAAGAGTTGTAAGATGCTGCCATTCAGGAGTCAGCCACTCCAAATGATCCATCTCTACAGGCCACATCTGTCGACCCTAATGAAATTTTTCTAAGGCTGTTGAAGAGAAATCAAGTTAGCAGAGAGTCTACGGTGTGGGCAAGCTAGCATCAGAGTACTTCCCTGACTCATTTCAGAGCACTGACACTAGCTCACGTGCTACCAGCTACGACCAGACTACATACGAGTCCATGAAGACGGACATTGAGCGAGATCTGATTTAGAAGATATGAGACACTTATAGAGACCAAATACGTGCTAAGGAGCGGGATGTGATCCATGAGGAGTTGCGCAACGAGGAGATGCAGGCGATGATACGAGCGCAAATCTCTCAGATGTTTCCCTTTCAGCAGGGTCCGCAGGGTCCGTACGGTGCTCCTTGCGCTAGCTCTAGCACGGGTGGATGGGGTCAGTGGCCGGGAGGTCCACGCGATGGCTCAGGTGGTCCGGGTGGTCCAAGTGATCACAGGGTATTGTCCAGGGGATGGGCATGATTAGAGTGGCGGGTATTAGATAAATATATGACATTTGACTCTATTAGACTATGTTTGTATGAGACTGCGTTTGTGTGAGACTATGTTAGTGTGATAGTATGCTTGTGTGAGACTGTTGTATCAAACTTCGACTATACTACTTTGTACCTTTTGTTGATTGAACATTTATATTAAGTTTGCTTGTATTACTCTCTATAGTAAAAATAGTATCTTATGTTAATTAGTACAAGTAACTCTTTATAGGGTTACATATTACAGATGGATTTGAATAAAATGTATTACAAGTGAAAAAATATTAGAAATCAAAAGATTAAATAATTTTTTAAAATATTAAAACAGATTAGCGACAGAATAGCAACGGAATTTTTCTGTCACTAATCGTTATTTAAAAAATGAGTAATTCCGTCGCTAAATTAGCGACGAACAAATTCCCTCGCCATTCTGTCGCTACCGAAAGGAGTAGCGACGGACAAATCCATTGTTAATTACTTTAGCGACATACAACGTCCAACGTGAATTTGGTTTAGCGACAACGCGTTTAGCGACGGATTTGTCCGTCGCTAAACGCGTGTTTTCTAGTAGTGAGGTCTACATGGATAGGCCATGTTTTAGTCAATTAGTATCCGACCTCGATGACCGAATGTCCTCTAACGATCTCAAAGTTGAGGACTTGGGATGGGATGAACTTGAAGACCCTATTATATGCATGCAGATCGACGAGTCCTCTACAATTCTGGAACAAGGACATGAGCCAAGAAAATGACCCTTTGACCATCTGCTTAAGGCGGCCTTCCGAGAGGAGTTTTGGGATATGAGGTTTCCTGGGTCAGCATGGAAGGGGAAGAAGGCTTCCATCAACTCCCTCCTCTGAGAATGTCTCTCGGGATATGATCTGTGGTACTCACCGTGACAATGCTTCATAGGTAGTTGCTCTAAAGCCAAAAGTTATTTTGATGGTCTAGTTGCTAGTGTCTGGTTGATCTTTGGCGTTCAAAGTGTCCTGCATGTTTTTTAGTCTCGTTAGGAGTGCCCTTTAGCCTTTCCCAACCTTGTTTTTCTACTTGTTTAGTCAGTCCATGTTCTTCTTTGTTTGTTTGGTTTCTATTAGGTAGCCTCTTAGGCTCTGTATGACATGACTTTTTTGTGGTTGTTTTGTAGCTATTTTGGTCTAGTTGTTTTGCTGGTTGTTTTGTGCTGGTATATATGTGTCTGTTTTGAAAAATGTTGTTTGGTAGTGTGGTTGTTTCGTCTGGTGTTTTGAATAAATTAGTTAAGTTAGTTACGTGCAGTGCGTTACCGATTCTGTGATACGATTACAAATTTTATATTACATTTTAAACATAATTTATTGTTAAGTTGTAAATAAAGAAACTACTAACAAATATACAAATTAATATGTACATAATTTATTAACTACGAAGACAAATTTTGATTACAATCAATTTTTGTTAACATTTTTATTAAGGTTCATACAAATAATTTTACTATTATCAACCACAAATCTATCAATGGATAACAATAATTACAACTATATATGTTTTAAAACACCCAGACTACTTGTTCACATTTGAATAAAATAAAAATATAATAATAATTAGTGAACTTTATTAATGTTTACATCATACAAAAAAATAAACAATTTTGTTGTTAGAAAAATATGGCCTATATATTACTATATGTACATATATTAAATATTCAGGTTTTTGTACCTTATTTTTAATAAAATGAATACTACCATTACAATGTGGTGTTGGTAAATAATTTGTAAATCCTACTAATGACATTTTTATAAAAACAAATAATAAGTTATTTTTTATGAAATTAGTTAATTATTAATATCAATCACTATAATTTCGCAACCCTAACTTGTAAACAATAATATGCACGATATTCATTCTCTTCATTACGGTAATTTTACAAATTTACGTTATTCATTCTCTTTGCAGCATAAATTGTTGGTGTTTTGTGCTGGTATATTTGTGTGTGTTTGAAAACTGTTATTTGACAGTGTGGTTGTTTGGTATTTTTGTCAAAAATACCAACTCAGGACATACCACATATATGCCACAAAACAACAAACACCGAACGAAGCCTTAGGATTTTGGGTGATTCTAGCTCTATTAATATCACGTTTTAGTAGTGGCTCATTTCTTAGTACCTTACAAAAGCTTAGGGGTCTTGTCTTGTAGTGCACCTAGTGTCCTCACATTCTCATACCCTTGTCCTTGGCATGTATCCCCCACGGTTGGTTTCCGTTCATGGTTTAGTGGTGTGTTTATTTAGTAATCTTGTTGTGCCACTAATCAAATATCAAATGTTTTTTTTAAAAAAAAGATTATCCAGACGATGTGAAAAAGGTGTGGGACCACTACATTTGTATTGGCTGAGTATTTATGTACAATACGTCCAGGGTGTAATATGGTTATTAGACACGGGTACTGTTGTGGTTGGGTGGTAACAAAATAAAAGACTTCTGCAAAGACGTGTCCCTCTGCGTCTCTTTTCTTTTTTATTTTTTATTTTTTGAAATCCTCCACCATTACCGAGAGAGTATGAGCGGTCTCTTTTTTTTTTTTCTTTTTATTTTTTGAAATCCTCCCATTAACGAGAGAGAGAGAGTATGAGAGATTAAGGTGAAAAAAAATTTAGATTTCAAAATGTTATAACTCATTAAATATAAGTGCAAAAATAAAAAAATTATACCATTGTTCATCATTTTTTGTGCTCTTCAAAACAAGATGTATCATGAATATGTTTTGGTAAACTTAAAATTTATTTTTTAAATGAGTATATATTAGGTATTTTTAAAGTGAATCTTATTCATTAGAAAAATGAATCTTTTTTAATAATAAAATGAAACTTATTCATTAACAAAATGAATCTTACCCAAACACTCTAAAAACCACCATAGTAAAGATAAAAACGTCGAAGACATTTTTATGGTTTGTAGTGTACGTTTTACGATCGTTAGACCCTAAACCATAAACCCTAAAAACCCGTCGAGTCAGTAGTATGACAATTTAAAGTGTAGAACCAATACCAAAAAGATTACCCTACCCCCCCCCCCCCCCCCCAAACACCTAAAACTACCCTAAGAAAGCTAAAAACGTCGAAGACATTTTTATGGTTGTAGTGCAGGTTTAGGGTCTAATGACCTAAACCCTAAACCACAAACCCTAAAAAATTGTCGAGTAGTGACGACAATATAAAATGTAGAAGTAATGCCAAAAAGATTACCCTACCTCCCCCCAAACACCCTAAAAACCACCCTCACATAAGTTTGTGGTAGGATTAACTTTTACTAGTATTAAACAAAATATTCACTTTTCTTAAACCTTTGATTCACCTTTAAAAAACCTTTGATTCACTTTTCTTAAACCTCTTATCACTTTAGTTGAAACAATCTCTATTTACGAGAATCACTTTCTTAAACATTTGATTCACTTTTCTTAAACACATGATTCACTTTATAAAAACGTCTGATTCACATTTCTTAAACCTCTTAATCTATGCTTACGAGATTCACTCTTATTACTCTGCTTCAATTTGTAACAACTTGTGATCCAATTTTTAACAACTTTTGATTCATTTTTCTAAAATCTCTGATTCACACTAGTCAAACAATCAGGATCACTTTAGTTAAATAATCTTTGTTATGAGATTCACTTTTTTAAACCTCTTATTCACTTTTACACAACTCTCTTATTCACTTTTTAACAACTTTTGATTCACTTTTTAACAACCTTTGATTCACTTTTCGTAAACTTAAGATTCACAATAAATTTTAAAAAATATGTACATACACAAAATAAAAAAAAATAAAATATATCCAAACATATTCATGTTTGGTCTTATTTTAAAGAGCTCAAATATGATGAACAATGATATAAAATTTATGTTATTTGGACTTATATATAATAAACTATAACATTTTAAAGTTTTACAAAAATATAAAACATAAAAAGACAAAACAAATAGCAAATGACTAAAGAGCTTATGTAAGGCTAATAGAAGTGATCACATCCATTAATTAATAAAACCAAAATCCACCAGTTAATTAATTAATCTCTTATAGTCAGATTAGATATTAACTAATTTGAGGAAAACTAAGGAAAACAAAAGGACTTTCTCGAAATCAAAGAAGCCAATAAACAAACAGGGCTTTTGCTGCCCTTGAACCAAAAATTGGTAGATCATGATGATCATTTCCATTAATGACGCTACTAATTCCTTCTATTACTAAAGCCGTATGATCATCCATCGCGGGATAATAACGATCACCGGCCGTAATATCCCAACTAAAGAGCACTGTGAATAATTGTGGATGATTATGACGTTAATCGTCATTGAATTATTACTCACGCCATTAACATTACTAATGTTAATGATGCCGATGTCGCCGCTGCTTTCTTCTGTGTTGTAGGAAGTTTAGTTGTGCTGCTCACAATAGTAGTCCATGGCAAAGCCACCGCTGTTAGCCTGTTAACGAGTACTCAACCGCCTCCCGCCATAATCTGACCGCTATACTTTTTTCTCTCGGCGGACTTGAAGGTCAAAACATCATCATCATCCTCATCTGAACCAGAATCGTCTTAATTACTTACCGGACCTGTGTTATAGTTAGACCCTTATAAAATTAAATTATGATGATTTAGAAAAATTATTAAATTAAATTACACACCACTATATTATATTTATTTATAGATAAAAATAAAAGTAACTGTGAATATTTGTGATGATCTCAATTGTCACCATTTTACTATGTGTATTTAATTATTGTTTTAAGTACTAAAAAAATTTGGGACCTGTTCTATTGAGCGGAATGCACTTCCACCCTAATCTGAACCCACCACCAGCTAACTAGGTACTACAGGCCCATAATGTTGTACTAGTACTGAATTAATATAGAACTTGAAATATTTCTCAACTTGCAACGGTTAAAACCCAAATACATGGGCTTGCTTGGTAGGAGAGTATGAGAATAAGTCTATGAGAATGGAAGTAAAAACTCTCTCTATTACTGTTGTGACCCAGATTTTTTTTATTTTGTTTCTAAATCGTAAAGGGAGTTTATGACATTTCTGATTGTTATTATGTTAGCTTTAGGAAGGAGGGTCTATTGTTTGGATTTTATTTAAGTCAGGAAAAGGAATTTTCCAACTTCCTTTTTCTTCGTTTCTTTATTTACGTTAATTTTTTCTTCTTCTTCTTTATTTTATTTATTTTAAGTTAAGGAAGGGAATTTCTAATTCCTTATTTTATTTTCCCTCCTCTTTCATTTGACTCTCGTCAGTTCTCTGTTCTTCTTCCTCGCTCTCAACTCCCTCCCTTTGCGCTTCTCTCTTCATCATCTTCTTCTCCACATGTTTAATTGCATAAGTAATTTGCTTGTTGAATTCCGTACGTCAGTCAATCGTTTTCTAGGTTATAGATGCAAATTTCGGCTTTGGTCTTCGTAGAGTTCCTCCTTTCCCTTCTCTGATTTTGGTTTCAAAATCCGATTGTTCAGTTCATAGTCTGTCAAGTCCGTGTGGGGATTCGAGGAGGGCGCGATGTGGAGTTTGTAGAGGTGTGCTATGCTTGGAATGTGAGGTAAGTGGTAGATGGATTCGGTTGTGTGTGTTCACCCACAGGAGTTTCCGGTTGTCGTTTTGTTTTCGTATAAGTTTTTTGATTCTCTGATCTGTGGTGATTCTGACTTGCTTTTATTTACCTTTTCGCTTTATTAAAATCCCACGGGAAGTGTTTTCGTTTTGCGTATTTTGATATGAAGGATTATGCTTTAACATGGTGAATTATGGATTTGATTTGCTTCTGCTTTGACATTGTTTTACTGCAAATTTGTAGTGTCTTGTAAGTCTGGACGGGTGCCTTGGATGTGTGTATTTGGCGACAATTATGCTTTGTCCGGACGTCCAGAGATGTAAGTCGGACGGGATGCGAGGACAAGTCTTGGGTTTGCAGTTCGACTTGTATCCAAACTTGCAAGGCCGGACACAAGTTTGGACACACGTATGTTGTTTTTTGGGCTCTGTCCGGACCTGTAGGGTCAGACAGATGTCCGAACATCTCCTAGATTTCAAACTGGGTATGCGTTCGGACTTGTGACTCGGACGTATGTCTGAGCGTGTGTTAATCTGCTATCTGGCGTGCGTCCGGACGTAATTTTTTTGCAGTTCGGCGTTCGTCCGGACTTGTAAGTCCGACACATGCCAGACACTCTCTGTTTTCACCTAACTTTTTCGTTTGAGCTCCATTTTGACTTCCGTTTGCGGGGGTTAGGATCCCCTCAGTGTGTATGATCTGTTTGACATGTTTTGGCATATGTTTATGTGTGTATCTATTTCAAAGTCTCCATTATGTTTCTTGAAATACCCCTAACCTTTAAAATATAATTAAATGATCTATTAATGATCTAAGATGATTATTAAACATCTAAATATTATTGGGGAACAATTTAAAAGAGCTCAACAAGGCAAAACACGCCTTAAGATCGGTAAAGCCAAAAATGTGCTTTAAGACACCATGAAGTTGTATGACCCCAAGCAGGATCCAAAGTGGATTCCTAAGTATTATAATGAAGCAAGGAACACAATAAAACCATTCTCAAAGAGAACTAAGCTCAGGAACATCCATGTGACACAAAAATGTGCGCTAAAACTCCTTAAAGCACGTTTTTGTGAGATTGCCTTTTAAATTGATTTTTAATGGGCTTACAAATTATAATTATCCTTAAATATGATATTTTATCATATTATATCATATTAGGAATTTAATTCCAGAAATTTACGAATTTTTACAAATTTAATATTACAAAATATTAATAAAACCCTAAAGTGGGCCCAGAAAGTCAAATTGACCAAGCATGGTCAATGGTCAATTAATTGACTCATTTGGACCATGGAGGCCGGCTGCAATAAGAGAGGAGGGAGCATAAGTCATGATTGACAAATAATGACCTAACTATACATGACTTTTTCAAAAATAAGTTACTTTTTCATTATTACCAATCATTCCCTCCTTCCTCCTTCCTTCCTTGTCCGATCTTCACCATCCCAGCCGAGTTCTCCCTTCCTCTCAAGCTCTCCAAGTGTGTTCTTGAGCATGGAAGGCAAGCCTAACTCCTAAGCTCCTAATGTAAGTGTTTTAATGTCATTTTTAGCTCTTTTTCTTCATCTCTTCACCACCAACACCTAAATTTCGTGGCTCATCAATTCCTATGGCTTATTCTCAGTGTTCTAAGGTTAGAACAAGAGCTAAACTCGGTTGAGACCAGTAGAGGGACCAAGGTTGTTCAAATCTACATTTTAAGGTAAAAATGTGCTTTAAGCTCATAACTTTTGATTCCCTTCGAGTTTGGCTGTGAAACTTTGGTCATAGCCTCATCTTCTTCTCCTTTTCATGTGGAATCTGTTGGTTAGCCATTTGGAGCAAGGGTGACCGAGATCCAAGAGAAATACTCTCTTTTAAGGCATTTTCCAAGGTAAAACCTAATAACGGTAGTATTTCGAGATCTAACTATTTCCTATGTCAATATGGTGGATCTAACACCTTGTGGTGTGTTTGGTTCAGGTCGAAAATACCTAGAACTTCCCTTGCATTTTAAGGTGATTTTGCCTTAAATCTTACATTAATTATTCCTTATGGTTAAGCTCAAGCTTGGAGTGTAACCATATCTTGTTTTTGTGTATTAAACATGTCTAAATCAAGTGGTGAATTTTCCTACAAGTGACCGAGCCTATACAAGGATAAATCAAGGTATAAACACCTTAAACTTATGATTTTTGTAATTTTTAAGCATATATATATATATGGCCGAGAGAGTGAATGTATATATATAGGTCATATTGACCTAAAAATGGAAAAAAAATGGCTAAGATAAATTAAGCTAGTCATTTAAGGGATTTAATTAACATAATGGTCAAATTATGACATTATGTGGAAAAATAATTAAACCTAAGTGAGGCCGAATATATATGTGATATTTTGAGACATTTATTGTGTAATTTATTTTGCAAGTTCAAGGTTGTAATAAGGCCATGTCATTAGGCCATTTTAATTTAAGTTTATAAGCTTATTTAGTTTTATTTATGCTTATAATTAAAGTTGGGGCCAATTCGTAATTATTAAGGAATTAGAAAGCCGTGGGTATAAATAAGAGCAATTTAGGGTTTTTAAATGAATTTAATAAGAAGTATAACATTTTATAAAGTTTTGGGTAAAAATTGTAAAAATAGAAAAGTATGGGGTGTTGTTGGTAATTACCGAAAGTTTGGGTCCCAATTGGTATTAGTAGTCAAAGTTGACTATGTAGGAGACCTTGACCAAGTTTGGAGAATTTAAGGAATTAAAATACTACCTTATATTAAGATAGTAATTAAATTGTAAAAGATTTATAAGTCGTGGTGGGGTGGTATTGTGATTCCGAAAACTAGGGGTACTAAATGGAGCTTAGTACAAACCTTAGATTATTAGGGATTTTTAGAAGTTGATTTGGGTAAATTTGGAGTTTATATGAAATTATCTAGGTATATTATAAGATATTTCATAACATTGTTACACATGGGTAACATATGTGGTAAAACCGAGATTTAGAGGAAGTATAAGTAAGGTTAATAATGATATTTATAACCTTTTGGTATGGTTTGGTAATTTTTGGGATTATATATAAGGTTTTATGAAGATATATGTATAATATATAGTTTTGGTGATATTAGAAACTATATGTTTAAAAATGGGGTAAATTGGTGAATATAGAAAGTTAAGTGGTGGAAATTAAATTTAAATAGACCATGGGGTCTGCTCGGCATTTTGGAGAAATTATAACTATGGGTTATAATTATATTAAGGTTTAAGGATTATAATATAAGGTATACATTATAAGTGTAACAATGGAATATATTTTTGGATTGATTTGTAAGTTATGGAAGTTGGTGGGAATTAATTAAAAACCGAGAGTTTAAGTGCTGTTTGGATTTTATAACAAAATATAACTATAGGTTATAATTGTTTTAATGACTTAAATGTCATAATATATGTTATATAACTATAATATAACATTATATAAATTATGTGGTGGATTTTGTAAATATTTGGGAATTATAGGTGCTGTTCGGAAATATTACTATTTTGGAATGAAGTTTATAATATGGTTTTTATGTTATAAGAGCTATAACATTTATAATATAAGAGGTATTCATCAAAAAGAATGAATATATATTATAATGACTTACCATATAATAAATAGCCCTATAATGCATATACATAAATAAATATATGTCATAGTGTGGTGGAAAATATAATATAGTTCAATAACTATGTGTTACCACAATTAAAATGATATGAGATGAAGGGAAAAGAATTATAAACATTGGATATGGAATTCTAATGTTAAGAGTGTACATGAAATAATAAGGATTTATATAATTCAAAGTATTGTACATATGAATTATACAACATTACACTTGGAAAAACTAACCTTAGAAAAATAAATACTAAGGTGAGATGTATAGTGCATGACGAAGAATCATACATGCAATAAAGAAACAAACTATACGATCTACAAATATACGTTTAAGTTACATGCGATAACAAAGTCCAACAATAAGTATGTTAATATACGAGATAAGACTACGCATGTAATGTAACACTTTTCCAATCTCGAGTTAAACCGAAAGCCCGACCAACATTGACAGTTAATAACGGGGGGTTAACCGGGAGTTATTAGTGACGGTACGGGGTACCGTAGAATTTTGTGTTGTTATACAGTATGCTAATCAGTAGCATTATGTATTGTATAGACTGTTAGAGACGACACACGGAGCATAGGATCTTGCTGATTCATACTCCACCGTAATACACCAGGGTGAACGGTATGTTATTTATGTGGCTTGATTGTCTCTGAGGATTCCCTCAGTTCAGACATTGTGTGAAAATCTGTGATAAGATTGAATGTCTGCTTGTGTGAATTAATATGCTTGAGTTGTGTATTAATGCTGCTTTACTATTACTGTCATGCGATAACAGTACCGTTCGTATATATGAACATATTATAAAACGAACTAGCGGCAGTGATGCTATCTTGTATGTGTACATAAGGAACGTAAGTAAACGTTGTAGCATCAGGATAATAAGATATATATTATCTGAGACTTATATACGGAGCATTGGCCTCTTTAACGCCGCTCTCGTATCTAACACTGGATCCCGAGTCGACATACTCAGGATTGGACTAACGACCTTAGTCTATTGTGTTAAAGGAAGTAATAAAACGATGCGATGGTATAGATAAGTTATCAAGAGGATGTGGCTCTTGCTGTGAAATGTGATCCATTAACGATACTAGGATACCGTGTGGTAACCGTAAGTATCAGGATAAATTTCCAACGAACTACAGATTGTTCGTAGGACGGAGACTCTACCGCTGGAGTGGCTACTGCCGTGGGTGACCCGCCAAAGAGATGGGTAACTTAGAGACACGTCGTTCTAATGAGACGTTGTCATTAGACATGACCGAACAATTACGAACGATTATAATAACTCGTACATTAGGCGAACATTATGTGGGCGTGCATGCCAAAGACGAGAGTTCATACTCGTTTATAATTCTCGTTGTTTCGCCTTGTTGTTCACTGGTTATGCTGTGTGGTTATGTGTGGTATGTTGGTGGTGTTGATTGAATAAGTCGTTGTACTCATAAGTGTGTGTTGTGAATTGGATTAATTAAATAAACTGTACTTATATCTGTGTGTGAACTGGATGAGTCGAGTCACTGTGCTCGTGTGTGGATTTTGTGGATTGTTCGTCGAACGGGTCGACGTACTCAACTATGAACTTTCAGGTGTTGTTGGAGTGGAGTCTACGTACTCATATAAGCGTTATAACGCTTTCAGTGGTCTATTACGATGCGATGTGTGGAGCCGGGGGCTTATTTGTTATTTGAGTTTACTGCAAAATATAATGTTGCTTTACAGTTTTAATATTAAACTATTTGCATGAAAATGGTTTGCATGCTCTCGACCAAATAACTGAATGGTCCGAGGGTGCATGACAGTCAGGTAATAACATACTCAGCAGGGGCTGATTCCATACCACAAACTACCATTTTTGCAGGTATGCAACTTCCGGTGTCGGCAAAGAGAGTGACGCGCTGGGTAGTATGATTACAGTTATTCGAACATGCACTGTTGCATTTTGATACGAACCTAGAAACGTGTATAGGTTTTGGATACTTAGAACTGTCACTGTGAATGTATTACATTTTGGTTTGGGAAGTTTAGATATCTCTCTGTTGTCACTGCGAGAAAATGTTTCGTATGTAAGAATATATCAGGAAGCACGTTATTACTCGTATGGGCGAGTGAGAACGGTGACACCAGTAGTTGTTGTTGAGATTACCGCTGCGATTATATTGTTAAGTAAGATGATTAGGAGCCGATCAGAGTAGGGGTGTTACAAAAGTGGTATCAGAGCGGAGTACCGCTCTGATGACAAGAGATAGTAGGATTTATACAGTGAGCATAGGTTATGGGGATATGGGAAACGTTGTGAGGATACGTGACTTTGCGGGGTTGATGCAATGATTAAGACTTGCACACCATAGCCGTAGAGGCACTTCAATATTAAAAGACCGAGACTGCGGTATTAGACCGAGTTGAGGTTTAACCCGTCCTCTTGACTTATGTCAGGAAGAGGTCTGGGTAACAGTACTAAGGAAGAACACGGGGCAGCGGATGGTGGTGAAGGTTCAGCAACCCCAAGTAATGCGAGGACGGTATGAACCGCTCGCACTTGATGGGAGAACATCCCGGGGAATTTGCAATGGTACCCCACCCGCCGCAGCCCGTACCCTGGGTACTATCTAGTGAGACAATGAAATGAGAAACACCACGGAGATAACTCTCCTGATCGGAAAGACTCGATGTGGATGCTATGAGAATTATGTTAAATATAGAGAATAAGACTTTAAGTTATGATGAGCTGTGGCATAATGCCTACCATATGAGTATTAAATGAATATTAAAACAAGGTTGAGGAGATAATTTCCATAGGACTAATGGGGTTCGCTTGCTATAAGCAAAACAACCCTGTCCTATATCCAAGAAAGCACGGGTCAGTGCGCTTGGGGGAAAAGGAGTGGAAACGACGAGTAATGATTAGTTTAAAAGATATGTGACAGATGGAAGGAATTACCTTTTTAAGTCTCATCCAAACCGGGTAACTCTAAAACCATGCAACACTGAAGGTTCAAGATGGCCCGACGTGCATGAGGAGAAATCTTAAGAACTGTAGGAACAAGAACTCGTTAAATTGCTATCATGCAACGCCTCGTGAGGAAAGTAAGACCTTACTACCATGACAAGCTTGTGGGAACGAGTGCGGGAGTGAGACTGTATAAATTTGAATAAGAACTTCTGACATGAACAGGAACCCGACTAGGGAATAGCACTGCACTGACACACCGTACGGTGGTGCAGGCTGCATGGCGCACTTGCCATTGCAAGTGCCACACTAACCAAAGTACCAAATTTCAAACCTACCTTACGCACTTGCTACAGCAAGTGCAGCGACAGTAAACTATTTCTAAAGGACCGAGTGGTCCAAGTGGTTACCAATAAACACTAAATTTTATGTGAGTCCGTAATGCAATAAAGTAAGACATAGCCTTCTGAAGGGCAGAGGTACGAAACCCTCGGGTTGGAGGTCGATTAAACCTCGGGAAGACCTAGCCGGTCTGACCATTAAACCTGAAAATAATACACCATTCCGTAGAAAAATAAAAGGAGAATAAATGAGAATAACAATAATTAATGCCTACAAGCCTAACCCCAGTGCCGGTATGGACATGAAACGTCAATCATTACCGGTGGGGAGTGACGGGTCTTTAGGACCAGCGTGACCATGTTTAGAAGGTGCACGACACTCGTGGTTAAACCATTACCACTGAATATTGCCAGAGGGCAAGAGGTGAGTTATACGAGTCAGAACTTTTCAAAAATATAATTATAAGGCAGAGGTGATCGTGCAATAAAAAGGGCCGAGGTTATGCCCGCACTACACACACCGGAGGTGTTGTTGATCCGTTATACTGCTAGACTCCCGTATGGAGGGCAGTGGATATAACAAAAAAAAGTGAAAATTGTTCGATGACGGGAGATACCGTTACCTCAAAGAGGATGGAGGAGATATGAGTTGAATAAGAGTAAGAACTACACAATGAAGAGGAATGATTAGCGGAAACCACTAAATTGTGGGTATCCAATTGTAACCTCAGAGAAAGTATTAGAACCAACTAGGAATAAATTAAATAACAAGATTAACAGTCATTTAACTATCAGAATAAGTATTGAGTCTGAATACCGTATGGCATAGGCCTACGGAGGGATACCTTAGTACCACCAAAGTGACCCAAAACTAGGGGAAAAAGGGTGATGAATCACAAGTACTGATTAATATCAGACTAACGGGACGACCATAAGACAGGGGAAACATGAAGTGTCAACCTTTATCATGGAGTCCGGAAACACCATAAGGTGTAACCCAATAGATTGGGTGGAATTCGAATACTGGAAACTCATATCTGAAGGCGTTGACAGCCTAAGAGTGAACGGGAGAGATAATAAGTAGTTACTGATCCCCACTCACAGATACCAGATGACGAGCGTGTGGAAATCAGAAGTAGGGCGATAAGTCGCAAACACCTATCTTAGAGAAATTGAAGGAAAGATACATTAATACAAGAACCCATAGAACCTAATATTAGGGCCATTCTGACATTAAAGGTTAAGAATTGGCAACATAGTTACTCAAACATAAATTACCGAGACTAAGAGTACGATAATCACCGGGTACGAACGCTACGAGTGCACTAAACGAGACATGGGACGACCACACTCCTAGGAGCTTGTGGGCCTGACAGACTATATTAAGTTAGTTGGGTAAGTAGTAATGTATCAGTATGGTACCCCATGCATGTAAACGAGTAGTGTAGGACCCAGGAGGTAATCCACTCTGTGTCTAAGTCAGCGAATGGAACCCTGACTAGGTAAACCATGTAATGACGAGAGAGATCTCAGTCAAACTAGCAAGGTTAGGAAAATCAAGGATAGCTTGATAATAAAGTGACATAAGGTCGCAACTCCACAGTGGAGGAGTTAAACATAAGTTTTGGGGATTTTAGTAAACGAGGAAACTAAGGCCAATTTAATGGTAATGGCAAGTTGAACTCATGAATGAAAAGAGGAATTGAGGTATCTAAGGAAGTTATATTAGAGAAACCTGTGTGATATTAGATGCTACCCAAAAGGGGGGACACAGAGAGAATTATACCACGCGCTGAGGGCGCCGCGATGATGTCGCATTAAATAATAATAACCACATGCTCAAGTCATAAACGTTAGTATGTTAGTACCAATTAGGTTGAACAGAAAATGAATACCAAGCTAAAACCCACAGTCGTACTGTATGTTTACAACAGACGAAGGGCGAAAGCGAGCGTTATGAGAGATACTCTAAACTAGAGATTAGATACTCCATGCAAACCGCAATAGCGGATAACCGTCTAATCGACTGGTACATGGTGCGCAACAAACGACCATTAGAATAACTGTTAACCCAATTATGTTAGTATGAATTAGAACATGAAAGACCAGATAAACTAATGGATTCCCCTAATCGAGTAAAGGGATGAACCATACGTGTGGGTACTAAAATACCAAAACACTAGGGATTCGAGTTCACACCAACAAAAGAGGACCTATAAGGTACCTACGGAATGAACTCATTCCTGAGGGAAAAACTTTGAGTCTTGAGGCGCCAGTTAGTTGCGCATAGCAGACTCGTTTTGACATTTAAAGGAAATTACTACAAACACTAGGTGCTAGAGCATAGCTCGACAACCCTTAAACCGAAGGTTAGTTCGGTAGGGTGACATGAACCCTTGGGAGTATACCATGAACATGTATAGGAAACAGAAAGAATAAATAAATAGCTAATTGAAATAATAAAAGTGTGTAACAAACAATACCACACAGTGAATAACTTACTCCATTCCCATAATTATGGAAGACCGTGTAGAAAACACCGTCACGTGGAGTCGAAACCGACATAAAACTACTACCTAAAAGAGGTAAACTAACCATAAAGTAGTTGGGCATACTGCTTGCGGAGCGAGTGGGCCCATATATTGCATAGGTTTGACATGCCTAGCAGGTTTGGGGAAAACAAATGATGTGTTTACATCTCCCGATCAAACCGTATATAAATAGACATACACCTAACCGAGATAGGCTGTATAGCCAGATGGACTAAAGCCGACCCTAGAAAAAAAGGGGTAATGAAATATGTAACACATTAGTGCACGAATAGATCCACAGGAATGGAACATCTTGAACTTATTACTTCAAGATGATATATATTCGTAGATTACGTGGGCGTAATCCTTGTATTTTAAGGGGGGTAGAACGCCTTAACATACCGTACGTTGGAGTACGTAGCGCATGGTACACATGCTGCAAACACTATTATTGTACGTAGAGTACAAGTGTCATGATTGTGTTATATTACTTGAAGTAATACTGTGATGTATTATGTGTATGAACATAAATATATTTTAATTCGCATTAGTTATGGCGAATAGGAAAGGGAGTACAGATAGATTGTTCTTACCCTATTTCCGACTATTTACGCAAACATTGCGAACAATAGTCACATCACACACTAACTTGTTAGCTCTGATGTGAGAATTCAAGTAGAACTTTCTGTAGCCCTGATGAGAGATTTCGGATAGAAGGAGTAGCAAGCTCCGTATTATGTGATTTGTGACTCGGTATAAAACCGACTGTTTGAATGCGATGAGTGGATCGGCATGAGACCGATGTGTAATCTAGTAGAAGAGAATACTCTAGGTGTTGTATGAATAATAATAAGTCAAGAGAACTTGGTACACGGTTAGGATACATGATCTTATATGCCAATGACTAGATTAATTACACTAGTTGACTTGTGTATCTATAGAACGCAAGGTGGCAAGTAACAAGAGGAAACAAGATTAGAAATGAATAAACAATTAATTGATTGAAATGGACGTGGGAAGTTGAACTTGATCCTGGTCCGATCAAGGGAAACCGAACACAAATTGAGGTGAGAGATAGTTCAACACTGACACTGACCACGTCGGGGTTGAATGATTCTCGAAACTTCCTACAAGTGGACACAGATATGAATGGAAATTGGAATTTAGGCGTCACTCGAAGAGCCGTGGACCGTGGAGTCCTTCGCCATTAGACCGGTGTGTCTGCGAGTGACATCACCCAGAGAGCCGTGGACCGCAGAGCCCTTTGTCATTAGACCGGCGTGTCTGTGGGTGACTAAGGAAATAAGGTGACTGCCCGAGGAGCCGTGGACCGCAGTGTCCTTCGTTATGATCAAACCGGTGTGTCCGCGGGTAGTAGACGTTGGTTGGGTTGGGGATCGCCAAGTCCTGGTCTTTAAGACTGCTTCCCTGTGAGTTGTCAACGTTAACTATATGTGCACACATACATGTGGAATGATGTGTGGGTATCCTCGCGAGATACTAACATATAGATAGGGATGCGTGGAGTATTCCTTGCAACACCTTTGAGTACTTTATGAGATTTGCACCTTGTCTAGTGCTGTGTATTATGAGATTTGCACCTTGTCTAGTGCTGTGTATTATGAGATTTGCACCTGTCTAGTGCTGTGTATTATGAGATTTGCACTTGTCTAGTGCTGTGTATTATGAGATTTGCACCTTGTCTAGTGCTGTGTATTATGTGCACCTGTCTAGTGCTATGAGTTTGCACCTGTCTGGTGCTGTGTACTATGAGTTACACCTGTTGAATATGTACATAGTACCGCTGAGTACTTTTGGTTGATAAGTTGGATGTGCACCTCGTTTAGTGCTGTGATATGAATGAGTTTATACCATGAGTTGGCTATTTGATATATACTGTATGTATAGACTAGGTCTGAACCTAGTGGGAGTTACTCCCTAGCAATGGACTGTTTGGTTACTTAGTGGAACTTGATTCCTTAGGTGAACTGTAGAGGATTAAGGACTTCGGGACGAAGCCTTTTTAAGGGGGGTAGACTGAAATACCCCTAACCTTTAAAATATAATTAAATGATCTATTAATGATCTAAGATGATTATTAAACATCTAAATATTATTGGGGAACAATTTAAAAGAGCTCAACAAGGCAAAACACGCCTTAAGATCGGTAAAGCCAAAAATGTGCTTTAAGACACCATGAAGGTTGTATGACCCCAAGCAGGATCCAAAGTGGATTCCTAAGTATTATAATGAAGCAAGGAACACAATAAAACCATTCTCAAAGAGAACTAAGCTCAGGAACATCCTGTGACACAAAAATGTGCGCTAAAACTCCTTAAAGCACGTTTTTGTGAGATTGCCTTTTAAATTGATTTTTAATGGGCTTAAAAATTATAATTATCCTTAAATATGATATTTTATCATATTATATCATATTAGGAATTTAATTCCAGAAATTTACGAATTTTTACAAATTTAATATTAAAATATTAATAAAACCCTAAAGTGGGGCCCGCATGAGTCAACATTGACCAAGCATGGTCAATGGTCAATTAATTGACTCATTTGGACCATGGAGGCCGGCTGCAATAAGAGAGGAGGGAGCATAAGTCATTGATTGACAAATAATGCTACCTAATACATGACTTTTCAAAATTAAGTTACTTTTTCATTATTACAAATCATCCCTCCTTCCTCCTTCCTTCCTTGTCCGATCTTCACCATCCCAGCCGAGTTCTCCCTTCCTCTCAAGCTCTCCAAGTGTGTTCTTGAGCATGGAAGGCAAGCCTAACTCCTAAGCTCCTAATGTAAGTGTTTTAATGTCATTTTTAGCTCTTTTTCTTCATCTCTTCACCACCAACACCTAAATTTCGTGGCTCATCAATTCCTATGGCTTATTCTCAGTGTTCTAAGGTTAGAACAAGAGCTAAACTCGGTTGAGACCAGTAGAGGGACCAAGGTTGTTCAAATCTACATTTTAAGGTAAAAATGTGCTTTAAGCTCATAACTTTTGATTCCCTTCGAGTTTGGCTGTGAAACTTTGGTCATAGCCTCATCTTCTTCTCCTTTTCATGTGGAATCTGTTGGTTAGCCATTTGGAGCAAGGGTGACCGAGATCCAAGAGAAATACTCTCTTTTAAGGCATTTTTCCAAGGTAAAACCTAATAACAAGGTAGTATTTCGAGATCTAACTATTTCCTATGTCAATATGGTGGATCTAACACCTTGTGGTGTGTTTGGTTCAGGTCGAAAATACCTAGAACTTCCCTTGCATTTTAAGGTGATTTTTGCCTTAAATCTTACATTAATTATTCCTTATGGTTAAGCTCAAGCTTGGAGTGTAACCATATCTTGTTTTTGTGTATTAAACATGTCTAAATCAAGTGGTGAATTTTCCTACAAGTGACCGAGCCTATACAAGGATAAATCAAGGTATAAACACCTTAAACTTATGATTTTTGTAATTTTTAAGCATATATATATATATGGCCGAGAGTGAATGTATATATATAGGTCATATTGACCTAAAAATGGAAAAAAATGGCTAAGATAAATTAAGCTAGTCATTTAAGGGATTTAATTAACATAATGGTCAAATTATGACATTATGTGGAAAAATAATTAAACCTAAGTGAGGCCGAATATATATGTGATATTTTGAGACATTTATTGTGTAATTTATTTTGCAAGTTCAAGGTTGTAATAAGGCCATGTCATTAGGCCATTTAATTTAAGTTTATAAGCTTATTTAGTTTTATTTATGCTTATAATTAAAGTTGGGGCCAATTCGTAATTATTAAGGAATTAGAAAGCCGTGGGTAAATTAAGAGCAATTTAGGGTTTTTAAATGAATTTAATAAGAAGTATAACATTTTATAAAGTTTTGGGTAAAAATTGTAAAAATAGAAAAGTATGGGGTGTTGTTGGTAATTACCGAAAGTTTGGGTCCCAATTGGTATTAGTAGTCAAAGTTGACTATGTAGGAGACCTTGACCAAGTTTGGAGAATTTAAGGAATTAAAATACTACCTTATATTAAGATAGTAATTAAATTGTAAAAGATTTATAAGTCTTGGGGTGGTATTGTGATTTCCGAAAACTAGGGGTACTAAATGGAGCTTAGTACAAACCTTAGATTATTAGGGATTTTTAGAAGTTGATTTGGGTAAATTTGGAGTTTATATGAATTATCTAGGTATATTATAAGATATTTCATAACATTGTTACACATGGGTAACATATGTGGTAAAACCGAGATTTAGAGGAAGTATAAGGTTAATAATGATATTTATAACCTTTTGGTATGGTTTGGTAATTTTTGGGATTATATATAAGGTTTTATGAAGATATATGTATAAATATAGTTTTGGTGATATTAGAAACTATATGTTTAAAAATGGGGTAAATTGGTGAATATAGAAAGTTAAGTGGTGGAAATTAAATTTAAATAGACCATGGGGTCTGCTCGGCATTTTGGAGAAATTATAACTATGGGTTATAATTATATTAAGGTTTAAGGATTATAATATAAGGTATACATTATAAGTGTAACAATGGAATATATTTGGGATTGATTTGTAAGTTATGGAAGTTGGTGGGAATTAATTAAAAACCGAGAGTTTAAGTGCTGTTTGGATTTTATAACAAAATATAACTATAGGTTATAATTGTTTTAATGACTTAAATGTCATAATATATGTTATATAACTATAATATAACATTATATAAATTATGTGGTGGATTTTGTAAATATTGGGAATTATAGGTGCTGTTCGGAAATATTACTATTTTGGAATGAAGTTTATAATATGGTTTTTATGTTATAAGAGCTATAACATTTATAATATAAGAGGTATTCATCAAAAAGAATGAATATATATTATAATGACTTACCATATAATAAATAGCCCTATAATGCATATACATAAATAAATATATGTCATAGTGTGGAAAATATAATATAGTTCAATAACTATGTGTTACCACAATTAAAATGATATGAGATGAAGGGAAAAGAATTATAAACATTGGATATGGAATTCTAATGTTAAGAGTGTACATGAAATAATAAGGATTTATATAATTCAAAGTATTTGTATATGAATTATACAACATTACACTTGGAAAAACTAACCTTAGGAAATAAATACTAAGGTGAGATGTATAGTGCATGACGAAGAATCATACATGCAATAAAGAAACAAACTATACGATCTACAAATATACGTTTAAGTTACATGCGATAACAAAGTCCAACAATAAGTATGTTAATATACGAGATAAGACTACGCATGTAATGTAACACTTTTCCAATCTCGAGTTAAACCGAAAGCCCGACCAACATTGACAGTTAATAACGGGGGGTTAACCGGGAGTTATTAGTGACGGTACGGGGTACCGTAGAATTTTGTGTTGTTATACAGTATGCTAATCAGTAGCATTATGTATTGTATAGACTGTTAGAGACGACACACGGAGCATAGGATCTTGCTGATTCATACTCCACCGTAATACACCAGGGTGAACGGTATGTTATTTATGTGGCTTGATTGTCTCTGAGGATTCCCTCAGTTCAGACATTGTGTGAAAATCTGTGATAAGATTGAATGTCTGCTTGTGTGAATTAATATGCTTGAGTTGTGTATTAATGCTGCTTTACTATTACTGTCATGCGATAACAGTACCGTTCGTATATATGAACATATTATAAAACGAAAACTAGCGGCAGTGATGCTATCTTGTATGTGTAACATAAGGAACGTAAGTAAACGTTGCGGTAGCATCAGGATAATAAAGATAATATTATCTGCGACTTATATACGGCGATGGCCTCGGTAACGCGCTCTCGGATCGAACACTGGATCCCGAGTCGACATACTCAGATTGGACTAACGACCTTAGTCTATTGTGTTAAAGGAAGTGTAATAAAACGATGCGATGGTTATACTGTAATAGTATAGATAATTTATCAAGAGGAGTGGAGCTTGCTTGCTGTGAAATGTGATCCATTAACGATACTAGGATACCGTGTGGTAACCGTAAGTATCAGGCATAAATTTTCCAACGAACTACAGATTGTTCGTAGGACGGAGACAGACTCTACCGCTGGAGTGGATACTGCCGTGGGTGACCCGCCAAAGAGATGGGTAACTAAGGAGACACGTCGTTCTAATGAGACGTTGTCATTAGACATGACCGAACAATTACGAACGATTATAATAACTCGTACATTAGGCAAACATTATGTGGGCGTGCATGCCAAAGACGAGAGTTCATACTCGTTATAATTCTCGTTGTTTCGCCTTGTTTGTCACTGGTTATGCTGTGTGGTTATGTGTGGTATGTGGTGGTGTGATTGAATAAGTCGTTGTACTCATAAGTGTGTGTTGTGGATTGGATTAATTAAATAAACTGTACTTATATCTGTGTGTGAACTGGATGAGTCGAGTCACTGTGCTCGTGTGTGGATTTTGTGATTGTTCGTCGAACGGGTCGACGTACTCAACTATGAACTTTCAGGGTGTGTTGGAGTGGAGTCTACGTACTCATATAGCGTTATAACGCTTTCAGTGGTCTATTACGATGCGATGGTGGAGCCGGGGGCTTATTTGTTATATGAGTTTACTGAAAATATAATGTTGCTTTACAGTTTTAATATTAAAAACTATTTGCATGAAAATGGTTCGCATGCTCTCGACAATAACTGAATGGTCCGAAGGTGCATGACAGTCAGGTAATAACATACTCAGCAGGGGTGATTCCATACCACAAACTACCATTTTTTGCAGGTATGCAACTTCCGGGTCGGCAAAGAGAGTGACGCGCTGGGTAGTATGATTACAGTTATTCGACATGCACTGTTGCATTTTGATACGAACCTAGAAACGTGTATAGGTTTTGGATACTTAGAAAGCTCACTGTGAATGTATACATTTTGGTTGGGAAGTTTAGATCTGTCTCTTGTTGTCACTGCGAGAAAAATGTTTCGTATGTAAGAATATATCAGGAAGCACGTTATTACTCGTATGGGCGAGTGAGACGGTGACACCAGTAGTTGATGTTGTTGAGATTACCGCTGTGCGATTATATTGTTAAGTAAGATGATTAGGAGCGATCAGAGTAGGGGGTGTTACATTTGATGATCTCGATTTTCTCTGAACGGGTGTTTGATGGATGTGTGTTTGGCGACAATTATGCTTTGTCCGGACGTCCAGACATGTAAGTCGGACGGGATGCGAGGACAAGTCTTAGGTTGCAGTCGACTTGTGTCCGAACTTGCAAGCCCGGACACAAGTTTGGACACACGTATGTTGTTTTTCGGGCTCTGTCCGGACCTGTAGGGTCAGACAGATGTCCAAACATCTCTTAGATTCAAACTGGGTATGCGTTCGGACTTGTGACTCGGACGTATGTCCGAGCGTGTGTTAATCTACTGTCTGGTGGCATCCGAACGTAAATGTTTTTGCAGTTTGGCGTGCGTCCGGACTTGTAAGTCGGGGCACATGCCAGAATCTCTCTGTTTTCACCTAACTTTTTCGTTTGAGCTCCGTTTTGACTTCTGTTTGCGGGGGTTATGTTATGCCCCAGATTTTTTTTTATTTTATTTTATCTTGTATTACTTCTTTCTGATTCGCAAAGAGAGTTCGTATTAAACTGTAATCTTATATAAGAATGTTTATGACATTCTTCTGGATGTTATCTTGTTAACTTTGAGGAATGAGGGTTAGAAGAGTTATTCTTTTATTTATTTATTGTGAAGGAGGGCTATGGATGTCCTTTCGGTTTTATTATCATTTAGGAGAGTTAGGAAGTATTTTTTTTTTTCTTTCTATTTCCTAACTTCTTTTCTTATTTTCTAATTCATGCTCTTCTCCTTCCACGACAGTTTCCTCGCTTCCTCAACCCTCTCTCACTTTCATATCTTCTTCCTCTCTTTGCTTCTCTTCCTTCTCCTCAATCTCCTCCCTATAATCGATCAATGGAGATTTGCTAATGGAGTTTCGGTGTTGATAGTCGGTCGATCGTAAGGTTTGATTTGTAAATTTCGGTTCTCTTCTCCATTGAGTTTTCTTTTCTCCTTTCTGATTTTGCTTTTGTATTTGGGAATGGTCAATTCGAGGGATTGTCGTTCGAGTGGGAATTCGAGGAAGGCATTTCGTAGAGTCCTCTGAGATTGCATTGCGTCGGATGTGAGGTAGGTGGTGAATGGATCGGTTGTGTTGTGTGTGTTCGTCCATGGGGATTTTGATTTTGTTGTTCTTCGTATAATGATTGTTTTAACTCTTTGATTTGGTGATGTTTTTGGTTGATTTTGATGTGCGTTTGATGCGTTAAAACCCCATGGAAATGTGTTTCGATTGGTTAATTTGCTACAATAAGTTATGTATGTTTTGTGGGGGATTTGTGGCTTGGTTATGGCTGATTTCCGTAAGTGATTTGCAGTTTTCGGTATGTCCTAACATGTGTCCGAACATTGAAGTTCGGACATCATACGCCGGAGGATTTTCAGACTCTCGAATTAGGTCCGAACATGCAAGGTCGGACGCATGTTCGGACCGGCCTTTGTTTTAGCATAACTTCTTCGTCTGAGCTCCGTTTTGAGTGCCGTTTGCGGCGTTGGATTCCTCTTTTCGAGTACTATCTGTTCTGATATGTTTAGCACATGTATATGTGTACCTTAATTTGAAAGTTCTCAATAAGCCTTTGAACTCTGATTTGCTCTAGAAGAGTGTTTGAGCTTCTATGCTTCTGGTTGGTTTCGTGTTTGCTAGTCAGTGTATGACTTTTGTTTTGATAAAGGATTATGATCCGTTTGATGTGCTTTGGCCCTCTGTTCTGTTCTGTTAAAAGCTTCTGCTTTCTGCTCTGTTCTGACAAGGACTTTTGTCCCGTTCTGTTGAAAGCTTCTGTTTGTTAAGCTTCCGTTTTGGGACCTAGTTACTCTGCTTCTGAGCCGTGAATGGCTGGGTCGAGCTATTCCGTGGTATACCATGTAGACGTCATTCTGAGTGTGGGTCATGCCCAATCTGTTCTGTGGGGTTGACGAACCCTTTGGCCTTGGGTCATTTCTGCGTTGTCGAGGGATCTGTTAGATCCATGGGTCTTCGACCCTTTCTGAGTGTTATGCTTGGTGCTAGTGTCCCACTTCTGATTGATAAGAGTTTTGTTTTCTGTTAGCTCTATCTGTTTCTGATTTAGACAGACTGCTATGTGCTCTCGGTCTTCTGAAAGCCTCTGGTACTAAGTGATTCGTTTCTGTCTGCTCTGTCTGTTTTCAAACGTCGACGGACTGCTGTGTGCTTTCTGTCTGCTGGGTATTTCTGCTTTATAAGTGCTCCACTTCGTCTGCTCTCTATCTGTATTTGACTTGAGACGGTCTGCTGTGTGCTTACCGCCTTCTGATAAGTTCCGGATTTTGCTAAGCTTCTGATTGTGTTTAAGCTTCTGATTTCCTAAGCTTCTGATTTCGTCAAGCTTTCAGCTTCAGTTTACCTTCTGCTATAAGAGGTATGTTTTGACCACTGCTCAGCCTCTTCTGTTTTAGACTTCTGCCTATTTGAAAGTCTTCTGCTTTGACTCTGGTTTCGCTCTGGCTAAGCGCTTCTGTATATGTATAAGTATGTATGTTCAAATTATGTTTTGAGCATGCTCAGCTGATGAGTTTATCACCTGCTGAGCAATAGTTTTGCTCACCCCTATCTCCGTCTGATTTGCAGGTTTTTAGTTCGTGCTTGGAGATTCAGCTCTTACTTTTCGTTTTGGCATTTGAGTTTTGTATTTAGTTTGTTTGGCCTTAGGGCCCAGTTGTATTTGGATTATGCTTTGTATTTCAGTTTGGCTTCCGCCTGTGTATTGTAAAGACATGTTGTAATCGTTTATTTGGTAATATATGAGCATCAGTTCTGTTTGGGGTTTCGATAGTGTAGCCTTGCGTGTCTTAGGTAATAAGCGCGCGGCGTGTAACGGTCTCTCAACCAGGTGGTTTTGGGGTCGTTACATTTAGTGGTATCAGAGCTCGGTTTGTTTTCGTTGGGATTTGTGGGTGTTTGCATGTCTACGCTTCCGTGTCTTTGCCTGTTATCTGCTATGTGCTAACTGCTGCGTGATTGTGATTGCTATATGGTGTCTATAATGTGTGCTTGCTCTGTGGTTGTCCGCTATCAGAGTAGCGCAGCGGAAGCGTAGTGTCTGTTTGCATGTGCTTGTGAGTTCTGAAAGTGAGTCGGAGGGAGTCGGGTCCTTTGGAAAGGATGACCGAATGTGTTAGTTCTGTGTTGACAGAGTTGTGTGCTTCAGTTGTGAGCTTGTGTTACGTGCTTGTGTTGTATGTTCTATGTTGTGTTATGGTGGGAGTTCGCGAGTATGTTGGTCCTTTAGGTAAGGACACCTCTAAGAGTTCTTGTGCATTTAGGTTGAGTGTTAGTAATCTTCTGTTTCACCTCTTATGTCAGTGAGTCAGCTAATAAGTTCTGAGTGCTAGATTTGTGAGGTGCAAGCTTATGAGATGAGTAAGTGTTCTTTCTGTGCCTTGCGCTAAACTTTGATGATCATCTGCTTTGCTTCCTCTGTCAGTGAGTCAGCGAGTGTATTCTGAGTGTTAGCTTTGTGACCATTCCCTTCTGTGCCACAAAGCTAGGAGTTAGTACTCTTCTGTCTGTCCTTCTGTCAGTCAATCAGCTAGTGCATTCTGAGTGTTAGCCTTGGGAGTGTTCCCCTCTGTGCCTTAGAAGCTATGTGTTAGTACTCTCCTGCTTCGTTTCTTCTGTTAGTGAATGAGCCAGTAGGCTCGATGTGTTAACTCGTGTAAGTTGGAGCTTTTGAGATGAGGGTGAGTGACCTTTCTTAACCTTAGGGATAATCTTCTGGTGTGTTCCTCTGTTAGCCAGTCAGCAGTGAATCTGAGTGTTATGTCTGTGGCTTCAAGTTGATTTCCAGTAATTATTCCCTTGTCCCTTCAATCAGTGAGACATTTAACAAGTTCTGAGTGTTAGCTCTGTGAGGTCAGGCTTCTGAGATGTGCAAGCGTTTCCTTTTGTGCTTTTAGGCTGAATCTCCAAAATAATCTGCTATATGCTAATGTTAGTCAATGACCAGTGAGTGTGAGTGTTGTTTCTAATTCATCAAGAGTAACCTTCTGCCGTCTTCTGCTTTGTTCGTTATGTTAATGAGTCAGCCAGTGAGGTTTTTGTGTTAGCTCGTGTGGGGTTCGAGCTTCTGGGATGTGTGAGCATTCTTCCTGTGCCTTCTTGCATAGCCTTCAGTATCATCTTCTGCATGGTCTTTTATCCGCCAATCAGCAACCAGTTCTGAGTGTTGGCCTTGTGAGTGTTCATTGTATTCTGGCACTGGAAGTGCATTTGTTCACGTTCTGGGTTTCGTCGAATTTCGAGGACGAAATTCATTTTAAGAGGGGTATGTTGTTATGCCCCAGATTTTTTTTATTTTATTTTATCTTGTATTACTTCTTTCTGATTCGCAAAGGGAGTTCGTATTAAACTGTAATCTTATATAAGAATGTTTATGACATTCTTCTGGATGTTATCTTGTTAACTTTGAGGAATGAGGGTTAGAAGAGTTATTCTTTTTTATTTATTGTGAAGGAGGGCTATGGATGTCCTTTCGGTTTTATTATCATTTAAGGAGTTAGGAAGTATTTTTTTTTCTTTTTCTATTTCCTAACTTTCTTTTCTTATTTTCTAATTCATGCTCTTCTCCTTCCACGACAGTTTCCTCGCTTCCTCAACCCTCTCTCACTTTCATATCTTCTTCTCTCTTTGCTTCTCTTCCTTCTCCTCAATCTCCTCCCTATAATCGATCAATGGAGATTTGCTAATGGAGTTTCGGTGTTGATAGTCGGTCGATCGTAAGGTTTGATTTGTAAATTTCGGTTCTCTTCTCCATTGAGTTTTCTTTTCTCCTTTCTGATTTTGCTTTTGTATTTGGGAATGGTTCAATTCGAGGGATTGTCGTTCGAGTGGGAATTCGAGGAAGGCATTTCGTAGAGTCCTCTGAGATTGCATTGCGTCGGATGTGAGGTAGGTGGTGAATGGATTCGGTTGTGTGTGTTCGTCCATGGGGATTTCTGATTTTGTTTGTTTCGTATATGATTGTTTTAACTCTTTGATTTGGTGATGTTTTTGGTTGATTTTGATGTGCGTTTGATGCGTTAAAACCCCATGGAAATGTGTTTTCGATTGGTTAATTTGCTACAATAAGTTATGTATGTTTTGTGGGGGATTTGTGGCTTGGTTATGGCTGATTTCCGTAAGTGATTTTGCAGTTTTTGGTATGTCCTAACATGTGTCCGAACATTGAAGTTCGGACATCATACGCCGGAGGATTTTCAGACTCTCGAATTAGGTCCGAACATGCAAGGTCGGACGCATGTTCGGACCGGCCTTTGTTTTAGCATAACTTCTTCGTCTGAGCTCCGTTTTGAGTGCCGTTTGTGGCGTTGGATTCCTCTTTTCGAGTACTATCTGTTCTGATATGTTTAGCACATGTATATGTGTACCTTAATTTGAAAGTTCTCAATAAGCCTTTGAACTCTGATTTGCTCTGGAAGAGTGTTTGAGCTTCTATGCTTCTGGTTGGTTTTCGTGTTTGCTAGTCAGTGTATGACTTTTGTTTTGATAAAGGATTATGATCCGTTTGATGTGCTTTGGCCCTCTGTTCTGTTCTGTTAAAAGCTTCTGCTTTCTGCTCTGTTCTGACAAGGACTTTTTCCCGTTCTGTTGAAAGCGTCTGTTTGTTAAGCTTCCGTTTTGGGACCTAGTTACTCTGCTTCTGAGCCGTGAATGGCTGGGTCGAGCTATTCTGTGGTATACCATGTAGACGTCATTCTGAGTGTGGGTCATGCCCAATCTGTTCTGTGGGGTTGACGAACCCTTTGGCCTTCGGGTCATTTCTGCGTTGTCGAGGGATCTGTTAGATCCATGGGTCTTCGACCCTTTCTGAGTGTTATGCTTGGTGCTAGTGTCCCACTTCTGATTGATAAGAGTTCTGTTTTCTGTTAGCTCTATCTGTTTCTGATTTTAGACAGACTGCTATGTGCTCTCGGTCTTCTGAAAGCCTCTGGTTTACTAAGTGATCCGTTTCTGTCTGCTCTGTTGTTTTCAAACGTCGACGGACTGCTGTGTGCTTTCTGTCTGCTGGGTATTTCTGCTTTATAAGTGCTCCACTTCGTCTGCTCTCTATCTGTATTTGACTTGAGACGGTCTGCTGTGTGCTTACCGCCTTCTGATAAGTTCCGGATTTTGCTAAGCTTCTGATTGTGTTTAAGCTTCTGAGTTTCCTAAGCTTCTGATTTCGTCAAGCTTTCAGCTTCAGTTTACCTTCTGCTATTAAGTGTATGTTTTGACCACTACTCAGCCTCTTCTGTTTTAGACTTCTGCCTATTTGAAAGTCTTCTGCTTTGACTCTGGTTTCGCTCTGGCTAAGCGCTTCTGTATATGTATAAGTATGTATGTTCAAATTATGTTTTGAGCATGCTCAGCTGATGAAGTTTATCACCTGCTGAGCAATAGTTTTGCTCACCCCTATCTCCGTCTGATTTGCAGGTTTTAGTTCGTGCTTGGAGATTCAGCTCTTACTTTTCGTTTTGGCATTTGAGTTTTGTATTTAGTTGTTTGGCCTTAGGGCCCAGTTGTATTTGGATTATGCTTTGTATTTCAGTTTGGCTTCCGCCTGTGTATTGTAAAGACATGTTGTAATCGTTTATTTGGTAATATATGAGCATCAGTTCTGTTTTGGGGTTTCGATAGTGTAGCCTTGCGTGTCTTAGGTAATAAGCGCGCGGCGTGTAACGGTCTCTCAACCAGGGTGGTTTTGGGGTCGTTACAGGTTAGGATCCCCTCAGTGTGTATGATCGGTTTTGACATGTTTTGGCATATGTTTATGTGTGTTCCCGTTTCAAAAGTCTCCATTATGTTTCCGATCTCTGATTTCTCTATAAGTGGGTTTTAGCCTATGTCTCCTGCTTTGGTTTTTCGTTCCGTTTATAAAACTTCTATTTTGGGAACCTAGTTAGTTAGCTTCTGAGCCTTGGATAGTCAGGTGTGGCTATCCAGTAGCATGTTGTGTAGGACATCCTTCTATTTCTGGACCTCGGGTTCCCAGGACGATTAGGCACCAAAGGGGCCGAATACCGCTCTCTAGTGCTTCTGATGTGGGATCTACAGATCCATAGGGCTATGGCGTTTGCCCTTCAGATGTGCCAGTTGGTGTCTAGGGCCCCGCCTCTGTTTTGGGAAGTACCCTATTATGAAACCCTTCGTTGATCTCCGTTCAATTTTTTGACTGTAGTTTATGTCTTGCTTTGTTCATCTTCAACTTTTGACTAATCAGTTTTGATTTCGTAAAGCTTCTATCCTCCGCTTTGATTTATGATTTTGTTTTGCTAAGTTCATAAGTATATATGTTCTGTAAAACGGTTTTGAGCATGCTCAGCTGATGAAGTTTATCACCTGCTGAGTGTGGTTTTGCTCACCCCTATTATTCTGACTATTTGCGAGTTTTAGCATATTGTTGGAGACTTCCACTTCTGCTTTTGCTATTAGTTTCACTTTCCAAGCTTTGTATTTGTTTTGTGGCCTTGTGGCCTTTGTATTTACTTCTGACTTTCGCTTGTAATTCTTTTAGCTTCCGCTTAACAGTGCTTCCGCATCGTAAGTATATGGATAAGATGTGTAATCGCTATGTATGTAATAAAAGAGTATTATGTTTCTGTTTCGGGAGTCGTTAGTGTAGCCTTGCGTGTCTTAGGTAATAAACGTGCAGTGTGTAACGATGTCAAAACCAGGGGTTTTGGGTCGTTACAATTACGATGCTTGATAGGAGGGGGACAAAATGTATAGAGAGTGAGTATGGGTATCAGTTCTTACATATTCCCATGATTGATTAACAGGGGAAAAAGTGGTTAACATTTTTCATTCTCACCATATAAATATTTTTTCATTATCAATTTTCAGCATATTTATTAGCTAGTTATTTCCTTGATATTTCAATTTGAAAAAAAATACAAAAAAAATATATTCAATTTTCATAAATTTTATTTTTTTAAACTGAAAAATAATTAATTTATTCAAATATGTTATTAGATACGATTTTGTATAAAATAGTTTAACTAATTACATTTTGTTTTCTAAATTCATTTTTGATATTTTCATTATTTAATTGTATCAAAATTTTATTATACTTGATCATAATATGTCCGACCCAGTAGTCCACCTCGATCTGACATCAAAAAAACCCAACGGGCCAGATCTGATTGGGTTCTTTGCCGACTTGGACAAAAAAAATGATTTTGAATTGTTTATTAATTTTAATAATAAAAAATAAAACCTAGTCGAGCTGGTTAAGCATCGACAAAGCCAAAAAAACCAAGTTTAGCTCGGTCCAATTCAAAAAATTCAAAAATAGGGCCCAATTACCTTAACAGGTCCGACAAGTCTAAAAAATCTCTCTGGCTTGGCCCAAATCCTAGTCTGCCCATCTGAATGATTACATCTAGGTTGTAATTAATATAAAAATAACATATTTTGGTTACACAATAGTCGCATCAGTAATAAGTTACGTTTAAATAATAATAGTATTAGGTACAATTTATTTAATGTATAATTATACAACTAAAATGAATTTTTGAATTTTTTAAATAAAACTAACCGAGTATAACGTTTAACATTTTACTTTTATATGTTAGCAAAGAATTCTAGATTTTTTATATTTAATAAAAATAATGTGAAATTTTATTAATTAATATTATAGAAAATAGTTGGTTCCATTTTTCATAATGGATTTAGATTTTTAATATCACAATAGACATGTAAATAATGATAAAAATATGAATATTAATTGTTTGTCTCAATCAAACAAAACAATAGTAATGCTTATCCTATACCCATTGATTATATTACCATTCTCACACCCATCATCTTCACTCCCATTCCCATACCCTCCTAGCAAGCAAGTGATTAGAGTGACGTTTATGTATACTCTCAGCCATGGTGACATCGCCTTCTTTTCTTAAATTTCCAGTCTATACATTAGGCAACCATCTTCATTCCACTGCACTAGCACAACAAGATAATAAAGGAGTTAAAAGAGAACTAAAGAAGAGAAAAGACTTCAGTATACACAAGCACACACTATTCATAGTGCCATTTTCGTTATAGAACCAAAGTGGAGACTAATTTCTCCGCAGTAATAAGACATCAAAATTAAAGCTAAGCATTAGAGTATATCCTAAAGGCTATCACAGTAGGCTAAGTATCAAGCAGCAGATCACACCTCATCTAGTAATTTGAATCCCCAAGAAATAACGCCTACTATTTAATGACAAGATGCTTTTGTTAGAGATAATTCAGCATTCACAGGATCATCATTCATTAGTTGTTCTGTGTTCATCCCTGACCCAATGGAGAGTTAGCTAACGCTCTAATTACTCAGTTCTCTTCATGAGCAGAAACAGCCTTTGATCAAGATCAAACTTTGAGGCTGTAGCTTGGTCTACCCTCAACATCATCAATAGCCCACCATATGACACATACAACTCCCTGCAAAAAGTCCCAACAACGGAATTGATCAGCTCAGTTAACCCTTCACCTTTAGCTTTATATGTTAAGGAAGGATCAAACCAGGTAAAATGAGAAATAGATTAGAAACCTTGTGAATGAACATACCCTTTAACTTGCTCTCCTGTCCCATGATCAGATATCCTATACAACCTTCCATGCATCACATAGTCGTACCTGTCAGCAAGGTTTTCCCGCCCTCCCTGAAAGCGAAGTAGAAATGATTATACATACTATCAAATTAGATACCCCAGTGCCAATCTCTACACCTACAGTTTATGTGAAATAAATACATATATGATTCGCAGCAGTCATAGTGTCTCCTTTGACCAGTAGGAGAACTGGGCGAAAATCTGATTACTCAGAGTAGCTGTCTTGACATGGAAAAAGGAAAAAGAAACAGAGCACCGCCTTACTGGATTGTAGTATCCGGTGTCTGGGGTCCCATCAAGATCAAGGGTGGTTGCCAAACCGATTGTGTAACGCTTGGTCTCATGAACTGGATATATATCAGTGTTCACATCCAGCAGTACATATGCATCGAATTTGTCACTCCTTGCCTCAATACGAGTCACTGCAACCAGCACAATTAATAAACAGATGGCCAGGTTTTCATCAATGAACAACCTTAACCTATAACACCAACCCAAATATCTATAGCTCAAATATCCAAAAACAATACCAACAGTTTCAGCATCTGATTATGGTGATAACAGCAGGGTAATGTCATAGAAAACTGGAAGATAATATAAAAGTTTGTATACATCAGAACAGGTAGGCAAACAATCAAACCTTTATCGAACTTCTTTCCATCAGGATTCAGCTTAGTGACTGTGAAAGTATCCTCAAAGAGCAACGGGGCCATGTCAAATCAATCCTGAACTAAGTAGCAGATAAAAAATGATAATATGAGGGGTTTTCCAGCATAAACTTAAAACCGGTCCAAAAGGGCAAAGAAATATCTACTACATGAAGCATACAAGATTTCGAAAGACAGCTATATCAGGTCCAACAAAATGAGACATCCGAACGAATATACAAAACATAGATAACAAAGATGCATCAACTAATCACTATATCTACCTTTCTTCCATATTGTTTTGTATTTCTGTACAGACTTCAAAAGTTTTAGAAAAGTGTGTGTCATCACCTCAGGGTGGGCTTTCAATCCCTTCCATTTATACTCCAAACGCCTCAAATCAAGGCTTACTCAAACTCTTAGTAGATGCATATAAAGACAAATGATTCTGTCTCACTCCCATCGTGCATAGTTAGATTTAGTAACGACCATTGGTACTCTGCATAGATCAGCTACTCTACAGTATATTGGCCACAACTGATCATTACTGTCCCAGTGTTGTCACATGGCACCCATGGTGGCGCTCTTGTATTGCAAGCAAATATAGCAACCACCATATATATAACCGCTTCTGGCGAATATAAAACACAGGATTGACACACAGTAAAACAAAAGGTCACTAGTTACACCAACTCATAAAAAGAGCAAATTCACAACTACAGCTCATCGAGAGGAGGTTCGCCGTACTCTGCGAATCCACTGCTACCTACTGAAAAAGTACAAAAGATCATATGCAAGAGTAGAAAATTGCTATTGAGCCACTACTACCTACTGAAAAAACAATACTACAAAAGATCATAAGCAGGAGTAGAAATTACTATCACGACGTATTGGCACTAAACCACGACTCGATCGTAAACAATCAGGGCCGAGCAGTTAACCAGTACCCATCGTTTAGTGATGAGGAAATAAATGGAGAGTATGAGTCGACTGATGTAAAATAATTAAGACATCAATTATGTTTTATGAAGAAAAAAAGCCCAAATTCGGTGGCCGTCCTTCACTCTAGCCAGCAAGAAGCGGAAAAAAAAAAAGACTCACCGATTGCAACGGCAAAGGAGGAAGGATGCAAGTTAGGGTTCGGAGCAGCAATCCACGGATGCATAGGAAATTCGCTTTTTGTTTTAAGAGCACAGAACCGGCTTGAGTTTGGTGATGATGAACATATTTTTCCGTCTGGGATGGAGATTATCTACACCGTTAGATCATGAATTGTAAGCAGATCAATAACCAATAAAATAATCAAGAGAAACTCTGAGGTATGAACGCGTTAAAGAATAGCTATTTTTTTTCGAACATCTAGCTATGTTTTTCCATCCATATTACTCAGAACCACCTTAGGATTTAGGATATTACATTTAATCCCCTTGTGTTTATCATAATTACTAGTAACCACCTTGAGGTTAAGGTATTTTTGACTATGAGCCCCCGAACTATAACTGTTATCAGGAAGTTAACTACGTGTTAACCTATCAGTTTAATCATATTAATAAAGTCATGCTGGACAAAAAATACTACTTAATGTGATTAAGCTGAAAGGTCAACACATAGTTAACTTTTTTATCACAGAGTTATAGTTCGGGGGCTCGTAGTCAAAAATACCTTAACCTTGAGATGGTTACCAATAATTATGATAAACACAAGGGGGTTAACTGTAATATCTCAAATCTCAAGGGGTTCTGAGTAATTTAGAGCTTGACTGATTGATAAACATGAAAGCAATAAACATTTGGAAACGATAAACTGAGTTGTTGGAGTCGATTTTACGCATTCATAAAACATTGGTTTTTACGTAACCATGATAATTTATAAACATTTCCACTGATGATTAGAAACATGTATACAACCTTCTTTAATCATTTCTATCATTTTTATAGAAAAGATCACTAGCTGTTATATATCATTTTCTTTGGTTGTTTTATCGTTTTCTTTGGTTGTCCTTACTATTTATCAGTTTATAGCTTGACTGATTGATAAATCGGAAGACAATAGACATTTGGAAACGATAAACTAAGTTGTTGGAGTCAATTTTACATATTCATTTAACATTGGTTTTACGCATTCACGATAATTTATAAATATTTCCACTGATGATTATAAACATGTACACAACCTTTTATAATTGTTTCCATCATTTTTATAGAAAATATGACACTAGCTGTTATATATCATTTTCTTTGGTTGTTTTTATCGTTTGCTTTGGTTGTCCTTACTATATATTTATCAGTTTAAAGCTTGACTAATTGATAAACCTGAAGGCAATAAACATTTGGAAACGATCAACTGAGTTGTTGGAATCGATTTTACGTATTCATATAACATTGGTTTTACGTATCCACGATAATTTAGAAACATTTTCACTGATGATTGGAAACATGTACACAACCTTCTATAATTGTTTCCATCATTTTTATAGAAAATATAACACTTTTTGTAACACCCTACTACGCATATAACACTAGATGAAATCGCAGCGGAATAAATAACTAAACAGTAACTAACGCCTCGGTGCTACAACGCCGTCAACCACCCACGTGGTTGACAAGGCAGAATAAATACAAGTGTACCGGTCTGATGATCAGACTCCCGAGCATAAAACTAAACCATAAATACATTATATACAATACCGAGTGTTTACATATTCTTCACTGTATTACATCACTGTTAACTGCAACAACCAAAATATATATAACGCCACGGGAGCACAGGCGCATCCCGGGCCATCATCCCAAAAGTATACAAAAGTAAATCACATCCTAGGATCTAGAGCCACTCCGCTTCTTCGATCCTCATCCTGCAGTATAAGAAAATATGGACCCGAGGGGGTCAGCAACCCTTGGCTGGCATGGTTAACGCGCAGCCCATCGACTACCGGGATACGCGCAACTAATTGTCATGATAACATGGCATTCATTTATATACATAACATAACATAACATGGGGCATAGCATCAATAGTGCACAGCTCAACATCATATACACGGTGGATCTTCGTTCCACAATAACAAACCACAAGGGTCAAATATCACAAGAGCCTAGAGAGTGATTCACTCTCATGTTAAGCTCGTTAAACACACTCATTACCGTTCTGTTAGACGAACGAGTAACTTAAGTCACAGATGGTTCGGATTTAGTGACCCGAACACACCACACAAAACACATGTTCCCACTAAACCGATCATAAGTCAGAATAGGTAAGCTTTGGAAGAAGCTAGCGGGAGATCGAACGCCAAATTAAGGAGAACAATAACAACATAAGAGTCGAATCTGATTCAGATATCTACTCTTAACTTACATGCATGACCGGGCAACGGATTCCTCACTTCCCAGTTAACACTTGTTAGAAGTTCATAGTGGAACTTAACAACCAATACCCAATAGGTGGTAAGTCATGTTAGACACACACAAGGGAAATGAGTCACAACATAACATCACAATAATATGAACAACTGTAAACTCATTACATGTTTAAGTCTTATAACGTCATAAACACACAGAAAAACATACAACACACAAGCCGGTGTAAACCGGTAGGCAACAGACTGCAAGAGAAAACCATACCTCGGTCCTTGCCTCGACTGGTTTCCACCTTGAGAGAATCCTAAACACATTAGTAACGTCGGTTAATTTACGCACTAGTCCATTATTAACATTATCTACTCAACATTACTAGTTTATTTTTATTTTACACTTGTTACAACTTTTCATCCTTTTAATTGCCTTTAAAACCCACCTAACATGTCTCACATAACCTTATAATATCATTACTAACCAACTACCATTTTTAGATAACAATTCCCATCTTAAAACAATAATTTTTGGTCCATACAGTGGCCTGTCCGAACTTGTGTCCGAACTTCCAAGTTCGGACGCAAGCCGTGACTTTAGACAGAAAACAGACGCACGTCCGAACTTATGTCCGGACTTCGGAAGTTCGGACGTGAGCCGTGAAAATCTAGACAGAAATCCATGCGTCCGAACATGTGTCCGGACTTCCCAAGTTCGGACACAGTTCGAGGATAATCCTAAGGAAGAATGGGTACGTCCGAACTAGTGTCCGGACTTCCCAAGTTCGGACACTGCTCGCGAGTGAGAATTCCTTTACCCAACAGAGCCTGTCCGAACTTCCACATCCGGACGGAAGGGACAAGGCATTATACTCAAATTTCTAAGCCTTTAAACACTTAACCAAATTTCCCCAAAGCCTCCAACACTATAGTATCTTCTCCTTAAGTTTCTAAGTGGTATTCCTTGCCTATTCTAATCATTATACCAAGATATTTCTTCCACACAACATCATTACTTAAACATCATTTCTTACAAACTATAACTCCTTATGTCATCCTTGAAATCCATTTTCCTAAGCTTACACTTTCTCCTTATTTTACCAAAGTTTGCCTAAGTCTTTATCTAAATCCAAAATGACTTTGGTACATACTAAAACCTCAAGCTCATGCCTAAGTCCTTGTTACATCCTAAATCACCTTAATGCATGTTTCTTACACAAGAACAACACTTAACCAACCTAAATACTCCTTAACTCATCAAACTCATTTTAAACTCCTAGAACTTCACATTTATTACCTAAATTTCGACATAGGTTCTCCTAGAACATACTAAACTAAAACACATTGTTTTTACCAACAAACAACCAAGAACACTAAAATCCATCAAGCACTTATTATACACAAACTCCACTCACAAAGCACTACATCACAATATAGTGCATAATTTAAATTGCATGGCACTTAGGCCCTTAAATGACATGGCTCTTAGGCCCTTAAGATGCATAAATCATAAACACTGAATTTCCACAATATATATTTGCCTTTGACCTGCAAATACACTCAACAACACACATGCCTTTTACTAAGCTCTTGAGAACACTTTACTAAGTCATTCACCATTTGCTCTTTAGGTAGTTTTAACAAGCATTATAAGCTCATTTCTCCTAAGGCATTTAAACAACATTAGGTTAGTAGATTTACCTCTTTTCCAAACAACTTCTTTCTTGTTTCCTTTAAAAACCGGTAATGGTATTTGATTCTTTGACAAGTTCTAAACAATATACAAACATTATAATGAGTATTCAAGCTATAAGCTTCATCTCATTGTAAACCCTAATTTTACATTGTTTCAAAAACATTAATGTAGTTGTTTTACCTTGCTCTTTGAAGAGAGTTTGAATATCTAGCAAGAGAGGACTCCACCTAGTCCATGAAGAGTTGGAATAAAGCTAGAACAAAGTCACACAAAGAGCTCCTTCAATATGTATTTTCGGTTACCACAAAAACATGAAGGAAATGAAGTTTTTATTTGAGATTCCTTACCTAGAAGCAAAGGAGAGTAACAATATGTAAAAATACAAGCTCAAGCTCCTTCAATGGTGGAACTCCATGGCACCGAAATGGTGGTTGGAATTTTAAGAAGATAGAAATGAAGAGCTTGATGAGAGGAAGAGATTGGTGGTGTTTGTTTTTGATTTGAACAAGTGAGCTAGATTTTACAAGAGATCAAAGAAGAGGTTTAATGGAGGTGGTGTGGTATTACCGTGGAAGAGAAGGAAGAAGAGAGGTGTGGAGCCGTGTGAACAAGGAAGGAAATGAGAAAATGAGATAGAATTTGCTTTTGAAGATATTTATACTTTATAAAGTACAAAAGGTACTTAAGAGTTTTATTTATTTTCTTAACAAGCTAACAAGGGTGGTGTGTCACCAACCTAAAAAACGGCCCCCAATAGTAATGTGAGGGTATTATAGTCTTGATTTGTCAATTTAATTACTTACACAACATATGTTACAAAATAGCTTATAAAAATCACTATTCATGAAAACAAGGCACATAGAAGTGAAATTTTTGATTTCCCATTGATATAGACATCCAAATGTGATATTATATAGTACACATATATATTTAAGAGTAATGATGGACATCTAGCCACTCAAAACTCATTTACAAGACAATTTTTCAAAAATGTGCTTTAAGACTCCTTAAAGCACATTTTGTGTTTAAACTTGTTTTCAAGCTTGGTTTCCTTTGGTAATTGGTTTAATATGTTCATTAGTGTATAAATGAGGTCTTGGTAAGTTCATTAGGTCTTAACCAAGTTTATCCCAAGCTTAGAGCACATTTTGGCTCTTATTGACTTTAAAGCACATTTTGTGTTTTCTTTCTGTTTAAATTGTTTACTAATGTTTCTAAGACTCTTTTTAGTCTTAATACACCATATTTAAGTGTTTAAACAATATATTAAGGTTTGGGGTATTTCACTAGCTGTTATATATCATTTTCTTTGGTTGATTTTATCGTTTCCTTTGGTTGTTCTTACTATTTATCAGTTTAAAGCTTGACTGATTGATAAACCTGAAGGCAATAAACATTTGGAAACAATAAACTGAGTTGTTGGAGTCGATTTTACGTATTCATATAACATTGGTTTTTACGTGTCCTCGATAATTATAAAACATTTCCACTGATGATTAGAAACCTGTACACAATCTTCGATAATTGTTTCCATCACTATAATGGAAAATACGATCATAACTGCTATATATTTTTCTTGGCCCTTCTTATCGAATCATAGTATATAAGAATGTTTTTTTTTACCATTTATCAGTTTATAGAGCTTGAATAATTGATAAACTGAGGACGTTTAGAAACGATAAACTAAGTTGTTGGATCTGATTTTACGTATTAGTTAACTTTGGTTTTTATGTATCCACGATAACTTGTAAATGTTTCCACCGATAATTATAAACATGTACACAAACTTCTATATAATCGTTTTCACCACTATTATAGAAAAAATGACACTAATTGGTATATATTTTCTCTATTAACTGTTCTCATCAAATCATTTTGTATACGGATATTTCTTATGATTTATCAGTTTTTAGATCTTGACTGAGTGATAAACTTTGAAGACTATAAACATTATAAATAATATACTAAGTTGTTGGAGTAAATCTTATGTATTTATTTAATTTTTATTTTTACGTATCCACGGTAATTTATAAACATTCCACTAATAATTAGAAAAACATATACACAACCTTCTATAATTGTTTCCATCAGTATTATAAAAGATGAAAGAACTAACTGTTATATATCTTTTCTATTGGCCATTCCTATCAAACCATTGTGTATAGGAATACTTTTTTAGTATTTTCCAGTTTACAGAGCTTGATTGATTGATAAACCAGGAGTATATAAATGTTTGAAAACGATAAACTGAGTTGTTGGAGTCGATTTTACGTATTCAGTAACCTTTGGTTTTTATGTATGCACGATAGCATATAACATGAAGGTTAATTATTTTATGTTCAATATTAAAGCGTTATATGTCAATTTTTAAATTTAGAAAAAATATAAATATTAGTTTAGTGTTTTTATATTAGATTTTTTTAAAAAAAATTGTTCAATTCATTAAGTCATGTATTGTAATTGATATATGCTCTGCTTCTTACATATATATAACCTACAAATATTATAAGATTAAAAACTACTCTTCCTTATACTTATATATGTGTATATAATTATGTAAAAACTTTGTATAATTGATGAACTAATATCTTTGTAGAAGGAAAAAAATACTATACTAATAGCAATCATATATATGCTATGTACCTGTGCATCTTGACTGTATAATAATAAAAACATACGGAAAGTTTCCGTCGACGACGGACTTCTGCTTTCCGTCATAAAATCCACGCCTGCACAAAACACAATTAGGGGTCGTTCTTTTACAAGCTTTAAGGTACATGTTATATTTTGATTGAATGGATCTTTCTATATTTATGGGCCCGTTCCATAGTCACATTGTAGAGAATATCTCTTTTACAAAAAAAAAAATAACAGACACATATTATTTTTTAATTAGATTTCAAATGCTAGAAAAAATAAACTTTTTAATACATGATAGTTCTTTATTCACTAAACACATGCACATTATTTGTAAAACAACATTAGCTACGTTTGAGCAAAAGTGCTCACGGGATCAAACGCCCCCTATATCCCATAAAAAGTTAATATAGTATAAACAAACCACCATCAGTTAACTACAATCAATTTTATCAAAAAATTTGTATTTAAGGCTTTATTCCAAATATTAAACTCACCAAAAAAAACCCCTTATTTGTCAAGGTTTGGACAGTTAAATTGGACTACCCCTTAGAGCCTGTTATTAAATTTCTATTGCTTTGCAGCCAGACTCCCTAAGTTTGACACAAGAAGAAGAAAAATAAGAAGAGAAGTGTCCTATCATACTCATATTGATATATAAGGAAATGAGTTGCTTGCTTCCTCCTCTCATAAATTTACTAACCATAGCACACGCGTGCTGGCTGCAATGTTTATGCGAGTGGGAAAGAAAAAGTCAAATAGTTACCAGGGGTAAATGTATGATGCTATCATTTAACTTAATCATTAAGTTGTTTTTGCCGAAAATGCCCTAACACTCCAGTCCTGAGTTTTACTTGTACCATTTGTTTTGTTTTCAAAAAGAAAAAAATGAAAAAAAGAGTTTACTTGTACCTCGTTATGAGAACTGGGTCATATTCTGCAGGCAACTGATTACAGCACTCCTGCATTTATCAAAACTCAGCGTTTCACCATTTTTTTTATGTCATCTTTTCCTATCGGAATTGGACGATGGGAATAAAGCGCAAGGGAGTTAAACTAGGCGCAAAGGAGGATGACGTTGTTGAAGCGAAGGAGGGTGATCAGATCGGGTTAGGTACTACTAGAAAACTTCGTTGCCAAAACTCTTCCGGACGTTGAACTCTGCAGATCTGAGCAGATCGTATACGCACAGGTGAACATCGTTTTACAGTTTTTTTTCTCTCCTCTTTTCCTATCTACAGAGCATCGTTCTCATTGATCGATCACACAATATAACAGTAAAATATCAATTGCTCTTCGGTTTGAAGAGAGTTCCTATCTTGAGCGCACCAGTTCCTCCTATCTTATTGATCAATCATATCAAATCAACGAAACAAAAAGTTTCCCCAAATCTGATCGATCGTTGTTACTGTCTTCTCTGCAATTGAGTGTTGTTGATGCTATTCGAGAAGTCTCTCATGTTACTGTCTTCTCTGCGATGAACGCAACCATCACCAGTCTAGTGACGTCGTCAACACTATAAATTCATCAATTGACTACCAAATATAAAATTCCTTGAATCGTCCACAATGCTCTTTTTAGATGTTGTCTTTTTTTTTGTGGTTACATTATGTGTATTCTGATTTTTTATTAAGATCAAAGTTTTTGTTTCACTGCTGTCAATTTCACATTCTAATTTTGTTTTCTTTTCATTTGTTGTTCAAGCAAGCCTATGGTCTATAGTTCCAACAATTTGTATGTTTATCTCTTTCTTTTTTCTTCAGGATCAATGGTGTTTATAATCGATCTTAACTATGAGGCTCTTGTTGAAGATGAAGAAAATGATAATGGTATTCATCAAACTCATCATTTATATAAAGTTTAATTGTTTTAAGTTTTGTTTAATTTTACACTACTTTTTTCTCTATGTCTAATCTTCTTTTTATTTTATTTTTTAATGTAGCTTATCAATTACTTGAAGATGGGGGGTCGACAGTGGTGATTGAACATAATGCTCCCTCCTCTTCTAATTCTGTCATTGTGTATGAACAATGTGCTCCATCTTCTTCTAATGTTGTTCTTGATGGAAATATATCTCCACCCTTAGTAGGTGATGATCATGTCTCTGTTAACTCTGCTGAAAATGCACAATCTGAGCAACTTACATCATCTGCATCAGGTTAACCTCCTGTTCTTATCAGGTTAACGTTTTGCTCTTATCAGGTTAACGTTTTGCTCTTATCAGGTTAACATTTTGCTCTTATCAGGTTAACGTTTTGTTTTTATCAGTTTAACGTTTTGTTCTTATCAGGTTAACATTTTGTTCTTAACAGGTTAACGTTTAAATTAGTTTGTGTTTGATAAGTCAACTTTTTAATTTGCAGATTTTGTAAACCCTGATGATGAAGAGCATGGAAGTGGTTGGAGTTTGCCTCTATTGAAGAAGTGTGGAAATTCTATGTGGACCATTCTATCCGTGTTGGTTTCTCGGTGAGGGTTATGCACCAGACCAAAAACCCCATTACTGATAAAGTTCGTTGTGCTAGATACTCTTGCAATAAAGAGGGGTTTAAGAAAAATAGTGTTATTGATCCGAAGAATATGAATATTCTTCCTGACCAAGCTGAAGCAAGCACACAAAAGTGTCGGATTGTAAATGAGACACGGATGGGATGCAAAGCAACCATTTACATTCTTTTTGATGAAGCCAAATCTGTATATAAAATCACATAGTGGAATGATAACCATGAGCATTCTCTTAAGCCTCCCAAAATGGCGCACATGTTAAGAGCTGTAAATGTATGTGCGCTATACATACTTGAGGTTTTTGATGTGTGACAACCATGCGGAACCAGTCTTGTACTCAGCATATAGTTTTCTGGTAGAATCCCCATGGACGTCTAACAGAAACGGGCTCGCTCTTGTGACATCAGATATTATTATAATATCAAGCGGTTAAGATTCGCCCTATTTTATCTCCTCTGTTATAGTTAAACGCTATCATTACTATAATAGTGCGTGAGATTAGTTTAGCGTAATTCTGGGAATTTCCCATGTATATATATACTTGTATAGATATAGTTTAGGGTTATGCTTTTGGGAACGAAAAACAGAACATTATCCCTTACGGCAAGACCCCTTTGCAGAGTGAGAACGAGTGCTTCTCTCCATTAGAACCAGTGTGTTTATCATTCAAAGAGTGATAGGTGATAGTGTGATTGTTCAAGGTGTTGAACAAGATCAGGTGAGGAGTTTTTCACGTTATTAATATATATTAGTAACTGAGTTTTCTTCTATACGGGATTGCAATCTGTCAAGTTATTATTACTAATAACTCAGTACACAAGTCTGAGTTTACTAGAGGTCACGTTACGAACTGTCAAGTGGTATCAGAGCAGGTTACCTTGGCTCGAGGCTAACGCTTCAAGGTAGATCGCGAAGATGAGTTCGTACAATGTCAAGGCTCCCAAGTAACCAAGCTAAACTACTCTAAATGGTGCGAGCAGATGGAAGCTCAACTAATGTCCGTCGATTACAAAGTTTGGAAGGTAGTTACTAAGGGCGATTTTAAACCCACTGTCACTGTAGAAGGGAAGGTTCAGGACAAGCCTGAGGAACAATGGACAGAGGATGACGAGAAGTTACTTAGCAAGAATAAACAACCTTGCGAATCCTAGTGTCGTCTCTCTCAGATGAAGATCAAGGAAGAGTTCTTGGTATTCAAACAGCAAAAGTGTGTGTGGGATTTTTTTAAGATAGCATATCAAGGTACTGAATCTATCGAAAAGCAAAGGAGAAACAGTATAAGAGGGAATTTAATAACTTTAAGATGGCTGAAGGAGAAACGTTGGTTGCTGCGATAGAGAGGTTCAATCAGATCTAATTGAAATCAAGACAGTAGAAGCATCTCTTACAAGTGAACAAACCAATGAGAGGTTTTTGGAATCTCTTACTAAAGACTGGTTGAATTACACCTCTATGTTGGAGAAAATGGATAAAGTATCATCAGTTTCTTTTGAGGAACTGTGTTCGGATTTAATCGTCATGAAAGCAAGATGAAAGAACAGTCACTAGATGGTGTCTGTTTGGAAAAAAAGATCTCGCTCTTAAGGCAAAGAAGATAGCAGACAACACGGACTGGGAGTTAGATGATGATTTCGATACAGAGATAAACCTACTGGCTCAAGGTGTGAAGAGAATTATGAGCAGAAGAGGGGTGGATTTCAGGGATCAAGCAGTAACCGACGCGAATTAGATATGAGTAAGGTGGAGTGTTCCGGTGTCATAGCTAGGTCATTGATAAAGGATTGTCCTTATCATCGAAACCGCCTCAGTATAGAAATCGAGATTCCCGCATGGCTGCTGCAGCATGGGGTGAAGAAGAAGAAGAGCAGCACCGGCTGAGAAAGTTGAGGCGCATTATTGTATGACGGCAATCCATCGATCTCACACTGATGAATTAGCATATGATGAATCAATGGTCTGGTTGCAAAAGACAAGGAGCATCACCTCTTGTGGGAGAGCAGGTAAGTTTTCTTAACTTCAACAGTATAGGTAGAGAGTCTTCAACAAGATCAAATTTTGAGGTTTTGACGGCTGCTTTATTAGAAACTTGGAGTTTTAAAAGGAAAACTTGATGATGCTAGTAGCAAAGAATATCAAATACAGCAACTAGAACAGAAGATAAATGAGTTGAAAGCAAAAAATAAGGAGTTAGCGGAAAAGCTGGTAGAAAGTTCATCCAAGGTATTACAATCTCAATTTACTTCATCAGTTAAAAGTAGTTGAGTTCATACCTGAGTGGGCAGAAAAGGAAATTCAACTACTTAAAGCAGATATGAATGGATTCGTCAGGATAATGCTGATCTCCAGAAACAGTGTGATACTCTTGATAGAAGACTAAACATCATTAATCTAGAAAATCCTTCATGGCATACAGGAAAAAATCAAACTTCATGAATTGTTAAGAAACCAAATAAAAATCGAGGTGGACTAGGATTCTGTGGGTTGAAGCTGATTTAAGACCAAACAAGCAATATACACAAACTAAAACTATTCCGGCAAAAAACAGATTCTCAGGTTGTCCGCGGTAATAGAGTGTAGTTATTGCCATATCTTGACATCATATTAATTCATGTTTTAAATACAACGGAAAAAAGCTAGAATTCCGTTACTCATTCTGTAGGTATGCTAGTATGTATTCTCGTCGACCCAAACAGCAATGGGTCCCTAAATGTTATTGATTCTTTCTTTTATGTGCCAGGACTACGCTGACGGGGCCAACATTTGGCTTTTGGATAGCGGGTGTTCTCGGCATATGACTGGAGACCATACATTGTTTCGAGAACTTGAGAGTTACATGGAGGTTTCGTGACTTTTGGTAATAATGGAAAAGGGACAGATTATTGCTATTGGCACAGTTGGACATCAGGGGAATGTTGAAGATGTGTGTCTGGTGGAGGATGATTAGAGCACAATTTACTGAGTGTATCACAAGTATGCGATAAGGGTCCATCTGCAATCACCTTTGATTCTTATGGATTCGTTGTCACAGATTTGAACAGGTGCATCACTTTTACAAGGATACCAGAGGCAATCTTATTTAGTGGATGTGGATGATCAAGGACTGGATGCTACCTGTCTCACTGCTGCCACAAGAAACTGCTAATTTTGGCATCAACGTCTTGGTCATGCTCACATACGCCTGCTCAATAAATTACGAACTCAACACCTTGTTGAAGGATTACCATCATCAGTTCTTCAGGGATTCTCCTTGTGGCGCTTGTCAGTAATAAACAGACACGCTCAGCACATGTTCCTAAATCTGTGGTCTCTACCACTACCGTGCTAGAATTAGTGCATATGGATTTGGTGGACCTATGCGCACCATGACCAGGGCTGGAAGAAATATATTTTTGTTTTGGTTGATGATTATTCTCGCTTCACCTGGATTTATTTACTTCATGCTAAGGCAGATACTTTCAATCGGTTAAAGAGTTTTGTGTACAGATGCAGCGACAATTGGGGTTTCCTCTGCGTACTATACGTTCAGACAATGGCACAGATTTGTCAATCAGCAGTTTCGACAGTTCTGCACTGATCAAGGTATCACCCATACTTTTCATCAGTACGTACCTCAGCAGAATGGTGTTTGGAACGAAAGGATCGTACATTAGTTGAGATGGCACGAACAATGCTAATGCTAGCGGGTTAGCACCTAGTTTCTGGGGAGAGGCAATTAACACGGCATGCTATATTCTCAACAGGGGCACTTATCAGGCCTATGCTCAATCAAACTCCATATCAGCTGGTTAAGGGACGACCTCCAACAATTGGATACTTTAGGGTATTTGGGTGTAGATGTTTCATTTTACAACAATGGTAAACTCCACACTGGAAAGCTTACCCCAGAGGGGATGAAGGAGTGTTCTTGGGTACTCTACTACTAGTAAGGCGTACCGGGTGTTTAACAAGCGTACTCTTGTCGTGGAGGAATCATCATATGTACGATTGATGAAAGAATTTTGGTTTTCGGGATTCACAAAATATTGAGCGGAGTTAAGTGTCAATGATCAGATGATTCAGATTCGGATTCCCCATCTCCATCCATTCAAGATTCTCCTCTTACCTCACACACAGAACCTCATTCTGATTCATCCACTGCGTTACCACTGTCTTCTGACAATTCGGACAGCTCATCCATGCAAGTGAAACTTCTGCACAGACAATTCAGCATCACCTGGAGATCCAAGTTCTCAATCTGATGATACCACAATCCTCCTACGATTTCTTCTCGTCGGGCTCCTGGAGTTTCGTTAGATAATCTCATCTCAGACTTGAACTCTGGCCGCGTTACTCGTCACTCACTTCGAAACTATTGTGCTCATGAGGGATTTCTGTCCAGTATTGAGCCCCGTAATATAAAGGAGGCCCTTACTGACTCTGATTGGATACTAGCTATGCAGGAGGAAATAAATGAGTTTAAACGGATGACGTCTGGGACATTAGTACCTCGGCCAAGTCATCAGGAGGTGATAGGTACACGGTGGGTTTATCGCAACAAACTTGATGCAAATGGACATGTCGCCCGCATAAGGCTCGCTTGGTGTTCAGGGGTATAACCAACGAGAGGGTATTGATTATGATGAGACTTATGCACCAGTTGCCCGTTTAGAAGCTATCCGGATGTTATTGCTTTCGCTGCTCACAGGGCGTTTCCTTTGTATCAAATGGATGTTAAATGTGCGTTTCTCAATGGTTACATTGATAAGGAAGTTTATGTTGCTCAACCTCCGGGCTTTGCTGATCAGTCCAGACCTGACGATGTCTATTACTAAGAAATCCGTCTATGGGTTAAAACAAGCACCGAGGGTCTGGTACGCGCGTCTAACTTCTTATCTTCTCTTCAGCAAGGTTTTACACGGGGAAAAGTGGACTGCACGCTCTTCCTCAAATTCCAGGATTCTGATCTTTTGTTAGTTCAGATCTATGTCGATGATATCGTTTTTGGTTCTTCCTGTCCCTTGTTGTCTAAATCGTTTGAGACGGTAATGACTAAGGAATTCTCTATGAGCAGTATGGGTGAGCTCACCTTCTTCTTAGGATTGCAGGTTCGCCAAACTAAGACTCAACATTTGTCTGGCAAGGAAATATACGATTGACTTTTATCCAAATTTGGGTTTGATTCTGCTAAATCACTTGCCACCACATGTCTAATGTTCTTAAACTTGGATCTGAGACGCATGCTGAACAACTGACCCTACTGCGTATAGAGCTATGATTGGATCACTGATGTATCTCACTGCCAGCAGACCTGATATCCTTTACAGTGTTTGCTATTGTGCTCGATTTCAGGCTGATCCAAGAGTTCACATCTTCAGGCTGTCAAACGAATTTTTCGTTACTTAAAAGCACTCTAACTTGGGAGTGGTTTATCGAGTTGGATCTTCTTCACCCTCCAGGCTTACACTGACACAGATTGGAGGCTCACTTACAGATCGCAAGAGTACATCTGGTTTGCTCAGCTTCTGGGTACTAGTCTGGTGTCTTGGTTCTCTAAAAAGCAGTCCTCAGTGGCTTATATCCACCACGGAAGCTGAATATTTGCTGCTGCTGCTTGTTGTGCTCAGGTTCTTTGGCTCCATATCAACTTGAAGATTATGGTATGCCTCAATCACCTATCCCGATTTACTGCGATAATCAGTCTACCAGCTGCTGTATCCAAGAACCCAGTTCAACACTCCCGAACCAAACATATCGAAATTCGCCATCACTTTCTTCGGGATCAAGTCGAAAAAGGAACAGTGGAATTGCGTCATTGTTCCACGGAGGAGCAGTGGCAGACATTTTTACTAAACCACTTCCTCGCGAACTTTTCCATCGTCTCAGTTTAGGCACTGGGCATGGTTAATGTTGATTAAGGTCCACTTCTTTTATTTCTTGTGTTTTTCTCTTTTTGTGTACAAACATGGTACTAGATTTGAGTGGAGTTTGTTTTCCATATATATACATTGTCGGAGGACTCCGTAGATTATTGTGGAACATGTTTTAGCTGATCTGGATCAAGGTTATCGTTGGGAACGTTTTTTATGTTACTGATTTTATATGGGCCAAATATTTTTCCACGTTCTTTTGAACTGACGTCCACTCCGACTACCTATTTACCCACGTTTGTCAGCTTTTCTTGCTTGTCAGTCTTATTCTCGTCTCATCCGTGCGTCTTTTTCAAAATCCCTGCACTCTACTGGTTGCCTGTCATCTCTCTTTCTTGCTTCTCTACTGGTTGCGTTCTTCGCCATGGAACATTGTTCCGTTTGACCCTGTTTTCGCTTATCTCCAGCTTCTTCTCTCTCCCGTTCCGGAGTTTCTTGGTTCACCACCACCGACTATTTCCATCACCTCCGACTTGCTCCCCATGCAGCCTGAATACAATATTCCCCTTGCTGTTGAATATCCTCCGCTTCTTTTGCCCGTGCCACCCCCTACCCAAGATTCTTCATCTAAGAAGGTGCCGATGATTTCCCTCCTGTGATGGTCCTTTTGATGATCTCCGGTTTCTGATTCTTTGCCTGCCTCACCACATCAGCACCACAAAACCCATCCCTCCTCGCCGAAACCCTAGGTCACAGACTCGCCCTTCTCGGGCTGCTGTTCTTCGTCGTCGCCAAACTCTTCGGCCACGTCGTTCTCAGCCCTCTCAGCCCTCATCTACTCCGTCGCACCCTGATGTTCTTTCGGATGATGATGTGCCGTTGTCAGTCTTGCGCCAACGCAAGCGTTACGCGTGTGCACGCTCAGACAGCGTCTTCTTCAAAGCGTCCTCGCCGTGGGTCTCCAGTGTCAGCTCTTCAGCTACTAGGTCGGTGCCTCCTCTGGTTCTTCCTCGACTAATTCTGCTGGTCTGGTCATTCTTTCCCTGTTTTCCTGCTTTTAAGTCTGAGATTCGTAATGCCCATATCGTTGTGGGAAAACGGGTGGATTGTGTTTGGCTTCGCAAGAATAAAAATCCAATATGCTAGTGCCTTTCAGCACATGGCTGGTCATCTGTGTTTGCATTGGGTACGCGAATATACTGGGAGCCTGTTAAAGAATTTTACAAGAATCTTCATTTGTGGATGAATATTTGCTTCGGACTACAGTTAGGGGAGTGGTTATTGAGTTAACACCTGATGATTGGCATGATTTTGGATGTTCCCGTCGCCGGTGTTAAAACCTTTTCTCGTGAAGTCAATACTTTGGCTCCATCTCAGAAGGATGAGGACCTTTTTGGTTTCTTTGGGATTGAACCAGAAACCCGCAAGATTCGGTCTGCTCCTCAGCGGCAACTAGATGTGCTTGGACGATTGCTCCATATATTGTTATCAAGGCGTTGCTCCCCGAAATGATCAACGTGGGACAGTTACCTTCATGGACATTTGTTTGATGTGGTGCCTCATTCAGAAGAATCCTGTTAGCTTGCCTCATTTCATGTTGTTCATATCCATCATGCCATCACCCAGTGTACCTCTTCCCTGCCATATGCTCCATGGTGACTAAGATATTCCAGTATTTCTCAGTTGATTTGTCTACTGAATCTGCAAGGTGTTGGTCATAATCACGAGCTTGCCCAGACCACTCTGTCTAAGATGGGTCTTGCACTGGCCGGGAATATTTGGGTAGTAAACAGCCTCCGAAGGTGTTTCAGGCGTTTCTGAGCATCCAGTCCACTTCCGCAACAATTGGATAACATTTTGTCTCTCATCAAGGAGATTGATGCTCGCTTGGCACGTCTTGAAGCTCATCTGGGGGTGTGACGTTAGACCGTTTTCCTGTCCTTGGCCCTGTCCAGCCCATTGTCTTGCTGTCTCCTATTCTGCTATCGTTGTTTGCCGTAAAACCGTTGTTGTCTGTGTTTCTGAATTTGTGCGTTTCAGACTTTTTTGGTTCCCTGTTGCTGGGTCGTTGTTTCTTTGTTGTTCCCTTTATGTCACTATCTGAACTCTTTCCCGCTATTAACGTTGTAATAAATGCTATTCATGTTCCACGGTATATCTTTTTTACATTCGTGAGTTTCTAGGCCCGTACATTTTTGATTGCGCAAAAGGGGGAAACATGGTGAATATCGGATTGGTGATTATGATCAAGTTAGCTATGTTTCAGGGGGAACTGTTTCAGGGGGAATACTCCTTCTATTCACCATGATGAAGTTTGCACACATCAAAAAAGGGGAAATTGTAAATGTATGTGCGATACATACTTGAGGTTTTTGATGTGTGACAACCATGCGGAACCAGTCTTGTACTCAGCATATAGTTTTCCGGTAGAATCCCCATGGACGTCTAACAGAAACGGGCCGCTCTGTGACATCAGATATTATTATAATATCAAGCGGTTAAGATTCGCCCTATTTTATCTCCTCTGTTATAGTTAAACGCTATCATTACTATAATGTGCGTGAGATTAGTTTAGCGTAATTCTGGGAATTTCCCATGTATATATATACTTGTATAGATATAGTTTAGGGTTATGCTTTTGGGGAACGAAAACAGAACATTATCCCTTACGGCAAGACCCCTTTGCAGAGTGAGAACGAGTGCTTCTCTCCATTAGAACCAGTGTGTTTATCATTCAAAGAGTGATAGGTGATAGTGTGATTGTTCAAGGTGTTGAACAAGATTAGGTGAGGAGTTTTTTCACGTTATTAATATATATTAGTAACTGAGTTTTCTTCTATACGGGATTGCAATCTGTCAAGTTATTATTACTAATAACTCAGTACAAGTCTGAGTTTAAGAGGTCCGTTACGAACTGTCAAGAGCCAATCGTCAAATAAGTGATGCTCAATCTAAAATTTTGACGACTATCAATGAAGCTGGTATTGGACTTCGTTCTTCTTTTGATTTCATGTGTGGAATTGCTGGGGGGAGGGAGTGTGTAGGATTTATGAAAGTAGATGTGAAAAATCACTTGAGTAGAAAACGTGAGAAGGTGATGCATCATGGTGAGGCCACTTACTTGCAAGAGTACTTTAGGGTAAAAGCTGCCCAAAACTCAGTTTTTTTTATGAAATTGAGGTTGATAATGAGGAAAGGATTGCAAACATTTTTTGGGCTGATGCGAGGATGCAGATTGATTATTCATTATTGGTGATGCTCTTACTTTTGATACAACTTTTAGGACTAATTCAGGATATCGTCCTTTAGGTATGTGTGTCTCTGTTTCTAATAACCTTTACCACTTATTTTTTATCATTTTGTTATTACTCATTGGGTTTCCTTCTAACATTTATTTGTTTTAAAAAACAAATTGCAGCGGTGTTTGTTGGCTTTAATCACCATAGAAAGACATGTGTGTTTGGTGTTGCACTACTGTATGATGAGACAATAGAGTCTTTTATTTGGCTTTTCAGAACCTTTCTTCGATGTATGTCAGATAAGGCTCCGAAGAGTATTTTGACAGATCAGTGTTCTTCGATAGCTGCTGCAATTCGAGTTGTTTTTCCTTCATCTTTCATGGTTTGTGCACATGGCATTTAATGCAGAATGGTGCACGAAATCTTGGATCTCATTTTACTCGAGAATTCAAGACAACTTTGAATCAATTGATTTATGGCATGAAGACTGAGGAGGAATTTGACATTGCTTGGAATTCTTTGGTTGATACTTATTTTTCCTGGTAAACGTCCATATGGTCATCCTGGTTGCAAAGACTATACTACAAGAAGCATCAGTGGTCCTCTGTTTGGATGAGGAGGTATTTTACAGCTGTATGTGTTCAAACCCAACTCAGTGAATCTTTTAATGGGTACATTCGAGGCTACTTGCAACCAGATTATAACTTGGTTCAATTTTTTTCCACATTTTGAGAGGCTGATTGCTGAAAAGAGACACAATGAATTGAAACTTGACTTTGATTCTATGAACCAAGTTCCAGATACTTCTTTATATGCACAACTCGTGCATTACAAGCGGCTAAACTCTATACCCCTAGGATATTTGTAAGCTTCAAACATCAGTTTAGTCATATTTTTTTGCATACAACTTTATTCCGATGGATGCTAATGACAATGAGCACTGCTTCGCTTTTTTGTGTGTTTAAAGTATGTGATGATGGTTCTCACTTGGATGAACGTATTGTTTCAGTGGGTATTTGTGCTTCTGACTCTGATTCTACTACGTTGCATTGTTCATGTTTACTTTTTGATGAGCTTCGGGATTCTCTGTTGTTCACATTCTTTGCGTGTGATGGGATGTATTGGCTATCATGGATTGTAAATCTTTACGGAGTATTCCATCTAAGTATGTTCTTCCTAGATGGACAAGAAGGGCCAGAGCAGCTGATGATGTTTATTTCTCCACTCCGCTAGCACCGGAGTCTTTAAACTTGGAGAATGCCTATATGGTACTTAGTAGGAGGCTGAATATGATGACTAGTCAAGCATGTACTAGTTCAGATTTGATGTATAAGTTTGCAGCTGAAGGATGCGCTTTCCATCCGATTTAATGAGATGACTAAGATTCATGAAAACACAGCTTCAAACAGTTGTAGTGTTGCTAATTCAGAGACAGGTTCTTTTATAAATTCTACCTTTTGATGTTATTATTTTTGTGACTACCTTTTTGTTTTCACTAATGAGTTTTATTCTTTTCTCTCATGTTTGTAGGTGATACTACTCGAGATTTCCCTGGTAAAACAATGAAGGTTAGAGAAAATCCAAACCGTTCAAGGAAAGGATGAAAAGTCTTGCTGAGAGTAGGTTGCAAAAAAACTCAAAGGGGAAAAATAATTCTCAAGCTGTTTGAAAAGATTTTTTGAGTTCTTTACATATCCCCCCCCCCTCCCGCGCACTTGTAAATCATACACTTTTTCTTTGGGATATATTCTTTCTTTCGTTGATTGTAGATCATACACTTTTTTTGTTTAACTCTACTATATTTTCAACTTTCTATGTCTTCACTTCATTTTTCTAAAATGGTTAAATGGTTAACCTATCAAGCTTAAATGGTTAACCTGTAGCATTCAAGCCACAGGTTAACCATTTAAGCTTGACAGGTTAACCATTTTCGAGTGACAGGTTAACCATTCTCGATTGACAGGTTAACCATTTTCGAGTGACACCATTTAGATGCTACAGGTTAACCATTAAGCTTGACAGGTTACCATTTTCGGGTGACGGGTTAACCAAATATGAATGACAGGTTAACGCTTTTCATCCATCAGGTTAACCATTTGCCAGCATTAAAGATTGTCAGAAAGCATTCTTTTCAAATTTACATGTTGTCTTTCATATATAACTTAAAATGCAATACCAATACACACCAACTGAATTTGTTAATTCAAAGGGAACCACACTAATTCATAACACAATGTCAATCTGATGAAACCACACTAAATAGCACAACATGCACACAAAGGTCACTAATAAACGGTCATCTTCTTCATTGATAGTTTGGGTAAAGGGTGGACAGAAAAGGATAGTAACTCAGAGCAGTGCTCTACCAAAAGAGGTAAAATCAGGCGGAGCCTGCCACCCATAGAGTGGCCAACGAATACAAATCAAGTCATACCCCACACTAGGCTACTGTTCCTTCCTTAAATAGCTAATGACGAAAATATAAACGACAAAATAGCATAACCAACAGCCTAACAACTACTACGGTAATATAGCACACCCGACAACTAGAACTGTCTAGCACCCCCCTCTCTCAGACAGCAGCAGCCATGGTCAAGAGACATATACAATGAAAGTTACTCATTTTCTTCATTTTTTGGCCTCTCTCTTTTGTCTTTTGCATCTTCTCTTTTCTTTAATGTAAAGTAATGCCTTCTCTGTCAGTTTTTCTGCAAACTCGATAAGATCCCCATCTTGATACAGCAAGCGTGCAGCAATACGCTTTCTGTAGAAATCCTTAAACTTCTTGCTATCCTCAATCACTTTGTCACTTACGTGCCAACACTCCATCAGCACACACAAATTCAGCCCGCTACTAAAGTCTGGTGTTGCCTTCTGTATATGGTCAGTGGTCCATTTGAATTTCTTAACATTCAGATCTACACCCAAACTTTGTAAATATTCTTGAATTAACTCAGCCTGTATAAGAATAATTAATTATAGTGTAAAGTGTGATACATCAAAAACAAGTCAAGATAAGACAAAACAAATATAAATATAATGATAAAGAAAGTTTCATCAACTCACACAATGCCCTCCAATGTGTTTGACTTCCAAAAATGAATTCTTATCACTTGGATTAAGATATTCCAACTTTTGTTTTTCCATATTCAGCACAAAACACATCCATTCTCATCTCTGATGTGTGGGAAGTAAAACTGCAACATGTAAAAATTAAAAAATGTGAATACATCAAATGTGTGAAGTTGATAACCATTTGTTACTAATCTAATAAATATTTTTACCAATTTGCATTTTGAGAGATCAAGGTTGCATGCGCCATAGTAAGCATCATTTTCAATGAACTCCTTGATGATATTGGATTTGTCTAACAACTTCCAACAGCTCTACATTGTTTACTCGTACATGTCAATATATTAGCTTTTACTAAAATTAATAGTAAAGTAGATAGCATTTCAATCAAATGTAATGATTTATTACTTACAGCCATTGACGATGGAAATCTGAATTTTTCAAGTGTATTGTTGTGTTGTGCGATAGACATATCATTTCGATTAAGCACGTTGACAAAGGCATCCAGTAACTCTGTGCTCATTTCACATTTAACACTTTTTAATTTCAGAAGATGCTCCCTCGTCAAATGTGCATCCCCATCAAAAACCAACAACTCAGTTCTGAAATTCAGTCACAATAATTCAATAATCAAACTATTTGTATAGTTAATCACTAAGTATTAACTTTGTTGTAAAAAAATAAATTGTAACAATTCTTTACCTCTCCAAACTTTCATCCCATGCATAATCAAGCAAATCTTTTTCATTATCCAGCAACTCATAATTTCCAAAGTGTGAGGAGGTTTTCTTCTTTGAAGTTGTCTTTTGTCTTGTTGAAATACTTGCTTTCTGCTTTTCACTGCTGCTAGCATAGTCATATGCCAGTTTTTTTTAATTTATGCAGTTTCGTTTGTCTCTGAATCACGACATAGCAGCTCAGCAACGATCGAGTTTCTGTATGCAATCATATAACTTGTGCACATTGCTTTTCTAATTAAACTTTCTGCTAAGTGACCATCCCATTCAGTCATCAACATACACACAATCTCTGCAGATAACCACTAATTCTAATGCGGTGGAAAATCCTCCACCACCCAAGAGTAGTTCTTGATGTTATAACTGACATTAAAGTTGTCAAGATAACTTTGAAGCATATTAACCTACACAGAAATTTACATATTATGTAAACTATAGTAATTTGAACTTTCATCATGTTCAATTATAATGGGAATCTTCCAAATATGATAATAAAATTTACACAACAATTTCCAGTAGCCAACATATCATCTTCATTGGTGGTTGCCATCAGTTTAATGCAAATAACCTTTTGTAGGCCTTTATCCACCATAAAGCAACACCATTTTCCATCTTTTACCATTGAAAAGTAAAACTGTTTTTTTTATATAAAAAAGGCAAAGATTTGTTAGAATCTTAATATAATGTCATGTAAATTTAGAGAATTGTAGGTAACTTACTTGTTTATAATCTTTTATGTCAATGGGGATATTTCCGAACAACTCCTTGTTCTCAAGATACTCTTTAATCAAGTTGTTTCCACCTTCGTTCGAAGCATTTGTTGCTATGCTAGATGGAAATTTGACTTTTGTCTCCCATTTGATGTTGCGCTTGTTGTGAACATTGATATAAGCATCTACAATGTCACTTCCCATCTTCCCCTTTCTTTTTAGTTTCAGTAGATTCTTCCTCAAGATCTTGTTAACTCCATCATCAACCAATATTTCATCCCTAAAATATGCATAACATTTCAATTAATTACATTATAATAATAACCAAATATGGATGACAGGTTAACCAAATGTGAATGACAGGTTAACCAAATGTGAATACCAGGTTAACCAAATATGAATGACAGGTTAACCGAATATGAAGGATAGGTTAACCGAATATGAAGGACAGGTCAACCGAATATGAAGGACAGGTTAACCGAATATGAAGGACAGGTTAACCGAATATGAAGGACAGGTTAACCAAATATGAAAGACAGGTTAACCGAATATGAAGGACAGGTTAACCAAATATAAGCACAAAATTTATTGTATATCCAATTTAAATGAAATGATACAAAGTATCTAATAATTAAATCACAATGAATAAGTTTTGTTAATTATGGAATAAAATAAACATATAAAAAGTTCTATAGGTTCTTACTTGTCAAATTTTGTACTCATAGCATATTGGAAGATGATATTCTCTTCTTCGTCCAACATATCATTTGGTTTATAGGATGTTTCCATAAACCTATTCTTTTCTGTTAGTTTCTTTCTCCTCTTTCTCTTCAAAGAAGGTTTTTCAGCTGTTTCAGGCCTAGTGGTTTCCTTTTCTTTATCTTTTCCTCTTAGTTTTTTCTCTTGTACAACATTCATGTAGCTCTGCTCTTGTACCTCCTCACTGTTGCTTTCTACTCCCATATTGTTGGAGGAGCCGAGGAAGAATCGAGATCGGGAGAGTGGGATCGGGCGAGAAGATGAAAGAACGATGAGGAAAGGAAGACGATGAGAGAATTCGAGAGCGAGGAAAAGAATATCTGTAAGTTGTATTAGAAAGAAGACCGATACAACCTAGATATAAGCTAAGAAAATATGCCGTTGCTTAACGGGACTAAGATGATTAACTAAGGAGATAAGCAACGGCTAAACCTAAGCAATTAATGACATAGAGGGTAAAAGAGTAAAATGTAAACAATACAATTCTAACACCCCCCCCCCTTAAACCTAGGGAAAAGAGATTTTTGCTAGGTTTGAAGTGTTAAGCATCCCCATTGTCATTAATTGATGTCGATAATCTTTCCCCGGTAAAACCTTCGTAAGCATGTCGGCTTTCTGAAACTGATTGGGAATATGAACAACGTCAATGAGACCGGCCTTGATCTGATCCCGAACGTAATGAACGTCTATTTCGATGTGCTTTGTTCGTTCATGAAGAACGGGATTGCGTGCAATGTAAACGGCCGATTTGTTGTCACATTTCAATGGTATGGGAGTAATGTTGCTAATGCCGAGTTCATTGAGAAGACGGGAGAGCCAGGCCAACTCGGTCGTGACACGTCGAAGGGCGCGGTATTCGGCTTCGGCGGAGGAGAGAGAGACGGAAGCTTGCTTCTTGGACTTCCAAGAAATGGGAGAACCTCCAAAAAGAATGTAGTATCCACTAACTGACCTGCGAGAGATGGGACACAAAGCCCAATCAGAATCACAATATGCTGAAAGAGAATAATCAGTGGAGTTATTTAAGAAAATTCCATAACCAAGCGTCCCTTTGATGTATTGGAGGACGTGTATAGCAGCATCCCAATGATGTTGACAAGGTTGCTGGTTGAACTGACTTAGGAGCTGAACACTGAAATTGATATCTGGACGGGTATTGATGAGGTAATTCAACTTGCCGATGAGACGACGATATTTGGTGGCATTAGGAAGAGGAGTGCCATCTTGGAGTTGAAGCTTGGTGCCAACGGTAAGAGGACTGGCAACGGAGCGCATGGAGGTGACGTCATAGTCTCTGATGAGATCGGAAGCAAATTTAGTTTGTGTGATGCCAACCCCGTCGGATGTATGATGAAACTCGACCAAGAAAGAAGGTGAGAGTGCCCAAATCTATGATCTTGAAGGATTGATGAAGAATCTCTTTGACTTGGAGAATTTTGGCATCATCATTTCCACACAAAATGATGTCGTCGACATATACACCAAGGAAAAGAATGGATGTGTCTTGTGTCCACTTGAATAACGAGTGATCGTTATCTGAAAGAACAAAGCCAAGATTGGTAAGAGTGGAGGAAAGTTTAGCATACCACTGACGAGAAGCTTGTTTTAAACAATATAAAGATTTGTGTAATTTGCACACTAATCCATTAGTGTTGGTGGTCAAACCGTCAGGAATCTTCATGTAGATTTCTTCGTGAAGATCGCCATGGATGAATGCATTATTGATGTCGAGTTGGTGTATCTTCCAATGTCTTTTTATGGCGACGCTAACTAAGACTCGAATAGTCGTCATTTTGACTACGGGAGAGAACGTTTCATGGAAGTCTTCTCCTTCTCTTTGAGAAAACCCGCGTACCACCAATCTTGCTTTATGTCGCTCAATGGTTCCATCGGCTTTGTGTTTGGTACGATACACCCATCGACACGTGATGCATCTCTTTCCTTTTGGTAGTTTAACAAGACTCCAAGTATGATTATCCTCCAAGGCTTGGAGTTCGGAATTCATAGCATCTCTCCATTCGGGATATAGAGTGGCCTCTTGGTAAGTGGAAGGTTCAAGGGGGCATCGGTTTTGGACATGAGAGCAAACAATGCGAGAGGGAACAAAATCGGTAATAGAATTTAATTGGGGTAAAGGATTAGATTTGTGATGATCAAGACGTGTGGAAAGAATTTGAGTAAAAGGATCATAACTAGCTTGATAACACTCGTAATCAGCAAATTTACTGGGCATTTGCTTTCTTCTGTCGGACCGCCGAAGAGTTTTGGCCCAATAGAGAGATTTGGCTCAGACACATTGTCGGAAGTAGTATTGGGTTGATCGCTGATAAAATCTGAATCCGGTTTCTCCTCATCGATATTGGACTCAGTGATCTCGGCATCATCCGCATTGGAGCGAGTCATTGGGCTGAACGACTCCGGAATGTCATCGCTTGTCTGATTGGGCCCTGGTACCTCATTTGTATCGGCACCCGAACTTTCTTCTGTACTGGGCCTGCTGCGAGAAGGGCTTGATTGATCATAGCGAAAATCTTGATCATCATCGACATTAATGGGAAAGCGAGTAAAATTGGGCTCATCAGTGGAAGAATTTTGGGTGGTCTGCTCCTGCAAAGGGAAAATGTCCTCAAAGAAGGTAGCATCACGACTGGTTATGATTTTATTTTCTTTGAGAAGAAGGATCCGATGGCCTTTCTTGCAAATGCCCGGCCCAAGGTAGACCCCTTGATGTCCTCTATCATCAAATTTGTTCTTGTGGACTGTTGGCCCTGTATGATATACTAAAGATCCAAAAGTTCTAATATTGTTCAAGTTAGGAGATCCATACAAGTACTCATAAGGGGACAATCCATTTAAGGTAGATGAGGGGAGTCTATTAATAAGAAATGTAGCCATCAAAATACTTTCACCCCAATAAGTAATGTCAAGACCGGATTGAAAGAATAAGGCCCGAGCAGTTTCAAGCAAATATCGATGCTTTCTTTCGACAATTCCGTTTTGTTGAGGAGTATAAACGCATGTCGTTTGATGAATAATGCCCTTCTTATGAAAGAAATCTTGTAAAACCTTTGAAGTTCCCAATTCATATGCATTATCGGAGCGCACAATTTTAATCAACTTGTTAAACTGTCGCTCAATCATATTGATGAAATTTTGTATATGTTGAGTAGCATCCGATTTAGACTTCATTAGAATAACCCAAGTACATCTACTAGCATCATCAACAATAGTAAGAAAATATCGACAACCATCATGATTACTAGTAGAGCAAGGACCCCAAGTATCGATATGAATGAGATCAAAACAGTTTTGGGATTTATTCTTAGAACGAGAGAAAGTCAGCCGGTGTCCCTTAGCTCTAAAACATATATCACATACAAAATCATCGGAAACATCGTGCTTGCTAATAATACCCATGCGAATCATCTTTTCTACAGGAGGATGACCCATTCTCCTATGCCATCTCAAAATGTTTGTGCTACACGTATTACCAGAAACAGAATTGGTATTACTGTATTTACAACTATCAAAAACATTATGCAGCAGATCAACATCAAAAAAATACAAGCCATCACGTTGATATCCAACCTTCTGTTTATTCTTCCAAGTAAGGTCCTGTATATAGCAAAAATCAGAATCAAAAGAGACAATGCACTTATTTTGTTCGGTTATTCTGCAAACAGAAGCAAGGGATAGCTTGAAACTGGGAACATGAAGCACATTTTCAAGACAAAAATTGTCAGCTAATCGAACATATCCCATGGCACTAATGGTTTCAATTTGTCCATTTGGCATTGTCACATGTCGAATACTAGGAAAACATCTCTGATTATTGAACAACAAATCATTGCCAGTTAAATGTTCACTAGCACCTGAATCTATCAGCCATTGTTGATTGAAAGATTTATAACCAGAATTATTGCAGTTAAGAAGGATATTACCTACAAAGTTTGAATCGTTTTTTATGGGAAAAACATTGCTGCTTGAAGCCATTCTCTCAGGAATCTTCTCAGTCTGCTCAAGAAGACTGCAAAGCTTCTTCAACTTATCAATGTTAAGACCGGACAAACCTTTGACATTCTCCTCCTTCTTATCAGCAAAATTTACAGAAATACTACCCTTTGGTCCTTTCCACCAGTCAGGGTATCCACACAATTCAAAACACCCAGTCTTCAGGTGGCCTGTTTTGCCACAGTGAGAGCAAAGCAGAGAATTCTTCTTACCGGAAACATCCTTATCTCTTCTGGTTTTGCCATATTTGTTCACTGTCTTGCTGGTGTTATTTGCAAACGAAACATCCAAACTATCTTTGGAACTTCTTCCATTAACACGTTGCCTTTCCTCTTGTAAAATTATAGCATAAGCCGAATCTAAACTTGGGAGAGGCTTTTTCATAAGAATGTTCCCTCTAACATTCACAAAGTCCTCACGCAAACCCAGCAGAAACTGAAATAGTTTCTGATTTTCAGATTGTTTGGCTATTTTATCGCTATAACCACAGACACAGGAAGCAACATTTGACATGGCAGAGATATCATCCCACAAACTAGTAAGCTTAGTGAAATATTCAGAAACGCTGGAATCTCCTTGTTCAAGTCTAGATAACTCACGATTAAGCTCAAAAAGTTTCGTACCATCGAGTTGATCGAATCTCTTGATGAGGCGCTTCCACATGTCGTACGAGGTAGCACAGGAAACTAGGCTGTCTCCAATGGTGGTTTCGACTGAAGCGAGAATCCATGACCTAACCAAGCCGTCGCACCTATCCCAGGCGTCGCGTCGGTTCTTGGGGACTTTGGATTTCTTCAGGGAACCGTCTATTAGCTTGATTTTGTTCTTTGCTAACAGAGATATTTCCACCTTCTTTCTCCAGTTTTGAAAGCCTTTCTTCCCGTCGAATTTGACCGTGGTTAATTGCGCTCCAGGGGTTTCAGAGTTCGATACGAAGAGAGGATCAGATTCGTAGCGTTTTCTTCCTTTTTTCTTGCTAGCGGTAAGGTTTTCTTCTTCGGTTTCCGATGATTCTTCCTCATCGTCGGAAGATTCGTCTTCTTCCTCTTCACTGGGTTGCATCGACATTGCAGCGGCGGGTGGAATCGACCGTCACTGCTCTGATACCATGTTGGAGGAGCCGAGGAAGAATCGAGATCGGAAGAGTGGGATCGGGCGAGAAGATGAAAGAACGATGAGGAAAGGAAGACGATGAGAGAATTCGAGAGCGAGGAAAAGAATTATCTGTAAGTTGTATTAGAAAGAAGACCGATACAACCTAGATATAAGCTAAGAAAATATGTCGTTGCTTAACGGGACTAAGATGATTAACTAAGGAGATAAGCAACGGCTAAACCTAAGCAATTAATGACATAGAGGGTAAAAGAGTAAAATGTAAACAATACAATTCTAACACATATTTGGCTCATTTCGCTCCTCATCAACATTTTCTTTAACAACTGATCATACAAACTAATTTTAGTTTATAATAATTTAGTATAAATTCAATTTTTATTATTAACTTGAAAAAATAGTACCTTCATTAATGCAATCCATCACAATATCATCTTCGCCCATCACATTTTGTTCTCCGTGCATTTCTTTTTCAGCTGCATTTTCTTCATTATCTAATTATACAACTAATGTTAGTTATAACAATTTAGAATAAATTCAATTTTTATCATTAACTTGAAAAAAATAGTACCTTCATTAATGCAATCCATCATAACATCATCGTTGCCCATCACATTTTGTTCTCTGTGAATTTCTTCTTCAGCTGCATTTTCTTCATTATCTGATCAAACAACTAATTTTAGTTATAACAATTTAGTATAAATTCAATTTTTAATATTAACTTGAAAAAAATAGTACCTTCAATCATGGTATTCAAATCATTAATGCAATCCATCACAATATCATCGACACCCATCACATTTTGTTCTCGATGTATTTCTTCTTGAGATGTAGCTGCTGAAGCATTTTCTCCTTCCTCGCATCCATCTTCTTCGTCATCGGTTTCACGCTGTTTCTGAATTTTCTCAATCTTTGTATTCACAATATTGGGCTTCATTTGTAGTTCATCTCGTTCCTTCAACAGCTGTCACAAGAAACAAAATTACCACGCAAATAGTTGTAATTCAGAACATTAAGTTAAAATTTAAATTTTTCATTACCTCCTCAAGTGTTTCTACTCTGCTTTCATCCCTTCCTTCTTGATTTTGGTCTTCTTCAACCTATGTTAACCGCAATGCCTCTGACAATCCTTTCAGTTTGAGCCATTTGTATTTTTCCCTAATCATTGAACTGGTCCACAGTGTACAAGTTGGCTTCTGCAAACATATGTTTTTATCTTCATCATATGCAAAGATGTCCATTACATGGATCTGCATTTAATTTAACAGGTTAACAATTCAGAACATATCAGGTTAACCATTCAACATATCAGGTTAACCATTCAGAACATATCAGGTTAACCATTCAAAACATATCAGGTTAACCATTCATATCATATCAGGTTAACCATTTATGATATAACAAGTTAACCAAATAAAACATAACAGGTTAACAAAAAAAACATAACAGGTTAACCAAATAAAACATAATAGGTTAATCAAATTAACTCTTTATTTTACGCACCTGTAAGAAGTAAGCATCTCCTTCAAACCATGTTTTTTTGTCAATGCTTCCAAATGCTTGAATTAGAGTGTCATACACAAACTGGCACCAATCAAATTCAACCACTGTTTCCATTGTTCTTAGTGCAAAAGCGAAAATGCTAAGATCAACTCTATAATTGGAATTTGGCTTCAGCAGAGAGCCAATCACAATCAGTATGAAGAGCTTTACAAAGATCACTACATCTTTGCACTTCAAAATTTTATCCATCAGCTCTTCAATCTTTACATGTGCAGCTTGTGTTACTTTAATTCCCAACTCATCAGCTAGCCTTTTAACTTGTTCTTTGCACTTCACACCATCTTCTTTTCTCTCTATTTGTTTTTCTATCCTTAAATTTCCTCGAGGCAACCCATAAACTCTATGCACATCATCTGTTATCACCCTTAGCCATCTGTTTCTATCCAACCTCAATGCTGATTCATTGTTGTCAAAATTTTTGTATAACCAAAGGCCTAGTTCTTGTAGCACGTGAACATTTTTGGGCAACCCTAGGAATGCCCCAAACCCCACATTGTTTATTGCATTTCTTTTGTTGTTTTGTCTGGGGTCTTTAGCCAATTTTTCAGATATTTCATTCAATCTTTTAACCATGCATCTGCATCTTATACTTTCTGGTTTGACCTATAAAAAAATTAGTTAGCTACAAATTCAACATTTATTAATTTCATAAAACCATTACATATACTTCATTACTGTGAGAATAAATAATTTTGAATTTTTACCTGATTGTCTTGATGTTCACTCATACTACCTTTCTTTGTAGATCAAATCAATCTGTTTAAATCATCAGAAATCAACAAATCATGGATAAAGGTATCAAATGTAAGGAAAAAGGTGACAGGTTAACAGATTTAGAATGACAGGTTAACGGATTTAGAATGATAGGTTAACGGATTTAGAATGACAGGTTAATGGATTTAGAATGACAGGTTAACTGATTTAGAATGACAGGTTAACGTATTTATAATGACAGGTGTGGAGGGTGATTTTTTGGTATGAGGGGGGTCTATCTAAATATGGACTAGCTGAGAAGCCTATATCCTAGAAATTGTCATTCTGTGGAGGGTGAAAACCCGTTATTCTGGCATCCCTCAAACCTACTAAAATCGTCCGTCTTTCCCAGAAAGCATAAAGGGGAGTGTTAGTGAACACTACACCCGCTCTCAATGGGCTCCACGCGTACTTATGCCTCTATAAGGCGGAATTGACTAGAGTCGCCACCTAGTTTGACCTATGATAACTAGGAAGGAAGGAGAAGGGTTCTAAGAACCGTTGGTTGACTCTGAAATTATTGCCTATGGATAGGGCTTATCTGGTCATTTGCAGAGATTTTATGTTGGGTTCGCACTGGGTTACACCCCTTAGAAGTGGCAATGACCACGACTTCGAATTGGTGCCCGAGGAAACCTCGATCTCCAATTGTCGGGACTACCTTCTTTCAAAACCTTTTTAGAGAGATTCATTTAAAAGCCAATGATAGGATTAGGATAGGAGGGGAGAAAACGAGTGAATGAGGCGAGCTTTTCTGCCAAGCTAAGGCCAAGAAGAAGGATTGATGAATTCGAATGAGTATAGAATGAAAGACTGGAGTCTAATTTTGAAGAAGTTGAAGGTTTGTGGGAGTCAGAGGGGATTTGAATGTTTTGAGAGGCATGAGGAACACCTTGGAGTGGGAAAAGGGTTTTTTTATTAGAATGGGGTCGCACCCTAGATGGGTTGCCTACGTACTCAACTCCCTGCTGAGATCAGACCTTACATAGTTCAGGTTTTTGGGTTTTGGAAGTTTTGAAGGGTTTGAAGTTTTGGGAGAGATTAGTCTGTGAGACGCTCGGGTCTATGAGACATTTGGGGTGTTTATGTAATGGGAGGTATGGGATATCAAAGTCTGTGAGACGCTCGGGTCTGTGAGACATTTGAATCTTAATATGATGGAGAGGTTAAGATGTTCGAGTCTGTGAGGCGCTCGGGCCTGTGAGACTTTGGAGGTTTAAGAGAAACTGGAATTTGTAAGAGGATTTGAGTTTGAAGTGATTTGAAGTTTGGAAGATGATTCGAGTGTGTGCGAGGCAATTGGAATTAGAGTAGAGAGCCCGGGTTTTTCGGATTTGAGATTCTAAAAGGGTTGATGTTTTGGGATATTTCAAATTTAGAGTGAGATTATGGTGGACTGAATTGTTTGGAGGAATAATTGTCAAAATTGTCTCTCTTAAAGTTTTTTTTTAAAAACCGAAAAATCATTTTTTGTTGTAAAAGGGCGGATAATCCCGAGGGATTACCCTATGTACCCCCTCGAACACGACACTTAATTAATGGTAAGTGCCGAGGCTCGAAAGATGGGGCAATGAATTTATGTCAAAAAATAGGATTCAGAGAGAAACACCATGAATGAGATGTTCTCGGTTGAACCCTAATAACGTCTCTAACTCTGGGTTTTAAAACGTTAAAAACCGAAAGCATTGAAATCGAGCGGAAGGGAGTTAGACGATTCTAAAATCCTGGTTGCAACTAGGAAGGTCGTTACTTCCCTAGCACCCCGCCTTGTAAAAATCTAGGCTGCAATTAGGGGAGGTTTGTCACCCTAATGCCCCACCTAAAGAGATCCAGACTGCGACAAGGGAGGTTATGACCCTAGTGCCCCGCCTCGGATTTTTATTTTAGAAGAGAGACAAGTGATGTCTAACTAGGAAGAAACCTTTTTTTGAAGGTGTTAGACATCCCATGTTCCTTGAAAACGGTTTGGTTTTGAGTTTGAAAACTGAGTTAGAAAATCTTTGAAGTTGTTCGGAATTCTCAATGAAGAAACACTGATTTTGAGAAATGTTTTAGGAGAAAACTTTTTGTATATGTGAGAAGAACTTTCTGCGTTTGAGAAGAGTTTTCTGTGATGTGAGAAAAGTTTTTCCTTTAAGATTCCACAAAATGGTTTCTTTTGAAAGCTTGATGGAATTTTAATGAAAATATTGGTTGAAACTTGACAGAAGAGATTTTTTTTGGATTTTTGGAGTTTGAACGGGATTTACAAGTTGAGTTTGAATTGGATGAATTGAATCTGAATTTGATTTGAATGGAATTGGGTTTGAATTAAACTTGGGCCAGGATTGGAAGACGGGCCGGGTCAAAGCTTGGGTTGGTCAAAGTTGAACTGGTCAAACTTAGGTCAAAGTCGGTCAAGGTCAAAGCGGGCCGGTCAAAGTTGGGTTCAAAGTTGGATTGGTCAAAGTTCAGGTCAAAGTTGGACTAGTCAGACTTGGGTCAAAGTTGGTCAAGGTCAAAGCGGGCCGGTCAAAGGCCAAGTGGGCTTGGTTTCGGCTTTCGGGTCGAAATGGGTTTGGTTTGGGCTTTTCATTTGGGCTAAAGATTGTTTTTGAGCTGAAATGGGCCCGGGGCCTTTTATTTGGGCTAAAGATTGTTTTTGGGCTGAAATGAGCCTTGGGCCTTTTATTTGGGCCGACGATTGTTTTGGGCTGAAATGGGCCTTGGCCTTTTTATTTGGACTAACGATTGTTTTGGGCTGAAATGGGCCTTGGGCCTTTTTATTTGGACTGAAGATTGTTTTGGGCTGAAATGGGCCTTGTGCCTTTTTATTTGGGCTGAAGATTGGTTTGGGCTGAAATGGGCCTTGGGCCTTTTTATTTGGGCCGACGATTGTTTTGGGCTGAAATGGGCCTTGGGCCTTTTTATTTGGACTGAAGATTGTTTTGGGCTGAAATGGGCCTTGAATTGGATTAGAATCTAATTTGGGTCTGGGCCAATGTTTGTTTTTGAATTAGATTGATTTTTTTCTTATTGGGCTCTTGAAGCAATTTAGAATTTGAAGTTGATTTTTTTATTATATAATAAGGTGTGGTTTGGGTTTAGGGATCATCCAATTTATTAGGTGGGACCATGGCTCACCTAAATCTTAGGGTTCACCCTCTATCTTATGGCTTGGTCCTAAAGGAATAATAACTAGGGCTTAAATATGGTTTGAACTTAAACGAGTCTAATCCAACAAATTGCAAAGAAATGGACACAAAACAATTAATGAGTATATGTACAATAAAAAAAAGTAATATCTCGGGAGCAACCGAATGTAGCTAGTAAACATGTCACAGTAAAAGAAGTTTCAAATCCACTTGGTTTTATTAGAGTTTACGAATCGGGTGGTTAAACAATTTTTTAAATCCCATTTCTTCTTCTCTTTTCTTTGCAGGGCTTTGTACTAAAAAAATGACTGTTAAACCAAGTATAGTTAAACAATAACACCACCATTCTCACTACTGATTAAAACCGCAAACTAGCAGAGTTGGTACACGACAGTCGGGAACAAAAGGGATTATTGTAGACATTCAGTCAATAATATACAAAACCAAAACATATAAATGCCAGGACCAAGATTAGAAAGAATATTCACACACATAATCGGCGCACGACAATATACATCAAACTGAATGAGATTAAAGGCTTCCCAAGTTCAGAACTAGTACCGATCGAAGGAGAACATATATCTCAAAATTGTAAACAATGCGAATATGCTGACACCAAAACTCCCCTCACTTTGGTCATGCCAACGAGTCCAGTGTCAAATTCGAAGGAGCCATACCATTTTAAGCGCTGGCCAGGAACAGAGAGTACCTCGTCAAGATTTGAATCGAAAGGAGCAAAACAGCCATGAGTCAGATTTTTATTCAAGGCGCAAGATAGGTAGTTAAAATTCTAACAACCACATAATAAACAAACTAAACCATAGCAGTGTGGATAGCGAATGGAATAGACATACTTCAAAACAAACTTTCCAAAATTTCACAATCAACACTAGAACAAGTAGAAGAAGACTCCCTCAGTCGAAGGGTTTTCAGATCAAACTCGAAAGGAGTGGTGGTGTCTGCATCTAACCAACCAATGAGGACTCCAGAACAAAGATGTGTCTTAGGAATAGACAGAAACCGCCTCGGGTCATCGAGATAAGTTAACTAGCAGTCTAGGCATGTGCAAAACTCAGCCCAAAGTCTCAATGGAGATGGTGCCTTAGCCAGAAGTAAGTTAGAAACGTTAAAATCAACTTAAACACATTACCCCATAAGCGAAAAATGACTTTGAGCATCGTAAACTTGAATCAACAATGAAGAAATAGAAGGGGTGGGGATTAAGGAGTCTATCGACTTTGAACCAGGTTCACAGAGCACCACAACGCTGACTTTTCCTGCAAAATTTTAGGAATCACTAGCCCAGAAAGCTAAGCACGACAGCAGTTCATTTAGGTAACAACATAAGCAAAATCTGACAGAGTGGTTATTGAAGAGAAACGAAAGCAGCATGAGGAGGTCGGGAGAGAGAAACCAGAAGAGAAACCCAAAATTCCAATCGGAGTAAACTCCAGATTCGAGCACAATGAATCGATAAATATTGATTACCGGCAGATTCCAGACTATAATGACGAGCCAATATATGGTACGAACAAACTCAAACCCAGAAGTAGTAACACAGAGGATAGTACATCAATCAAAGGAAATAAATCATAATCGAAAATTCGATCGGGTAAATCGTCACCCCTTGAGGTTAGACTTGGTTCTGGGTTAGGAACAAAATCTCAAGCCCGTGATTCTAGCATGGGGGAGCGCTGCTGAAAATGATAGCGACCAAAATTTGTTTCGAAACAGGCAATTTTTTTTTTAAGAACACAAGTAGTGGGGAAGAGTCAGAGTCGAAATTCATGGCCACAGACAGAGCTCATGGAGATCTCTTTAGTGTTGCGGAAGCGACTGGGTAAGAGAGTAAATTATTGTACTAGAAAATCACTTCGTACAGGAAAATTCCCAGGTCGTGGTAGGGTCACAATGGTCCCGCTTAAGAACCACTTCCTTAGACAGAACTTCCTGACTGTAATTTCTTAGCACAATAAAGCACTACAAAATTACCCACCAAAAGCTGCTAAATAAAGCTATAAAAGGGACACCGGAATTTTACGAGGTTCAGCCAATATTGCCTACTTCCTCGGACACTACCAGAACTCTCTTATTTATACTTTAAGAGATATAGAGAGAAGAGATTACAATTTAGCATTCAGAAGAATTACTAATTGTTGGGATGATTTAGAATGAATGATACTAGCCCCTATATATAACAAAGGGACTAGTATCCCACATCCTAAATTATCGATGTGGGATGAACCATATTTCACAATTCTCCACCTTGGTTTATCCCACAAACCAAAACAAACTCTCTTACAAACCTACTTGGTAGTGTCTACAATTGCGCCTTTAGACGCCATCTTCAATATGCAGGATGTTAGTCAAGTCCAAGCAATGTTTGAACTTGACTGCAGTCACCACCTTGGTCATCATGTCTGCAGGATTCTCAGTCGTCCGGATTTTCTGAACAAGAATATCCCCTTCTTCGAGTATCACCCGCACAAAGTGATAGCGAACATCAATATGCTTCGTCCTTGCATGATAGACTTGATTCTTTGCTAAATGAATAGCACTGACTGTCACAGTGCACCGTGATGTGCCTCTGACCAACTCCCAAGTCTTTAAGCAACCCATGAAGCCAAATACCTTCTTTCACAGCCTCTGTCAGAGCCATGTACTCCGCCTCAGTCGTAGACAAAGCAACTGTAGACTGCAAGGTAGATTTCCAACTTACTGGTGCCTTGGCTAAAGTAAACAAGTAACCAGTAGTTGATCGTCGCTTATCCATATCACCAGCATAGTCGGAATCACAATATCCAACCACATTTGGACCACCTGTAACATCCTTCTCAAATAGCAGACCAATATCCACAGTACCTTGAATATATCGTAAAATCCATTTCACAGCTTGCCAATGATCTCTGCCAGGATCATGCATATATCTGCTCACAACTCCAACTGCTTGTGAAATGTCGGGCCTTGTACACACCATGGCATACATTAAGCTACCAACTGCTTCTGCATATGGGACTCTAGCCATATAGTCTCTATCTTCTTTAGTCTTTGGAGATAATTGGGCACTAAGCTTCAAATGAGGAGCAAGCGGGGTACTCACAGGTTTTGTATTGTCGTTAATACCAAAACGTTGTAGCACCTTCTTCAGATATTGCTCTGGGACAAACAAAGCTTGCCATTCCTTCTGTCTCTGCTAATCTCCATCCCGAGAATCTTCTTGGCTTCGCCCAAGTCTTTCATCTCAAACTCTTGAGCTAACTGAGCCTTCAATCTATCAATCTCTGACTGATTCTTTGAAGCTATTAGCATGTCATCAACGTACAAGAGTAGGTAGATGTAAGACCCATCATGTAGCTTGCGCAAATACACAATGGTCATATTTGCTCCTTGTGTACCTCTGCCCTTTCATAAACAAATCAAATCGTTTGTACCATTGCCTTGGAGACTGCTTCAGCCCGTACAATGATTTGTTCAACCTACAAACCCAATCCTCTTTACCACGAACCTTATATCCTTCCGGTTGAGACATATAGATCTCTTCCTCCAGATCGCCATGTAAGAACGCGGTCTTCACATCAAGTTGGGCTAATTCCAAATTCAGCTCAGCTACTAACGCCAACAGAATTCTAATGGAGGAATGTTTCACTACTGGAGAAAATACCTCATGGTAATCAATTCCCTCCTTCTGTGCGTACCCTTTGGCCACCAACCTAGCCTTGTAGCGGACACTGTTTTCACCTGAAGTTCCTTCTTTCTTTGCAAACACCCATTTGCAACCAATTGCCTTCTTGCCCTTTGGTAGTTGTGCCAACTTCCACGTGTTGTTCTTGTGAAGAGAATTCATTTCTTCTTCCATGGCACCTTTCCACTCCTTACTTTCCGAGTTTTGATTTGCTTCTTGGAAAGTCGGTGGTACCCCTTCATCTACAACTGGAAGTGCATAAGCCACCATATCCGCATAACGAGCAGGTTTGCGGATCTCTCTTCTGGGTCTTTTTTCTGCAATCGGATCTGATTCTGCTGTTGGAGCTTCCTCATTTGACTCATCTACTCCTTGAGAGTCACTATCATCTCCAACCAATGGGTTTACAAATATCTCCTTCTCGAACTCCACCTTCTTTGGTGCTTTCTCCACCTGCTTCTGAGTTCCCTCTGTCTGGATGGAGTCTACTGTCACCTTCTGCCACAACGCAGATTCATCAAAGGTAACATCTCTGCTAATGATTGTTTTCTTTGCTTCTAGACACCACAACCGGTATCCCTTTACCCCAGACGCAATCCCCATAAATAAAGCCTTCTTTGCCCTTGGGTCTAATTTTGATTCCTTCACATGGTAGTAAGCCACAGAACCAAACACTCGCAAAGAACTATAATCAGTAGCTGGTTTTCCAGACCATGCCTCAAGCGGTGTCTTTCCACCAATAGCCGACGACGGTAACCGGTTCATAATATGGCTGCAATATGTTACCGCCTCTGCCCAAAATTGTCTACCCAGCCCAGCATTTAACAACATGCACCGAACCTTCTCCAGCAATGTTCGGTTCATTCGCTCCGCCACTCCATTCTGCTGCGGTGTTTCCCTGACTGTGAAGTGTCGGACAATTCCCTCGTCTTGCAAACCTTCAAGAATGGATCACTCTTGTACTCTCCCCATTATCTCTCACGGAGATCTTGATCCTTCGATCTGTTTGCGTCTCGACTGTCTTCTTCCATGTTAGGAAGATCCCCATCACTTCATCTTTAGTCTTCATGGCATACACCCAAACTCTTCGAGAAAAACATCCACGAGGTTACATAGTAGCGGTTCCCACCCAAGGAAGGTGTCTTGGCGGGTCCCCAAACGTCAGAATGGACATAATCCAAAATACCCTTCGTATTATGGATGGCATGCCAAACTTCAACCTCTTTTGCTTCCCGAGAACGCAATGCTCACAAAAGTTTAACTTGCACGCCTTCAGCCTCACGCCTTTCAGCAATCCCTGCTTTGCAAGAATCTGTAAGGATTTCTCTCGGCATGCCCCAGTCGCATGTGCCACAACTGAGAGTCACCGTTCTCCTTGGGTGCCCACAAACTGCTGCGTTCCTACTACTGTACTCCCTTCATAGTAATACAGATTGCTCCTTCTGGTGCCTTTTATCAATCGTCAGTGCTCCAGAAACGACCTTTAGAACTCCATCTTTAGCGGCCCTGAGAATCCTTTTGACTCCAATTGTCCCAGAGAAATGAGATTTTTGGTCAAGTTTGGAACATGCCGAACTTCTCTTAAAACTCTGGTTGATCCTTCATGGTTCTTCAACTTGATTGAGCCTATACCATTGTTTTGCATGGGCTATTGTCTCCCATCAAAACGGTTCCACCCTTTAGCTCTTTGTAATCAAAGAACCAATCTCGAATGGGTGACATATGGTAGGTTGCTCCTGAATCCAGATCCACTCATCCTGGTTAATTTTTGAAGTCGATGCCACCAATGATAGTCCCCGATCCTTCACTGTCGTATTCAGCTACACATGCGTCTTGAACAACCTTGCCTCTCTTCTGTTTTGGTCAGTCCTCTTCCAATGTCCCTTTCTCGACAAAGGGCGCATTCATCTTTGCCGACTTGGTTTTCGGTTTTTGACCATCCTTTCTTCCCCTTTTTCTGAGCGGAAGAACGATCTCTTACCACTAATGCTTCTGCTGCTTCATCAGTACCAGCCCTCTTTTCTTTTCTTCTCAATTCATGGTGTACAGTGCTGCAGTGACCTCCTTCAGAGAGATATCGTCCTTCCCATGGAGTAGAGTTGTTTCCAGAAACTCATACTCATCAGGAAGATCCCAGCACATTAAGGCCAAATCTTCATCTTCGAATTTCACATCCAAGTTTACCAAATCAGCTACTAGTTGATTGAAACTGGTGATGTGGTTATTCATCGCGGTCCCCGAAACATAAGAAAAGCGGAATAGCCTTTTCTTCATAAAAAGCTTATTCTGACTGCTCTTCTTCATGAATTTTTCCTCCAATGCCATCCACAATTTCCATGCAGATTTTTCTTTAGAGAACGCATATTTTTGTTCTCCGACAGGCAGGAGCGAATTGTACCACAAGCTGCTCGATTCATGGCCTCCCATTCCTTCTCTGAATGTCTTCCGTCTTGTCTCTCTCAATGGCGATGTCAAGACCTTGCTGAAAGAGAGCGTCTTGGACTTCGCATTGTGAAATACCCCGTAATTAAAAATAGTGATTTATTAGGCTAATAAGTAATTTAGAGGCCTAATTAAGTATAAATAATCATTAGGGAACAAATCCCGAAGAAAACGGACCTTTAAAACGGTTTAAAAACATTAACCGAACCTTAAAGCACGTTTTTCGAGGTAACCGGGAAAACGTGTCTTTAAGCGGGTCAAATAGACTCGTAACAATTTTGGTCAACTAAATAATCATTAATAAATATTAGTGAGACTTTTAAACGAATAAAAATCAAGAAAACGAGGAATTAGTAAAAACTGTCAAAAACGGGAAGTTGTGGGGTAGAAATATAAATAGGCCAAACTTATGTGTCCAAGAATGTAAAAAGAAATTTAAAACCCCCTTGGTCTCTGTGTGTGTCCGATTTCACATATATACACACACTCACCCACACTTCCTTATTTACTAAAACAAAAACAAATAAAGTAAACCTCACCCCACTCTATTACTCTCACAATTCTCTCTCCTACCCCATTCTCTCTTTTCCCTCACGTGGACCAGCACCCTCACTCTCTCTTTTCTTCTTCTTCCCCTACCTCCATCGATTCCCATGGTGAAAGAAGAAACACCCTCACAAAACTTACTTCTCTCCTTTGTAACTCTCTCCACACTCTTCCAAAAATTATAAAAACACCACCATTGTAATCCTCTCCTCAAGAGCTACATTTTCATCTTTCCAAAATCCAAAAACAAGCATTTTCGATTTTGAGGGTATACCCCATTTGGAGCTTCAACACCACCATTAGAAGGCCCTTGTTCTCCTTGTTCTTCTAAGGTAAAAATATCTTCAAAAACTCCATCTTTTTCTAGCCTAAATGGCAAAACGAAAATTTAGACTAAGCCTTGTTTGGCCTCTTGTATGTCCAGCCGATTTTGGCATCTTGGTGGTGTGAGAAACCTTGTTCTTGAGCTATCCCAAACAGCTCTTGTGCTCTTGGAAGGTAATAAATTTTCTAAACCCTAAAACCTAGATTAAAGCTTGATTAATGGTTAGGGTTAGTTCATGGTATTGAATGGTGTATGTGAATGGTTGTAGTGTTAGTGGATTGAGATTACAAAACCGGTAGAGAAAGAGGAAGGAGAAAGAAAGAAGAAGCTTGTGAAATAACAAGGTAATATACTCACCTTTGTGTAGTCTTGTAATTGTATATGTAACAGATTTTTAAGAATGGAAATGGGTATTGTAAAATGATAATGCATTAATGGTATAATGTGTAAGAGAATACAAGTATTTTGAAGCTTTAAAAGACATGTAAAACTGTTACAAAACAGATTGGGGAGTAGTGTTTGTGTGCAGGAATTTTGTAGTGTTCTAGTGTTGTTTTAGTATTGGGATTGTATATGGGAGCTTGTGTATATTGATGTTATTGGAAACAGGTGAGACAATATAGATGTGAGTAAAACAATGTGGTGAGAGTATAAAATTATAGGGGAGACTATGGCAAAATTTGCCTAGGATTAGAACACTTAGAGAATTAAAACTAGGTGAATAATGGGAGTGTGTAACAGATTTTGATTAAGGAAGATAGAGGATAAGTTGAGAGAGATAGTTAATGTAATTATAATGTGTTAGGAGTGTTAGAAATGACATTAGAAGAGGGAGTGGTAGATGGAGAGTGTTAGTGCTAAAATCTGTAGCAAAGACAACTAGGAACAAACTAGTGTGGGTGTTGAGTTGAAACTTAGAAAATTAGATGAGTGAATGAGTATAAAAATTGTGTAAGGAGTTAGGAAATGAACTAGGGTGTATTAGGAGGTTTAAATGGTGTTAAAACATGTAGGGTTAAGTGTAGGAACAATGGGGAAGTAATGGGTGAAAGAGAGGACTGAAAACAGAAATTAAAATGCAAATACTGGAACCGACCGACTTGCGACCGGACTTGCAAGTCGGTCGAGCAGAAAAATTTCCCTCGGTATGCTACTGGAATCGACCGGACTTGCGACCGGACTTGCAAGTCCGGTCGAGCAGAAAAATTTCCCCTCGGTATGCTACTGGAATCGACCGGACTTGCGACCGGACTTGCAAGTCCGGCCGAGCAGAAAAATTTCCCGGCAGAATGTTACTGGAATCGACCGGACTTGCGACCGGACATGCAAGTCCGGTCGGACCAAAAAATTTTTCCCGATGAAACCTACTGGAATGGACCGGACTTGCCAGGGTCGGTCGCAAGTCCGGTCCTGACAAAAAAAAAAAATTATTTAATTTAAATAATAATTGTATATATATATGTATATGTATACCCATACATACATGTATATGTACATGTGTGTAAGCATGCAAACCTTAAGTAAGAAGATAGAAACTTAAGTAAAGGAAAAGTAAGTAAGTAAAGTATAAGTGTAAGAAATGTAAGGACATAGTAAGTAGGAGTTAAGTTGATGATAGGTAATTGATCATTCAATTGTATGTATGTAATAGGACTCGGTTTGTGACATCGAAGGACGTTTGGAATTACGTACAACGGTGAACGGTATGGATTCCTCATGCCCCGTATGCTATCTTGGTTACTCTGATTTGTGTGTTGTGTGCTAATTGATCACCAAATAAGATAAATGCACGAATCGGAGTTAATATGCATACTTGTGAATATGTAGTGTTGTATGATGTTGTATATTTTCTTTAATTCTTAGTTTGTATACTTCATGAAATGTATGGATGATATGAATGTGGGTATGTATGTTGTATTGTACCGTGACCGCTATTTATTGCGTTTGGACTTCTAACTTATTCCTAACAAGCTAACCATCCTAACTTAAAATGGTAATTAAATTGGAATGAGTAGAAGTCCGATATAGTTTCGGCCACGCGTGAGGATGCGGAGTCACGAGAGGTTGGCTCCAATTCCTGACTCTTAAACTGGTCCGCGGCCCAAATCCCTTAAGTGGGTAGCATCCCGGATTAGTGAGTCAAGTAAATCCCGGATGTGGGACGGTGTAGTCCCCAAGGCCGGAGGTCCCGACGACTTGACTTGAGTATAAGTAAGTAAGTAAGAATGAGTAAGTAAAGTAATTGAAAGTAAGTAATTGTAAGTAAGAAGAAGTAAGTAATGAGTAAAGAGTAAAGCATTCCGATTAACCCGGATGCATAATTTGGCTAACCTTGTGAAGGTAAGTATGATGTGTACTTGTAATGTTGCCTTGATTGTGTAACGAATTGTATAGCATGTATATTGTATGAAGAGCATGTATGTATGAATAATGAATGGCATGTTTAGTGGACGTCAAATAGTCGGCGTGCCCTAGCTAGCACGCGGTATATGCGGAGTCCATATGCAGCTTTTGCTGAGCCCCTTGGGGCACCATTTTTACTACACGCAGGTACTCGAGATTGATGAAGATGTGAAGATCTACTTTCATTTCTTTTATCTTCTTTTTGGATGTAAACACTGAACTCATGATGGGTGTACTGAGTAGTACATGGCTGTAGTTTTTGAGTAGCCGGTGTACCATGGGGTACACCTTTTTGGATATTGGGAAAGGAGCATTGGTATAGATGAGTAGCTATAGAAACTCATTCTTTTGGTAAGCTTGAAAGATTGTAACTGAATATACTTTAAATACTCGGTGATCCAGGATGTAAGTATTTGGCACATGTTATTTTGACAAGTAATTTAGTAGCTCGGTACATTATGTTCATCAGACCGTGACTGTAAGTATTAGTAGCCTAGCTAGCTGTATGGGCGGTTAGCGGCATTGTTTCACCCGTCGTAGTAAGTATGTAATAATTCCGCTGCGAACTCGTAGGATTAATAGGACGATTAGACGGTAAGCATAGGTTTAGCGGTTGGGGTGTTACACATTGCCACATGCCGAAATGGCCCGTACCATCAAATGTCTCCACCGAAAACTTAGCATTAGTCATCACCCTTCTTGTCCAAATCGATGACGAGGAAGTTGATGACGCTGTCTCTGGGGTCTTTAATTTGTCGTCTGCCATTTCTGCTCCAATTTTTATTTAGTAGCGCTACGACGTATCAACTGAACAAAGGAACACTTTTCTGATGTGGAAGATCAGCCTAGCTGCAACCACAGAGCATACTAAGACAGAACCTTGGCTCTGATACCACTTGTTGCGGAAGCGACTGGGTAAGAGAGTAAATTATTGTACTAGAAAATCACTTCATACAGGAAAATTCCCAGGTCGTGGTAGGGTCACAATGGTCCCGCTTAAGAACCACTTCCTTAGACAGAACTTCCTGACTGTAATTTCTTAGCACAATAAAGCACTACAAAATTACCCACCAAAAGCTGCTAAATAAAGCTATAAAAGGGACACCGGAATTTTACGAGGTTCAGCCAATATTGCCTACTTCCTCGGACACTACCAGAACTCTCTTATTTATACTTTAAGAGATATAGAGATAAGAGATTACAATTTAGCATTCAGAAGAATTACTAATTGTTGGGATGATTTAGAATGAATGATACTAGCCCCTATATATAACAAAGGGACTAGTATCCCACATCCTAAATTATCGATGTGGGATGAACCATATTTCACATTTAGGGGTTTGACTCTTTAGATGCGGGAGTTCATGAGAGCAGATGGAGAATGACCGCCGATGAGGGAGAAGACCGTTATGTTATTTTTGGTTTCGGGTTTTCTTGGAGATGGAGGGCAATGGATTTTTGAAAATGGAGTGAAAGAAAGTGGGGCATGCTCTAGTTTCGGAAGATTCAGACATGAAAGGTGGAGATGGGGATGCTGGTTTGGGTGTGAGATTTCCGGTCGCGGGCAATGTTTCAGGTGGTGGAAAAGGCGGGGCTGGGTTGAACTCTCAACAATGAGAAGAACCAGTGATGAAGACGATGAATGGGAGGAGTTTCTAGGTTTTTTTTAGTGAAGGAGAACCTATTTCCTTGATGAGAATGGAGGCCGGGTGAAGAAGACGACCTGTCGTTACTGTAGGGTTTTATCAGTGTTTTATAATGTAAGAAGTAGGGAAGTTGATTAGGGTTTACTGGTTTTTCATTCCTGGGTCGGGTTTGACTCGTGGTCAACACGTGTTTGGGTCCGGGCTGAACTTTGCGAGTAACAAAAATAAAAACGAGCATTACTGCTCCTGGGTTTCGAACTCAAGATGTTAGCCTCTTCCCTGATAACATTAACCAGCTGAGCTACGAGAACATTCAGCGCAATTGCACACGAAATGAGAGAAGAGATTTTTTTTTGTGGGCAGGAGAAAAGTAACAAATGCACCCAGTCTTTTGCTAGATTTGAACCCGGGGCCTATGGGTTCCCACATGAACACTTTAACCAAATGAGCTATGCTAGAATTCGATATATACATGCAAGAAATAAACTAAAGCTCGAATTCAAGTCAAATAACGTTTCTAAAAATGATATTGTTCCAAATGGGAATATACAGTGTAATGAAGGTTTTAATCCAATAAAAATGAAATGTTTCTTTACTACGAGTCATGAAATTATGAAATGTAAATACGAAACAAGTACATAAAAATAAAATACAGGTAAAAACCCTAGAATGGAAGTTGAATTAGATATGTGCAAGTAGCAGTAAAATGAGATATGATGAACAAATAACGAAATAAAATGAGAGAGAAAGTTTAATCGATCTATTGACAAAACGAAATATACTAAAACGAATAATAATAGTGAGAAACACGTAAAATGATAGAAATAACAATGAAAATGATGATGATAAAAAGTAAATGCTAGAAGACTATAAAAAGAAGCAATAAATTCGTATCAAACTGAAAATAAAAGATAACATAATAATTAAACAAATAAGTCATAATAAGATAAGTTTATAAAACAAAAGGGACGGGTGTAGAACCGCATTTTTGTTGGAAATTTGTTTTCAAAAAATCGTGTTTTTATGAAATGCTTTGAAAAAGACTATAAAACGATGGTTTCGTTTTAGCACGCACGCTAATATGTTCTTGAAAAAGAAAGGCGACGACCCCTCTCATTTTACTTATTATTTCAGAATTTGCTTTATGGGGTGATAATTTTTGGTGTCTACAGATGGCTCCCCTTGATTCAATTTTGCAAACCATTGCAGAATTGGATCAAGGTTGACGGGACGCCAAAAATTCTCACTACGGGTTTGAGGTGTATTGGGATGCGACCGTGAGTGTATGAAGGCGATTGAAAGTACGAGGACCTATGACGAGCCTCAGTTAGACCTTTTGACATCTAACCCTAGGACTTACGACCAGCCTAGGATACTAATAATCCGATTTGGTCTAGGGTGCACGAGGGCTTAGGAGTGCCTCAGCTGGACCTCTTGATATCCAGTCCTAAGGCTTATGACGGGCCTAGAATGCGATTGAGAGTACGAGGACTTAGGAGTGCCTCAACTAGACCTCTTGACATCCAGCTATAGGACTTATGACGAGCCTATAATACTAACAATTATATTGGTTTAGGGTGCACGAGGGCTTAGGAGTGCCTCAGCTAGACCTCTTGATATCCAGTCCTAGGGCTTATGACGGGCCTAGAATGCGATTGAGAGTACGAGGACTTAGGAGTGCCTCAACTAGACCTCTTGACATCCAGCTATAGGACTTATGACGAGCCTATAATACTAACAATTATATTGGTTTAGGGTGCACGAGGGCTTAGGAGTGCCTCAACTGGACCTCTTGATATCCAGTCCTAGGGCTTATGACGGGCCTAGAATGCGATTGAGAGTACAAGGACTTAGGAGTGCCCCAACTAGACCTCTTGACATCCAGCTATAGGACTTATGACGAGCCTATAATACTAACAATTATATTGGTTTAGGGTGCACGAGGGCTTAGGAGTGCCTCAACTGGACCTCTTGATATCCAGTCCTAGGGCTTATGACGGGCCTAGAATGCAAATGAAAGTACCATACTAGTAGCGCAATAGCTGTCTAGCGGGTATAAAACGAAAAGTCGACCGCACTAGTAGTGTAATAGCTGTCTAGCGGGTGTAAAACGAAAAGTCGACCGCACTAGTAGCGTAACAGCTGTCTAGCGGGTGTAAAACGAAAATTCGACCGCACTAGTAGCGCAATAGCTGTCTAGCGGGTGTAAAACGAAAAGTCAACCGCACTAGTAGCGTAACAGCTGTCTAGCGGGCGTAAAATGAAAATTCGACCGCACTAGTAGCGCAATAGCTGTCTAGCGGGTGTAAAACGAAAAGTCGACCGCACTAGTAGCGCAATAGCTGTCTAGTGGGTGTAAAACGAAAAGTCGGCCGCACTAGTAGCGCAATAGCTGTCTAGCAGGTGTAAAACGAAAAGTTGACCGCACTAGTAGCGTAATAGCTGCCTAGCGGGTTTGAAATGAACAAAGTGAATCGAATAATAAAAGATTTTACGAGTGAAAGGCCACCTGAATGGAATGAAGATTATATTTTAAACCTGAGTGGAATTATTGATCGAAAGACGTGAGTGATTTTGTGGTACCCTTGAAAGGATTCCCATGTGCAAATGAAATAAGGTATGCTTGGTTAGCAAATGCATTAATCGAATCAAACTTCCTGTTTGTGCACGAGGGCTTAGGAGTGCCTCAACTGGACCTCTTGATATCCAGTCCTAGGACTTATGACGGGCCTAGAATGTGATTGAAGGTACGAGGACTTAGGAGTGCCTATAATACTTTAACGGAGTTGTACGGAACTCGCTGCTTTGAGTGGTTGATTTGAGGATGATTCTGGCTGTGGATTGGTCCGGGATTGGATGCTTTTTTATTGTTCTCCTAAGGGATGTGATAGTCGAGTGTTCTTTTCTTGTTGATGTGGTCCTTGACGTTGTCAGTGTGGGACTTGTGTTTCGGTTTTGCTTTGACAGTCTTGCCCGATGTGCACTGTAGTCTCGAGATTTGGTAGGACTCTTGGCTCTAGAGTCCAAGATGGCTCCGGTATGGCTCTTGAGTTTGTTTTTGGTTCTGTGATTTTGTGATCGGTCCTTTGAATGGATGTTTTGTTTTAGTTTTTTTAATGAGTGGCTTTGGAACCTGATGGCTTTGATATGACCGGATGACTTTGGTATAATCAGATGGCTCCGATGTGATTGGATGGCTCTGGCATGGCCCTGAGATGGCTCTGGTGTAGCCCTGAGATGGCTCCGGTATGGCCCTGAGATGGCTCCGGTGTAGCCCCGAGATGGCTCCGGTATGGCCCTGAGATGGCTCCGGTGAAGCCCTGAGATGGCTCCGGTATGGCCCTGAGATGGCTCCGGTGTAGCCCCGAGATGGCCCTGAGATGGCTCTGGTGCGGTCAAATGGCTCCGGTTTGATATGTGACTCCCTTGTGAGCAACGACTCTGGGATGGTTGGTGGGTTTGATTCGAATGGGGATTTTCAGGATCGTTGGTGGGTTTCGATCTGGTTCAGATTTTGAGTCGAATGGTGGGTTGATGTGATTGGTGGACCGTTGTTGTGTTTGACATATTTTGATGTGGTAGATAATGATAAGTGTAAAATACATATACTTTTAACAGTATATTTGATTTAATATTCATAATGAATTGGCTTATATTTCACACTTATCTTATAGTTTTTCTACTATTTATATTTTGATGAGAACTGATATATTTTATATATAAAATGCAGGAAAACTATTGGATTTACATTAAAGATTACGACACAACAAATGATGACATATGTATACAGACATATATACATGCACGTGAATGTTTTGACAGACTGAAAATGTTGGGCTGGTCACATTCCAAATGAGAAAATAGGCGCAGACATTGGATTAATATGGGCTGAGAATTCGAGCCCTGTTGGCGTTTAACATGGACCGACATGGACAGAGACAAAAAGCATATTACAACATTTGAGAATAATATATTGTAAAACCCATGCATAAACAGGGCGATACACACTGTCAACAGGGGATCGATCGCACCACTGTCCATTCACCATCGAGGAGGGCATCATCTTCACGGGGGGCGTTATTATACGCCATCTTCATCGACTCCAGGGGACACTCACCATTCACGATCCACACACGCCATCCTCATCAACGCCACGCCACACCCGCATCGTCATTCATCCACCTTCATCACCTCATCTTCACCGACACCACACCCGCATCTCATCACGCCCATTCACACCACCGCCCCGGCATCCATTTACGCCTGCATCTCACCACCACGAACCATTACCACATCATCATTCACACGACTACACTGCACCATCATTACACCATCTTCATCGACGCACACATCTCACCGGAGGAGGGGATTCATCGCCTTCACCATTCACGTCACACACCGACGACTTCACCATCTCTCTCGCATTCACTCCATCGACACCAACCACCGATATATCGCCTCACCTTCATCCCACGACCTTCGCCATCCATCTCCATTTCACGCCACACCACACCACCATCTTCATTCACACCCGCCAACGCCATTCACCATCGACAACATCGTCGAGCAGAGGAGGATACACCCGCGCAACTACCGTCATCACCATCGATCTCCATCGCATCACCGGCTCCACATCCATCCTCGCCATCACCTCATATTCGCCACCTTCACCACGTCAGTGGCCAGAGAGGCGGACGCAACCATCTCCATTTCCGTACGCCTACATCATCACCTCATCTTCGAATCCATCTGCATATTTATTAACTTCATCAGAGCCCCATTCACGCCCGCAACGAGGATCATCGAACGAGCTCACCACCGTCACCATCGAACAAGTCACGTCTTACCAGAGCGTCATCTTCGTCACCACGCCCCCATTCTCATCTTCACATTCGACACCCGCATCACCATCGTCATTCATCGTCTTCACCTTCGACACCGGATCACCATCATCGACCATCATTGTCTCACCCGCACTCGCATCACAACCAGCTTCATCCACATCATATTCGAACACTAACCATCGCTACGACACACCGTCGCCACATCCCTCCATCTCCATTCACGTCGCCGCCATCATCGACCACCGTCGTTTTCCATCTCCATTTCACGACACACAGAGACCACGCCCGCAACAGAGCTAGAGGCGAGAGTGAGCAGCGGTTTCACCAAGAAAGTCGACACCGAGAACTTCAACCGGCGTGAGGAGGCGGGATCGAGAATCGGCGTGAGGAGGAGGCGAGATCGACAATTCTCGAACCGACACGGAAGAAATAACAGAGGCGAGAATGACAAGAAGTGAACCGGCACAGTGAACCGGCAATTCATGAACCGGACCGGGCCAAAATAAAAGGGTTTCACTTAACTCACTTTATTATATGTTTGTTACATGTTATTTACTTCTTGCAACATTCTTAGTTATTACATAACATTTGATATTTGTTTTAATGTTTATTTTTGTCTTTGAAATAATGTGTGAGTAGTTTATTTTTAGTTTCCCGAGTTGGGAAGTGACCCTAATTCTTGATGATTATGTTTTATTCATTTTCCGTACAACTTTATTATTATGATTAGTTTGATTCCTGTCCTTAATATGTTTTAGTTATCTGGCCAATAATTAGAACAATTCTTGTAGTTTTCTAATCAACATGCGAGAGCTGAGATAGTTAACTAGACATAGGAAGTCAGACCTTATTAATGACTAGAAGCGTGATCCCGCCTATAGGTTAATCGGACTCCAATAGAAACTGTACTTTATGCGATTAATTGTGTCTGAATTAGAGCATTAGTCTGCTGCTAGTTCTAGCAATTAATTAGGGTTCGTTAGACTTAGCCGTTGACGAATTAATTAAAGTTTCTGAGTTAATTATAAAAAGTTAGAGGAAGAATTAATAGTCAAATCTGAAGAATTAGGTGAGCAGAACAACTCGGGGAGCGTCTTTTAATTATTATATTTTTAATCTTATTTGTTTTATCTTGCTTGTTTGTTTTATTTATCCTTTTAATTCCTTTATTTACTTAATTTATTTTAATTGCTTTATTATTTTATGTTAGTTTGTTGAGACATTTATTTTTATTGAATTAATTAAAACATTAAAAAGTGACATTTCCTGTTTTTCTTAGTTTAGTTTCTCAGTTAGTAAATAAATTGTCAGTTAATTGAACGAGGTCCCTGAGATCGACAACCCACTTATTCACTATACCCGCAAAACGATAGGTACACTGCCTAGGTAGAAGTAGTCACATATTTCTGCTAACAAGTTTTTGGCGCCGTTGCCGGGGACCTCCGGCACGGTTAATTGACATATGTATTTAATTTGATTGAGATTTTATTCAGTTTTGTTTTTTTTGTTTAGTCCGTTTGATTGTTTAGTTTTTAATCCCATTAGTTGTATTTTAGTTTTTCTTTATTCTTAGTTTATTTTTTTGTAGTTAAATATTTATTCATTTATTTGTTTAGTTTTTCTTTTAGTTACGTGTTTGTTTTTCTTTTCCTATTTCATTTTTTCTTTACGCTTTCAAATTCAATTAGTTATTTCTTTTCTTTTACGTATTTGATTTTATTTATTTGCTTTCCCTATTACTTAATTAGTATTTGATTTTGTTTTCTATCATTTAATTAGTTGATTTTCTTCTGATTAATTAGGATTTTATTTATTTTTGTTTATAAAAAAAAGACGCTAATTTATATCCATGCGTCGAACACGTTCTGCGGGTGATCCTTTAGCTGATCCTGAACCAGAGATTGAGAGATACCTTCACAGCAGACGACAGTTGCAATTCGCCATGGCAGCCAGACCAACTCTAGGTGAATACCAACAGCCATCAGTTGAAGGGAGGCCTTCTGCTATCGTCCTCCCCCAGGTGACACAAGCTGAGCTAGATGCATGGCAATTTAAAACAAGCTTCATCACCACGTTGTACCATCAAGGACAATTCAGCGGGCTCGACTCAGATGACGCTCCACACCACATCTCTGCATTCCTGGACTTTTGCAATACCTTCAACAAGACAGGAAACCTGAACGAGCGCATCTGGTTGCAGTTGTTCCCGTATTCTCTAAAGGATGGGACAACTAGGTGGCTACGAAGTCTGCAGCCTCGTAGCATCTACACTTGGGCGGATCTAACAAATAAATTCCTAGCAAAGTACTATCCTCCATCAAAGACAAGGGAGAAGATTGCAGAGATTACAAATTTCTGTCAGGAACTAGGAGAATCTCTGTATGATTCGTGGGATAGATTCAAGGAGTTACAGATTCTTTGCCCACATCACGATATGAGCAGTGAGGAGTTAGTACTGTCATTCTTCAAGGGCTTGAACGATTCAAACAAGTTGTTGCTTAGTTCCTCATCTGGAGGAAATTTCATGGCAAGAACTGGAGATGAAGCAATTGAGCTCCTAGATACCATGACTGCTAGCACCAAACAATGGTGCAAGAACAAGGGTAGAGGTGAGTCTAAAAGAGAGCCAGGTATGTTTAGTCTTCCCCCATAAGATCATGTATCTGCTCAATTAGCTGCTCTAACTAAGGTTGTGGAAAAGTTAGCTTTGAATCAGAAACAGGAGCAAACAGTGAAGGCAGCTACTTCTTCGCCTTTCTTGAACCCCTGTTGTGAAAACTGTGGAGGTGCCCATGAGACCTTCAACTGTGAGGGACCTGGTTTAGTTGGAAACCACGAAGAGGTAAATTCGATAAATAACAGGCCAGGTAACCCTTATTCTAACTCTTTTAACCAGAACAATTGGAGGAATAATCAGCAGCCTCCTTGGAGAGGTAATGATCAGCAAATGGGTAACCAAGGTTTTAATCAAAATAGGCCATCTTATTTTCATAGGCAACAGGAACAATCTCATAATTCTCAGGGAGGTAATAGTAAGATTGAAAGTATGCTAGCAGAACTCCTTAAGCAAGGACAAGCTACTAATGCTCGATTTACTGAAATTGAATCTAAGTTTGCAGAGCAGGCAGCTAGGAATGCTGATCAAGCTGCCATCAATCAGAGCCTCGAGAGACAGATGAGTTGGATTGCAGAACAGCTAGCACAGAGACCTTCAGGATCACTTCCCAGTCAAACTGATCCAAACCCGAGAGAGCAACTTAAAGTAGTGACTTTGAGAAGTGGTAAGGAGTTGGTTTCCAATGTTCCTGAAGATAAAGATGAATCTGACAAATCTGGAGAGTCTCCACCTGAAATTGAAGAGATTGAAATCCCCAAGGAGAAGGAGTCTCCTGAACCTTTAATTGTCAAACCTTCTCAAGTTTCTTATGATCCCCCTATTCCTTTCCCTAACAGGCTGAAGAAAAAGAATTTAGATGAGCAATTCAGGAGATTCCTTAATATCTTTAAGAAGTTGACTATCAATATTCCTTTTTCTGATGCTTTATCTCAAATGCCTATTTATGCTAAGTTCATGAAAGATATTCTATCTAATAGGCGTTCTTTACAAGAAACTGACACAGTGAAGCTGACAGAGAGAGTGTCAGCAGTCCTTCTGAAGAAGCTACCACCAAAGTTGGGAGACCCAGGTCTTCCTATCATTCCATGCACTATCAAGGAGATAGATTGTGGTAACGGTTTATGTAATTTGGGAGCAAGTATTAATTTGATGCCTTTTTCAATTTTTGAGAAATTAGGAGTGGGTCAATGTTCTCCCACTTCAGTGCAATTACAGTTAGCTGACCGTTCTATTATTTATCCCAAGGGTAAGGTGGAGGATTTGGTAGTTTCTGTTGGTAAATTTATCTTCCCTGCTGATTTCATTGTTATTGATATGGAGGAGGATAAAGATGTGCCATTGATTCTAGGTAGGCCATTTATGAGGATTGCTCGTACTCTTATTGATGTTGAGGGAGGAAAGATAATATTGAGATTTCATGATGAACAAGTTGTCTTTGATATGACACGTAACTTGAAGCGTCCTACAGCTGTACAGTCCTGTTTTGTGTTGGATCCTGTTGATTCTATAGTGCAGGAAGTTCAATTTAGCAGGGAAGAGGAGGAGATTCTAGAGAGATGCCTTATGGCATCCTGTGAGATAGATGACGAGGATCCAGACATTGCCCTCATAGCCGAGGAATTGAACAAGAGACGCACACTTCTACTCTTACCAGCAGAGATTCAAAAAAGTGGAGAGAAGTGCAGACCGACCAAGACCTTTTATAGAAAAACCTCCTACAGTGGAGATGAAGCCTCTTCCTCCTCATTTGAAATATGTTTTCCTTAAAGAACCATCTGAACTACCTGTTATTATTTCTTCTGATTTGTCAAGTTTGCAGGAAAAGCAACTTCTGGAGGTACTGCAAAAACATACTAAAGCTATTGGTTGGTCAATAGCAGACATTCAAGGAATCAGTCCTCAGTTGTGCTCACACCGAATCTACATGGAGGATGCTTACCGACCACTTGCTCAGCCTCAGAGACGCCTCAATCCAGTCCTGAAAGAGGTAGTTAAGAAAGAGGTAATCAAACTACTTGATGCAGGGATTATTTATCCTATTTCAGATAGTAATTGGGTGAGCCCCGTACAGGTAGTACCGAAAAAGGGGGGATTACTGTTGTTCCTAATGATAAGGGTGAGTTGATTTCTCAGCGCACTACTACAGGCTGGCGAGTATGCATTGATTATAGGAAATTGAATGAAGCCACTCATAAAGACCATTTTCCCCTGCCCTTCATTGATCAAATGCTTGAACGATTAGCAGGACATGATTATTATTGTTTTCTGGATGGTTATTCTGGCTACTTTCAGATTCCCATAACTCTAGAGCATCAGGATAAGACTACTTTTACTTGTCATTATGGAACTTATGCTTACAGAAGAATGCCATTTAGGTTATATAATGCTCCTGCTACTTTTCAGCGCTGTATGATGGCTATATTTTCAGATTATATTGAGAAATGTATTGAGGTTTTCATGGATGACTTTTCCGTTTTTGGACTAACATTTGAAACTTATCTAGAAAACCTTGATCTTGTTTTAGCTAGGTGTGAGGAGACCAATTTAGTGTTGAATTGGGAGAAATGCCAATTCATGGTTTGAGAGGGGATCGCTCTTGGTCATAAGATTTCATCAAAAGGTATAGAGGTGGACCGGGCAAAAATTGAGGTTATTGAGAAACTTCCACCTCCTTCTTCTGTTAAAGATGTTCGTAGTTTTCTTGGACATGCTGGTTTTTCCAGAAGATTTATTAAAGAATTTTCCAAGATTACTAAGCCTCTTTGTGCTCTACTTGCGAAAGATGTTAAATTTCATTTTTCTGATGAGTGTTTGGCAGCTTTTAACTTGTTGAAAGAGAAGCTTATATATGCACCTATTGTTGTATCCCCTGATTGGACTCTGCCTTTCGAAATCATGTGTGACGCTAGTGATTATAATGTGGGAGCTGTATTATGTCAGAAGGTGGATAAAATTCTTCGGGTTATTTATTATGCTAGTCGTACTTTGAATGATGCCCAGAAGAATTATGCAACCATAGAGAAGGAATTACTAGCAGTTGTTTTTGCTTTGGATAAGTTTCGATCTTATTTACTTGGTAGTAAAGTTATTGTGCATACTGACCATTCTACGCTTAAGTATTTGTTTGCTAAGGCAGAATCAAAGCCCAGGTTAATTAGGTGGATTCTTCTCCTTCAAGAATTTGACATTGAGATCAGGGATAAGAAGGGAACGTTGAATGTTGTTGCGGACCATCTATCCCGAATGAAGGCAAATGATATCGGTACTCACATCAATGAGTCTTTTCCTGATGAATCAGCACTTGTAGTTGAAGAGGTTGATGCTCCATGGTTTGCAGATATTGCAAACTACCTTGTCAAGAAGATTGTTCCAGCCGACATGACATACCAACAGCGGAAGAGATTCTTTTATGTTGTTAAGCATTATTTTTTGGATGATCCCTATCTTTTTAAGGTTTGCGCAGATGGAATCATTAGGAGGTGTGTTCAGAAATCTGAAGTTAGAGACATCCTCCTCCATTGACATTCCAGAGAAGCCGGTGGACATCATGGTGCCACTCGTACAGTAGCAAAAATACTAGAATCAGGTTTTTTCAGGAACACCCTTCACAAGGATTGTCATGCTTTTGTTTCTACATGTGATCGGTGCCAAAGGCAAGGTAAACTTTCTCGTCGTAATGAATTACCATTGAATAACATTCTAGAAGTTGAGTTATTCGACGTTTGGGGTATTGATTTCATGGGACCTTTCCCAAATTCATTTGGTAATCTTTACATCTTAGTAGTTGTTGATTATGTTTCTAAATGGGCAGAAGCCCTTGCCTGTTCTACTAACGATGCTAAAGTTGTTGTGAAGTTCCTCAAGAAGAATATTTTCACTAGATTCGGTGTCCCTCGAGCGATTATTAGTGATGGTGGTTCCCACTTCTGCAACCGCCAGTTTGATGCCTTGCTGAAGAAGTACGGGGTTAGACATAAGGTAACCTTACCTTATCATCCTCAGACAAACGGGCAAGCCGAGGTGACAAAATGAGAGCTTAAGTGGATTTTGCAAAAGATAGTGAATTCTTCTCGTAAAGATTGGTCACTAAAATTGGATGATGCACTTTGGGCCTACCGTACTGCCTTCAAGACACCTATCGGTATGTCTCCATATAAGATAGTTTTTGGTAAGGCATGTCATTTGTCTGTAGAGTTGGAGTACAAGTCCTACTAGGCGTTGAAGGCGCTGAATTTTGATTTGCAAAAAGCTGGTGACAAGCGAAAATTCCAGTTGACTGAGTTAGAGGAACTCAGAAATGAATCTTATGAGAATGCTGTCATATATAAGGAGAAAACCAAGCGCTGGCATGATAAGATGATAGCAAAGCGTGAGTTCAAGGCTGGTGAACAAGTTCTACTATTCAACTCAAGGCTTAAGCTCTTCCCAGGTAAATTGAAGTCATATTGGTCAGGATCTTACACCATTGTCAGTATATCTCCATACGGAGCGGTTGAGTTAGTGAATGCTAAGGGAGAGACATTCAAGGTGAACGGTTCTAGGATCAAGAAATTTTTGGGTATTGCATTAGATACGGAGTATACTCATGAATTAACCATTAAGGATCCAGTTGCAGGATAGCTACGCCACAAAGTCTAGCCAAAGACTATAAAGAAGGGCGGCTGACTGGGAGGCAACCCAGTGGTAGTTTACTGTTTAATTTGTGTTTTGCTTTTATTTTTCCAGTTTTGTTTTAAGCATTTTTAATTCTTATTAGATCTCTTCAGAGCCCATGCGTTTAACGTGATACATTTAAGTGTCAAATTTTTGTGTTCCTCCAAGGATCTTACAGGTGCAATGATCATGGACACCCCAAGGTTGGACACTTGCTTTCCAACAAGTGTGAGGAAGAGTAGACCTGGCAATTCGGGTCACTCGGTTTGGGTTCGGTTCGGTTCGGTTTGGTTCGGTTCGGGTCGGGTCGGGTCAATTTGTAGATATTTACTATTCGGTTCGGTTCAGATCGGATCGGGTTCAATGGTTTAAATTAGATTCGGGTGATTTCGGTTTGGTTGAGTTCGGGTTTGGGTGCTTTCAGTTCGGGTTAGCCTTTGAGTCATTCAGTTTTTTCGGGTTATAGGTCAAATTCGGGTGACTTATCCGGGTTTAATTGACAAAAATTTTAAAGTACAAATTTTAAGCAACCTTCGTAACTTGCATTGATTTTCATATGCGGATCCAAATTCTTTTAATATAGTGTTACTGTTGATCAAGACTGCTATTGTGTATAGGTTGGATAAAATCAAATTGGATAACAAATTTTGTAAATGAATTTAAACTATACATCTATTAATTGTATAGACTAAGTATAAATTAAGCTTTTGTGAATTAGTGGTCAATATTCGGCAATCGACGTCCAGTCTACCCCACCCACGCCCGACGTCGTGCCTCCCGTCATCCCGCGCCCGTCACACCCTGAGCTCATCACCTCGCACAAGCGTCGCGCATCTACACCCATCCATCACCGCCTCGCACAAGCGTCACACGCCCACGCCCATCCATTAACATTCAAAACATTCCTAAGTCCTAAATATAAAGAAACCTAAGTTTATAAAATATAGAGTAATATAAAATAGTAATGATACACATTACATTGTCTTATAAAACATTTTAGGTTAAGTTTTCAAGGTAGATGGAATAAGGTAGGGATTATTCATCCTCCAAACCTTATTCATCCTCCAAAATGCTAGTCTATCTCACGATTCACAATAATCTACCATTTGGAATATTTATTTTCCTCATTTTATTGCATAATTTTCTTTAGGCATATACACATTAATCTTGAATAGTATATGTCTCAACTAAAAAGTTTAGGTTTTATAATTAAACTTCATCAACATTTAAACCATTCCCAAGTCTCATGTCCTAAACATAAAAAAAACATAACTTTATTAAAATCAAAATTAGTATAGTATTATAAAATCGTAATGATACACATTAAATTATATGATAAAACATTTTAAAGCAAAACATCTATAGTTTATAGCAAAAAATCCACGTGTGGGAAGAGTAACAACACAGTTTATGAATGTTTTATTACAACAAGGATTGAGATGCTTGAAGATTGAAGATGTTCAATATTATATATATCATTTGTGAGCAATGAACACTTATTGGATGTCTAAATCTCCATTATGTGTTTTTGGTTTAAAGATTATTTTTACAATTGGAACAACTATAGTAGATTTAGATTTAGTAAAACATTCGGGTGGATTCGGTTCGGGTTGATTCGGTTCTGGTGGATTCGGTTCGGGTGAATTCGGTTCCGGTGGATTCGGTTATACCAAATTTCGGTTTGATTCGGTTTTGGTTTGGTTCGGTTCGGATTTTTGGGTCACATTTCGGGTCACGCTATTCGGTTTAAGTTTGGGTTCGGATCGGGTTGGATCGGTTCGGTTTTTCTGGTTCGGGTCACCTTTGCCAGGTCTAAGGAAGACTCCTACCCCAGCTAAGGACTTAAGTGTGAGGAAGGTGCCCTTCCTCAATCTAAAGATATCAGGGGAGTTTTCGTGTCCTTTCACTCTGATTTTAGTCCAGCTTACGCTTTGAATGAATCAAGTCCATGAGATCTTTAGTTAATCTTTGATGAATTTGCAATATTCAGATAGTCCTCTTCTTGGTTGAATTTATGAACAATGAGGACATTGCTCCTCTTAAGTGTGAGGAAGTAGGAGTACTTTCTAAATATTGTCATTGCACTTAATGCCACATTTGTTTTGTTTGTCCTCTTATTTTGAAAAGATTGCTTCTTTTAAGTGCCAAAAAAAAATTGAATCTCTAGGTGAAAATTTTTGTTGAGGTTTTGAAAACAAGCCTGATGGCCACCTCAAGAATCTTTCTGCTTTTGGCTGTTTGTATGTATAGTTTTGTCCAAATTGAATCTGTTTTCACTGAAATTTGGTGGATTAGCTGATTATGAAAACTGAATTGGTCTAGTTTGGGATCTTATGAATGATGTGAAAGTTTGGAATGAAAGGATAAGGCAAGGTACTCCGCTGATCTGAATTAACATTTCTAAACCAAAACAAGCCTCTTCATTCGGTTATTAAGTCCTTGGGGTGTCTTATCACCCATCTACCTAAAGTCTTGTGATCTGGGATAGAAGGCCCAACGCCGCTACACGGGTGAAGAGAAAAGTCTGAGGGGATGAATCAAATATGCAAATGGCAGAATAAAATGTTAAGGAAAATTAACTTTGAAAAGTTAAATGTGTAATTCATTTTTGCTTATTCTGATCATGAGTATGTGGTGTTGAAAGGTATCACGGAATAAGGTGTTACTTCACACCCCTTGTCATCCAAAGGTTAGAGGAAAGAAATGGTGGAGGATCCCAAACTATTTTGTTCCAGTTTCTATAGTATAACTTCTCCATGCTTTTTAACTTCATTCTTTTTCACTGTTTGCGAAAACCTAGAGCTAGTAGCAGAAATTTTCTTTTGATTGTCATTTTGCTTGTTTTCCATCAGCAGTTGTTTGATCCTGAGTTTCAATACTTCAGCCCTTAAGAATAGTCATATTCTGTTTTTCCATCAGCAGTTTTTCCATCAGCAGTTGTTTGATTCGAATGGTGATTTTTGGGATCGTTGGTGGGTTTCGATCTGGTTCAGATTTTGAGTCGAATGGTGGGTTGATGTGATTGGTGGACCGTTGTTGTGCTTGACGTATTTTGATGTGGTAGATAATGATAAGAGTAAAATACATATACTTTTAACAGTATATTTGATTTAATATTCATAATGAATTGGCTTATATTTCACACTTATCTTATAGTTTTTCTACTATTTATATTTTGATGAGAACTGATATATTTTATATGTAAAATACAGGAAAATTATTGGATTTACATTAAAGATTACGACACAACAAATGATGACAAATGTATACAAACATATATACATGCACGTGAATGTTTTTGACGGGCTGAAAATGTTGGGCTGGTCCGATTCCAAATGAGAAAATAGGCGCAGACATTGGATTAATATGGGCTGAGAATTCGAGCCCTGTTGATGTTTAACATGGACCGACATGGATAGAGACAAAAAGCATATTACAACATTTGAGAATAATATATTGTAAAACCCATGCATAAACAGGGCGATACACACTGTCAACAGGGGATCGATCGCACCACTGTCCATTCACCATCGAGGAAGGCATCATCTTCACGGGGGGCGTTATTATACGCCATCTTCATCGACTCCAGGGGACACTCGCCATTCACGATCCACACACGCCATCCTCATCAACGCCACGCCACACCTGCATCGTCATTCATCCACCTTCATCGCCCCATCTTCACCGACGCCACACCCGCATCTCATCACGCCCATTCACACCACCGCCCCGACATCCATTTACGCCTGCATCTCACCACCACGAACCATTACCACATCATCATTCACACCACTGCACTGCACCATCATTACACCATCTTCATCGACGCACACATCTCACCGGAGGAGGGGATTCATCGCCTTCACCATTCACGTCACACACCGACGACTTCACCATCTCTCTCGCATTCACTCCATCGACACCAACCACCGATATATCGCCTCACCTTCATCCCACGACCTTCGCCATCCATCTCCATTTCACGCCACACCACACCACCATCTTCATTCACACCCGCCAACGCCATTCGCCATCGACAACATCATCGAACAGAGGAGGATACACCCGCGCAACTACCGTCATCATCATCGATCTCCATCGCATCACCGGCTCCACATCCATCCTCGCCATCACCTCATATTCGCCACCTTCACCACGTCCGTGGCCAGAGAGGCGGACGCAACCATCTCCATTTCCGTACGCCTACATCATCACCTCATCTTCGAATCCATCTGCATATTTATTAACTTCATCGGAGCCCCATTCACGCCCACAACGAGGATCATCGAACGAGCTCACCACCGTCACCATCGAACAAGTCACGTCTTACCAGAGCGTCATCTTCGTCGCCACGCCCCCATTCTAATCTTCACATTCGACACCCGCATCACCATCGTCATTCATCGTCTTCACCTTTGACACCGGATCACCATCATCGACCATCATTGTCTCACCCGCACTCGCATCACAACCAGCTTCATCCACATCATATTTGAACACTAACCATCTCTACGACACACCGTCGCCACATCCCTCCATCTCCATTCACGCCGTCGCCATCATCGACCACCGTCGTTTTCCATCTCCATTTCACGACACACAGAGACCACGCCCGCAATAGAGCTAGAGGCGAGAGCGAGCAGCGGTTTCACCAAGAAAGTCGACACCAAGAACTTCAACCGGAGTGAGGAGGTGAGATCGAGAATTGGCGTGAGGAGGAGACGAGATCGACAATTCTCAAACCGGCACGGAAGAAATAACAGAGGCGAGAACGACAAGAAGTGAACCGGCACAGTGAACCGGCTATTCATGAACCGGACCGGGCCAAAATAAAAGGGTTTCACTTAACTCACTTTATTATATGTTTGTTACATGTTATTTACTTCTTGCTACATTCTTAGTTATTACATAACATTTGATATTTGATTTAATGTTTATTTTTGTCTTTGAAATAATGTGTGAGTAGTTTATTTTTAGTTTCCCGAGTTGGGATGTGACCCTAATTCTTGATGATTATGTTTTATAAATTTTCCGTACAACTTTATTATTATGATTAGTTTGATTCCTGTACTTAATATGTTTTAGTTATCTGGCCAATAATTAGAACAATTCTTGTAGTTTTCTAATCAACATGCGAGAGCTGAGATAGTTAACTAGACATAGGAAGTCGGACCTGATTAATGACTAGAAGCGTGATCCCGCCTATAGGTTAATCGGACTCCAATAGAAACTGTACTTTATGCGATTAATTGTGTCTGAATTAGAGCATTAGTCTGCTGCTAGTTCTAGCAATTAATTAGGGTTCGTTAGACTTAGCCGTTGACAAATTAATTAAAGTTTCTGAGTTAATTATAAAAAGTTAGAGGAAGAATTAATAGTAAAATCTGAAGAATTAGGTGAGCAGAACAACTCGGGGAGCGTCTTTTAATTATTATATTTTTAATCCATTATTTGTTTTATCTTGCTTGTTTGTTTTATTTATCCTTTTAATTCCTTTATTTACTTAATTTATTTTATTTGCTTTATTATTTTATGTTAGTTTGTTGAGACATTTATTTTTATTGAATTAATTAAAACATTAAAAAGTGACATTTCCTGTTTTTCTTAGTTTAGTTTCTCAGTTAGTAAATAAATTGTCAGTAAATTGAATGAGGTCCCTGAGATCGACAACCCACTTATTCACTATACCCGCAAAACGATAGGTACACTGCCTAGGTAGAAGTAGTCACATATTTCTGCTAACAGATAACTTCTTAGTCATGGATGAATGGTTTCGGTCTGGTTATGACCTTAGGGTTCTCTCATAATGGCTCCAAGATAGCTCGGGATGGCTCCAGGAAAGGCTACAAGATGACTCTGTTTGGTGATGGTGAGGAACAAAGGGGGATTTTTCCTTTGAGGTGGTCACACCCTGGGTGGGCTGCCTACATACTCAATTTTGTATTGAGATCAGACCATACGTAGTTCGAAACTATTTAGGCAAGGCCCTGGTTATGAAATAGATCTGACGTGGATTTGAGGTGGCTCCCGTATTGTTCTTGGACTGTTAGGATGCCCCCTGTGTAGTTCCAATGATGGTTTCAATGTCGGATGATGGCTCCCGCATGGATCCAGTTTGGTTATGGATATGGTGTTGACGAGGCTCGAGCATGACGCTGAATGGCTCCAGAATTGTCTTCGTACGACCTCGAATGGCTTTAGTTTGGTTCGATGTAGCTCGAGGATAGCCTAGGATGGCTCCGAGATGGTTCGAGGTAGCTTGATGATGGTCTGGGATGGCTCCAGTTGACATCTTTTGATCAAAGGTTACGCTTCAACAACTGCGACTGAAGTCGACTTTCAGCGTGACTAGGTAGAGTTCTTACTAGTCAGGTGTTGATGATGAAATGATAAATGCAGACATTGAGTGCTAAACGAGATGCAAAATGCATATGCAGTTTTTTTTGAAGAGAAGGCACGGTCCTATCTCTATTACTACGGGGTTTACGAGTATAAGACATCTTTGATTCAATCTTGAGTGATTGTTGAACGGGAATGCGTGAATCACTTTCCTCTCATGGAGGGATGCGGGTTAATCTCTCGTGAGTATGGTCGTGTGTGCTAATGGTGTGATGATATTCTCGATGGTCGGAGCAGTATTTTCCTGAGGATTTCTTTTCGAGGTTCTGGACTTTTCAATTCTTACAATTTCCTCACCTGCAACGGGGTAGGCTGCTTATGATTTGGTGCTCAGATAAAAAGGTCGCTCACACTCGAAGACCTTGTGAAGAAAGGTCACACTCATTCGCTCACGGTGCCTTTGGTATGACGGGACATGTCGATAACAAGTACGAAGCTTATGATTCATGTTTCAGGTCTGGTACTTTCAGTTAACGCTCATCGACTTATGGGTCAGAGGTCTTTATTGGGTTATAACGGGGCTGAGGGGTGCAATGTATGTCACATGGGACCGGAGGATTTGTTTGGGGAGTTGTGGAGCTTTTACGCAATAGAGGGTATGTTTCGCCTTTGCCATGGGTGGAATGATTAGACAGGTTTTGATAACTTTTTTATTGATTTCTACGGGATATCATTGGTCCTTTGGATTTGGTTTTCTCCTTCTTGTCTCTTCTGATGTATGGTTTGGACTTCCTTCTTATTTTTGTGTTTTTGAAATTGCATTTGGCTCATCAACCTTCTCAAGCATTTTTTCTTTGCTTTGTATTTTGGCTTTCAGCTTTGGAGTTGCGTTGACTCATTGATCTTCTTGAACATTTTCGGTGTTCTTTTTTGGTGTTTGACTTTGGAGTTGCATTGACTCACTGATTTCTTTGAACATTTTATTTGTTGTTTTCGTGAAAGATGGTGGGGGAGAGACCATGGCTCTGGCTCCTTCGAGATCCTCTATTGCAAGGGTGAGTAAGTATGTGTATGTGAGTTGGCATGATGTGGAGTTCGTAGAAAAAGGTTTATCTTGACAGGCTCAGCGAGGCTCACTAAGGGATTATGTTTGGGAAAATCAAAGCTTTTTGGTTTTGTGGAGATTTTGATTCCTAAGTGCCTCGTCATCCTCATTAGTCAGTGATTGTTTTCTTACTACTTCTCGGATCTTTGCATGAATCACAGTTCGTATCTTGTTATCGACATCGATCTCACTCTAAATTATGCCTCTCCATGTGCTGAAGGAAAACACAAGTCGCTCATGGTTTTACCTCGATCGGACTCGCTCTATCTTCCCTCATCGCTTAGTGGATTGTCCAATACACTCAACTAAAATTCCAGGGAAAATACCGCTCTTCGCATGCCACACATTCGGTTTATGGTGCTGGTTTTGACTAGACCCTTGTGTTCATTGACGGGTCGAGAGTTTGATGGTTCACGCACTCTATTCAATCAATCTCTCAAGATTTTCGCCAAAAATGTCGCTTCGATACGAATATATGCAAATGCAACTATCTACCATGCAATTTATTTTGGTAATATGGAATTACTATGTATAAGATGCATGAGACGCTGAAAATGATGAATGGAGATGGTTGACTTTGGATTTCGACCGAATGCTTTTTTTTTGTGGTTTTCTTTTTGGATGTAATGCATGCGCGGTAAGGCTACTCCTAATCTTGCTTGAGTCGGTTTCAGTTGAGGATCCACGATGTTCATCTTGCCAACAATGGTTCTTTAGGCGGTCGGTTGCTGAGTGGGTCCCGGAAGAAACGTGACCCCACATGTTTTAGCTGTAAATCAAACCTTGACCGCTTAAGGAGTGGTAATCCCTATATTGCGCCAGTCAACATGATAAAACTGTCTTGTTCTTCCTGTGATTCCTGGATAGGTCAAACAAAAGGGGGAGGGATGGGATGCAACCCTTCAAACACTTTCATTACAATAAAACATGACTCAACTACTTTCTGTCACTATCATCATGGATTAACACATGGTCCTGCATGGCTCGATGATGCCTCAGGAAAGTGCGCCTTCGTGGTCTAGGATGAACGTCTTAACTCTAGAGAAGATACCTCTCCTCTGCCTATCAGCTCTTGGATTGCGTTCTTTAGTGCGGTACACTCATCAGTGGTGTGTCCCCGGATTCTATGATAGTCGTAGTATTCATGCAAATGTGGTCCAAGTTTCTTGATTCTTGACCTTGTATTGAAAAGTGCTAGATGACCTCCCTCGACTAATATTTTCAATGCTTCGCTGAGCGACATTCCGAGGCTCGAAAGTTGTCCCTGTAAGCTTTGTCCGAGTGTACGTTCCCTTCTTTCCATGATTTCTGGTTGCTCTGTCAATTTGATTTCAGTGTCCTCTAAAGCAATCACGGCCGCCATCAATCATTTGAAGTCGCAAATACCCAGGTATCTCAACTGGCATTAGTACTCTTCTCTCAGGCCAGAAATCACCATTTGTATTTGTTCTTCCTCATTTGGTCGATTATTCATTTGCCCAGCCTTCACCCTCCATCTTTCTATGAATTCCCTCACAGTTTCGCCATGGTTTTGACGGGTGATTTCTAAATCTCTGTGTGTAACTTCATGATGAAAGTTGCCACCGTATTGAGTGAGAAATTCAAAGTACAGGTCTTTGCTTGACTTTCCTTTCAAATCCAGACCCATAATCCAAGAGTAAGCAGGCCCCTCTAAGTAGAATCTAAAGCACGCGGCCTTCAGCTCATCGGATAGACCATGTAGATCCATGAGCTTATCATTCCTATCAACGTGATGCCTTGGGTTTCCAATCCCTTCATACTTCTTCATTTCAGGCAGACTCATGCCCTTTTGCAGACGAGCATCAGGATACAGGTTAGCTGACTCCCAACCTGCAAACTTAAAATGTTGGGCTAGCTCTAGTTCCGCCTTCAGTTCTTTCACTAATTCTTTCATTGGACTCGCTCTAAGATCAAGGTTTTGGATTGAAATGGCTTTCTCAGGGTAGCCGGTGTCAAGAGATTGAGAGGGTAGTATTGTTCCTGGTTGAAGGTGTTGGCTTGAATTTGACGAGTGATGAGGTATTTGCCAAGGAAGGACATATTTTTGTGTGGGCAAGGAGAGGTTTAAGCTGGAACACACCATGGGGGAAGATGGGCGTTGGGTCTTTCCCTTATCACAGACCATTTGTGGCTGCCAATTACCTCTGGTGGAGGTTGGGGTTCTCAGAGTTGAACTGTTCATAGGTGAAGAAGGCATGCTTGGTGTGGTTCGGGCCTGGACAGAGAGAGTGTGATGATCCAATGCTTGAAACTCATACGCATCGTATGCAGAGTAAGTTGGAGAGTCCTTGTAACTGTTATCCGACCCCGCATAGACCCTAGTTATTCTTCTTTGGACAAACTCTTCTATCTTCAGGTTTTTCTCCAAGTCATCAGCAAGGTCATGGATCAATCTTTCGTGAACAAATCGACCTTCAACTGTTTGATCATGTCGAGGGGCTCGCTCCATCTTTTCTACCGTTGATATAGGTAGACTGGTCTTCTTTCTTTCCAGTTGCCAACTGTCACGAACACCTGCATGCACAAGGATTAGAATGAAGAAGAAGAGGTAATATCAGTATGTTTTGTTAAACAAAAGTTGGTTGTGTGATGAATGTGAATGATTGTTGGTGCGAAACGATTTATCTTGAAAATGTTGAGAGATGGACGTCACTTTATTTTATCAATTTTTTAAAGGGGATGTATCCGTAGACACCGCAAATTTTACCCCATAAAGCAAAGTTTTGAGAGTGATAGATAAAACGTGAAGGGTCGTCACATTTGTTCCTTCCTTTAAACAAGACGTGCATGCCAAAAGAAACCGAGTTTTTGGAAAACAATTTTAAAAAACCGTGTTTTCAAAGTGGCGGATTTTCTCAATATGAATTTTGACGCTCGGTCATTCGCAAAGAAAATAGGGAGTGGGGAACCCTATACACATTGATCTAAACAAATTCAAAGGAGTGTATAAACCTATACATGTAATCTATTCAGAAATGGACGAGAGAGAAAAGAAACATAGGGGAAAATCCTATACATCATCAATCCTAAAAAGTCATTAAAAGGGGAAATTTGAGCTAAACTTCTTCTGAACTCCTCTGGTCCGTCTTCAGGCTTCTGAATGACTGCTCACGCTCGGCCTCCTGGTCGGCTGCTCACTCATCTTTGGGTTCTTGACCGGCTACTCGCTCATCTTCAGGCTCTTGACCAGCTGCTCATTCGTTTTAAGGCTCTTGTAGTGGAGCGGTACTGTGATCAAGCAAAACGGGTTGGTGTTCTTCTGATTTTCAACAGTTTGAACTCGAATCAGTGCTGCTGATCTTCATGTCACTCGACTCGGATTGGTACACCTCTGATTTTGTATTTGAATGGTTGGTCTTGGTGTTCATGTCGCTCGGCTAGCTCCACGTGTTGGTGCGCCTTTGGCCTTCAGCTCGATCCGTGTAGCCGATTTTTATGCTGCTTCACTTGCTTCGACGAGAGCAATGGGGGATGTTTTTGAGAAAGGAAAGATGAATGATTGAACACGGAATTTTATGGGAAATTCCACCACTTTTGGGAAAACACGAAATGACTAGTACGCTCCACGGTAATGACCGCTGCACTTGAAGGTGGGTTGAACTTCAAAAATAGCGGGTCACAACATGGCGACTAAATCATTTATTCTGAAATACGTTTGTGAAAATCAACTTTGAAAACTGTTTTCGAAAGCTATTAAGAAATAATGTTGGTGAAGAATGTTGTTTGAAACTCGTTTGTACAAAGTAGATTTTTCGAAATCTATTTTTGAAAATTGTTTTGGAAATAACATTTTAAAGATGAAGTGGCAGGTTTTAAAACCCCAAATGTTTATGAGTAAAAATTTGGTGGGATTCAAAATTAAACGATCTTGTAAGGAAGCTTTAAGAGACATACAAAAGAGGATTTCGAACTTTTAAAACTGATTGGTTTGAAAAAAATGGTTTGCACACATGTATAACATAAAGTAAATCGTGGTTGTATTTAATGTGGAGTTGTAAGTGTTAATGTTGGGATAATCACTTTCCAGGTCAATTATGATTCTGTCTCACCGGGGGAACCATCGTCCCTTCACTGTCATCTCTCGGGGTTTTTCTCTGATATGCCCTTTGCGGGGTACGTTATAAAGAAGGCCCCTTATCGAGTGAGTAAGTTCAAAAGGTCAGGATACCCGAAGTGATATGGAAACATACGCCACGGCCAGTGATAATCCGACAACACGCTCACTTTTCGGGAAACTCGGGGAAGTACTGCATGGGGTCGGGTCTCTCGTCATCTGCACGGTCAAGTGTGTCTAAAGTCCAAATTAGTCACTGACTACGTTGTGCCATGTATGGGTATCCGGTAAATACGGGATCCTCTATGGACGTGTAGCGTGACATTGGGCTTTAAAGACACCCGTGGTGCAGAGGAACAATGGAGAACTGAGCCCATGCAATCTTCAAGGTAAGGCAAAGAGGTGGTCAGACAGGCGACATACAAGGGGGTGACTACCCATAAAACCCGGCCTAGACACCGGTTTTGGGAGCTGGACACTGAAGGCTCAGAGTTTACTATATGCTGGCTTTTGACTCGGATAATGGAGGGTGAGCCTGCAGGGCGTAGGTCGATGACCATCTTGCCCCGTGGGTTTAGCCATTTATATAAATGACCCAGCTCATGGGAAATCAACCGTGGACCGGTCAGGATTCCGTGACTCATGGATAAATTGGGTGACACAGAGGAATGCATGTCCTAAGCTACCCTCCCAATGCACCCCACAATCATAACATAAATATAAAAGCGATGAAGTCAGTATCATCCTATTTGCTAAGAGTTTTATCTTAAAAGTGATTCCAAATTGGTTGTTTATTAACCTAAATGGAAGTTAGCTTCATTCAATCCTAAGTGTCTCTATCCAATCGTGAGCTAATCATTAACCCAATTGTTGCAATGTTTGTTGAGAATCTAACAAATCCTAGCTGTCCTCATCAGCTACACACTCTAAGTGTGGAGTAGAATAATTTTAAAGGCTTGGAATGAATCTCTTGAAGGTTTTGAAAGAAGTGGGGAAGTCTCGACAATTTTGAATGGAGTTCAGTCTTCCTTGAGTTTGAGAAAAACTTACTCAAGTTTTCCCCAGCAGAGTCGTCATTCTGTGGAGGGTGATTTTTTGGTATGAGGGGGGTCTATCTAAATATGGACTAGCTGAGAAGCCTAGATCCTAGAAATTGCCATTCTGTGGAGGGTGAAAACCCGTTATTCTGGCATCCCTCAAACCTACTAAATCGTCCGTATTTCCTAGAAAGCATAAGGGGGAGTGTTAGTGAACACTACACCCGCTCTCAATGGGCTCCACGCGTACTTATGCCTCTATAAAGCGTAATTGACTAGAGTCGCCACCTAGTTTGACCTACGATAACTAGGAAGGAAGGAGAAGGGTTCTAAGAACCGTTGGTTGACTATGAAATTATTGCCTATGGATAGGGCTTATCTGGTCATTTGTAGAGATTCTATGTTGGGTTCGAACTGGGTTACACCGGTTACACCCCTTAGAAGTGGCAACGACCACGACTTCTGATTGGTGCCCGAGGAAACCTCGGTCTCCAATTGTCGGGACTACCTTCTTTCAAAACCTTTTTAGAGAGATTCATTTAAAAACCAAGGATAGGATTAGGACAGGAGGGGAGAAAACGAGTGAATGAGGCGAGCTTTTCTGCCAAGCTAACACCAAGAAGAAGGATTGATGAATTCAAATGAGTATATAATGAAAGACTGGAGTCTAATTTTGAAGAAGTCGAGGGTTTGTGGGAGTCATAGGGGATTTGAATGTTTTGAGAGGCATGAGGAACACCTTGGAGTGGGAAAAGGGTTTTTTTATTGGAATGGGGCCGCACCCTAGATGGGTTGCCTACGTACTCAACTCCCTGCTGAGATCAGACCTTACGTAGTTCAGGTTTTTGGGTTTTGGAAGTTTTGAAGGGTTTGAATTTTTGGGTGTGAGAGATTAGTCTATGAGACGCTCGGGTCTATGAGACATTTGGGGTGTTTATGTAATGGGAGGTATGGGATATCAAAGTTTGTGAGACGCTCGGGTGTGTGAGACATTTGAATCTTAATATGATGGAGAGGTTAAGATGTTCGAGTCTGTGAGGCGCTCGGGCCTGTGAGACTTTGGAGGTTTGAAGAAACTGGAATTTGTAAGAGGATTTTAGTTTTGAGTGATTTGAAGTTTGGAAGATGATTCGAGTGTGTGCGGGCAATTGGAATGAGAGTAGAGAGCCCGGGTTTGTTTCCGGATTTGAGATTCTAAAAGGTTGATGTTTTGGGATATTTCGAATTTAGAGTGAGATTATGGTGGACTGAATTGTTTGGAGGACTAATTGTCAAAATTGTCTCTCTTAAAGTTTTTTTAAAAAAAAACCAAAAAATCATTTTTTGTTGTAAAGGGCGATAATCCTGAGGGATACCCTATGTACCCCCTCGAACACGACACTTAATTAATGTAAGTGCCGAGGCTCGAAAGATGGGCAATGAATTTATGTCGACAAAATAGGATTCAGAGAGAACCACATCAATGAGATGTTCTCGGTCGAACCCTAATAATGTCTCTAAACTCCCAGGTTTTACAAACGTTAAAAACCGAAAGCATTGAAATCGTCGGAAGGAGTTAGACGATTCTAAATCTTGGCTGCAACTAGGAGGTCGTTACTTCCCTAGCACCCCGCCTTGTAAAAATCTAGGCTGCAATTAGGGGAGGGTTTGTCACCCTAATGCCCCCTCTAAGAGATCCAGACTGCGACAAGGGAGGTTATGACCCCAGTGCCCCGCCTGCGATTTTTATTTTAGAAGAGACAAGTGATGTCTAACTAGGAAGAAACGTTTTTTGAAGGTGTTAGACATCCCATGTTCCCTGAAAACGGTTTGGTTTTGAGTTTGAAACTGAGTTAGAAATCTTTGAAGTTGTTTGCATCATTCTCAATGAAGAAACACTGATTTTGAGAAATGTTTTTTAGGAGAAAACTTCTGTAAATGTGAGAAGAACTTTCTGCGTTTGAGAAGAGTTTTCTGTGATGTGAGAAATTTTTTCCTTTAGATTTCCACAAATGGTTCTTTTGAAAGCTTGATGAAATTTTAATGAAAATATGTTTGAAACTTTGACAGAAGAGATTTTTTTAGATTTTGGAGTTTGAACGGGATTTACAAGTTGAGTTGAATTGGATGAATTGAATCTGAATTTGATTTGAATGGAATTGGGTTTGAATTAAACTTGGGCTAGATTGAAGACGGGCCGGGTCAAAGCTTGTTGGTCAATTGAACTGGTCAAACTTAGTCAAAGTCGGTCAGGTCAAAGCGGGCCGGTCAAAGTTGGGTTCAAAGTTGGATTGGTCAAAGTTGGACTGGTCAGACTTGGGTCAAAGTTGGTCAAGGTCAAAGCGGGCCGGTCAAGGCCAAGTGGCTTGGTTTCTCTTCGGGTGAATTGTTTGGGGGCTTTCGGGTCGAATGGGTTTGGTTTGGGCTAAAGATTGTTTTTGAGCTGAAATGGGCCCGGGGCCTTTTATTTGGGCTAAAGATTGTTTTTGGGCTGAAATGGGCCTTGGGCCTTTTATTTGGGCCGACGATTGTTTTGGGCTGAAATGGGCCTTGGGCCTTTTTATTTGGACTAACGATTGTTTTGGGCTGAAATGGGCCTTGGGCCTTTTTATTTGGACTGAAGATTGTGATGGGCTGAAATGGGCCTTGTGCCTTTTATTTGGGCTGAAGATTGGTTTGGGCTGAAATGGGCCTTGGGCCTTATTATTTGGGCCGACGATTGTTTTGGGCTGAAATGGGCCTTGGGCCTTTTTATTTGGACTGAAGATTGTTTTGGGCTGAAATGGGCCTTGAATTGGATTAGAATCTAATTTGGGTCTGGGCCAATGTTTGTTTTTGAATTGGATTGATTTTTTTCTTATTGGGCTCTTGAAGCAATTTAGAATTTGAAGTTGATTTTTTTATTATATAATAAGGTGTGGTTTGGTTTAGGGATCATCCAATTTATTAGGTGGGACCATGGCTCACCTAAATCTTAGGGTTCACCCTCTATCTTATGGCTTGGTCCTAAAGGAATAATAACTAGGGCTTAAATATGGTTTGAACTTAAACGAGTCTAATCCAACAAATTGCAAAGAAATGGACACAAAACAATTAATGAGTATATGTACAATAAAAAAAAGTAAAATCTCGGGAGCAACCAAATGTAGCTAGTAAACATGTCACAGTAAAAGAAGTTTCAAATCCACTTGGTTTTATTAGAGTTTACGAATCGGGTGGTTAAACAATTTTTTAAATCCCATTTCTTTTCTCTCTTTTCTTTGCAGGGCTTTGTACTAAAAAATGACTGTTAAACCAAGTATAGTTAAACAATAACGCCACCATTCTCACTACTGATTAAAACCGTAAACTAGCAGAGTTGGGACACGACAGTCGGGAACAAAAGGGATTATTGTAGACATTCAGTCAATATTATACAAAACCAAAACATATAAATGCCAGGACCAAGATTAGAAAGAATATTCACACACATCATCGGCGCACGACAATATACATCAAACTGAATGAGATTAAAGGCTTCCCAAGTTCAGAACCAGTACCGATAGAAGGAGAACATATATCTCAAAATTGTAAACAATACGAATATGCTGACACCAAAACTCCCCTCACTTTGGTCATGCCAACGAGTCCAGTGTCAAATTCGAAGGAGCCATACCATTTTAAGCGCAGGTGAAATACCCCAAACTAATAAAACATGGATTAAACATCTAATAATCACATTGATTAAGGCCTAAACATGCCTTAAAAGTCAACTGAGAACAACAGTGGTCAACACAAAGCAAGGTGTTGCACCCTTTGACTGTTTAGGGTAAATAAATACCCAAATGAACTTCTTAGGACCTAAAAATTTTCCTAAGCTTATTAACATATTACTAAACATATTACAATAGTTGGAAAACACTCCAACACAAAGAACAAGCATTTTCATGCTTCAAGGTCAAGTAGGGCAAAAATGTGCTCTAAGAATACCTTAAAGGTCTAATGACCTCTAAATGATATAAAATTGGATTCCATGATCAAATATCATGTAAGGAACACAACAAAACTGTTCTCAAAGAAAACAGAGCTCAGAAACACCCTGCGACTCAAAATGTGCACTAAAATTCCTTAAAGCACATTTTTTGTGTATGAGCTCTAAGATAATGACTTTTTGTCACTGTAAAGACTATATTAAGTTCTTTATAACATTAATGTGACATGATAGACTATATTATAAATTCTAAATCAAAGTTTGAAAATAAAATCAAAATGGGCAATTTAGTATGAATAGTACCCAAAAAAATAACATTTAAGTACTTAATATTAACTATGGTCAAAGTCACCCATTGCCTTGACCAAGGGCTGCCGACTTCATACAGCTGCCATGCCCACTCATTAAGCTACCTATAAACAATTAACTAGATAATTAGATGAGTCACTAATTATTATTCCTAAAGTAACTTAAAATAAGCTTAAAGGCAAAACTAGCTTAATTTCTCTCATTGCCTTGCTTCCCAGCAGACACAGCAGCTTCACACTCTCCCTTTGACTTCTCCAAACCGTGTATAACTCACCAAGAACATAGAAGAACACCTTGCTACCTAGGTAAGCTTAGTTAGTCATTTTATGTCCATTTTCTTCACAATTCTTTCCTCTTTCCATGGAGCATAGCATCAACCATTTCCATCAATGTTCTTAGGTTGTTTTGGAGGTTAAATGGAGGGTGTATCTCGGCATTAACAAGGGAAGGAGGTGGAGAAACCTAATCTTGTTCTTAAGGTATAAAAATGTGCTTTAAGCACATATCTTTTGATTCCCTTCAAATTCAGCTGTGAAACTTTGTTCCTAGCCTTATTATCTTCTTCTTAACATACTTATTCAGTTGGTACGTCAAGAGCTTCATGGTATAGCCAGATCCAAGCCAAAAACACCATTTTAGGCATTTTAAACAAGGTAAAAATTAGCCATCTTCTCATCTGAGTTATACCAGTTAATTTAAAGCTTGGTTTTAGTAGCTCTTTTGATGATCTTTACCTACTGTAAATATAGGCCGAAGATACATCATGGTTGCCTTGGTATTCTAAGGTAAATTTACCTTGAAAATTGACATTAAACACTTCTTATGGTTAGATTTTGCTTGGAGACTAATCTTGCCTTAATTGCTGTTTGAAAACATGTAAATGATGCTGTGGAAATTTTATCCTAAGCAGGCCGTGGCCAAACAAGGCCTTAACTAGGCAAAAACAAGGTATAAATAACTTAAACCTACACTTGGTATATTAATATATGTTTATACATATATTTATAAATGTGCCGTGAGTGAATGGTTATATTAAGGTCTTATTTTGACCTTAGGTGATTAAGGAATGGTTTAATAAATTTTATAACTAATTAATAAGCATAATTGTCAAATTTAAGACATTATGTGGAAAATTAGTAAATAAGGAAAATATATGTGTAAGGCCGAGAGTTTAAAGTACTTTTGGGCATTTATGTGTAATTCATTTTATAAGCTAATGTTTGTAATAAGGCCATGTACTTTAGGCCATTTTATTTATGCATTTATAAGCTTTTATTTAAGTTTAAGTGGTATATATGCATTACCGCAGATTATAAGGGGTTAAAGTGTAATTAAATTAAATTTGGGGGCTATATAATAATTAAGCCGAAAATTAGAGGTTAAAAGGAGTTTATATAAAAATTATAAGATTATATAAAGTTTTGGGGTTAAATGGTAATTTCTGAAAAATAAGGGTACAAACCGTAATATATGGTTATTGATGGTCAAGGAAATATTAAGGTGGTCAACCTTGACCATATGGTAGGTTTTGACCAAATTAGATAAGTTAAATAACTTATTTAAGGTTTTATAAGAAGATAAGTATTTAATTGTAACAATTTTATAACATATGTGGTGAATATGTTATTACCGAAAATAAAAGGGTGTATAATGGTATTATAAAACACCCAAGGGCTATTAGGAATTTTTAGGAATTTATTTGGTTGATTTTGGGAATTAAAATAAACTATATATGTATAATATATAGTTATTATGTCATTATGACACTTTGGAGAAATATATGTGGTGGAATTGTAAATACCGAAGTATATGGGTTAGTAAGGGTAATTATAACCCTTTGGTGAAATTTGGTGATTTTTTTGGAATTATATAAGAGTATTTAATAAGATATATGTATAATATATAGTTTTAATGATATTATAAAACTATATGTTATAAATTGGTCCAAATGGCAATTATAAGGATTTGGTGGGTCTGTTCGGAATTTACAAAAAAATATAACCATAGGTTATACCATTTTATAAGTTAAAAATGTTATATCATATATATATATATAACATGGTATAAATAATGGGGTGAATTTGTAAATAAAGGAAACTATGGTATATGAAAAGAATATGGTTTTTATATGGTGCCCATGCGGCAATAATAAATAGTTTTGTATAAAAACTATAGATTATAAATTAAAGGAAATAAAAATATCATATTATATGGTATTAGTATATGGTATAACATTACATAATGTTATGTGGTCAAAATAGAATTTAAATGAAATTAAGGGCTGTACCGAATTAATAAGGTTGGAAAATGAATTTTAGACTATGGTCTATAATGTTATAAATGTTATAACAATTATATGGTATTAAGGTGGTGTAGATGGAATTAATAAGTAAGGATATTCACCTTAAATAATGTGACAAACTATAAATAAATAAGATTTATAAACTAAGGTATTTATTGAATAAACCTTAGGAGTTGTAATTATACAACATAAAATGTTACATAATATTAGGATAATAATCTTAATATAGGTTGTATAATATAATACAACTAATGGGAATAATCATCTAATATAAGATGATAAAATGTAACACGTGATATAAGAGTTTTATAACTCATGAAACTTACCTACGTGGTAAATATATACATATACAAGAATAATGTATATAAGGATGAATATATATTATGGTTGGAAACCATATAATATAATGGTGGTGGTTATTACAAAAAAATAGTTACAAACTATATGTTCTGAGTTTTTGAATGCAAATATAATTTGCTAAGATAATGGATAATATAATACAATGTATTATAATGGATGGTGGAAAATGATACAGTATGAAAAATAATACAATATAATATAATAATGCATGCATACATGCAACTATAGGTTATATACCTAAGTTTAATGGTGGATAAGATTAAAGAAATATAATGAATTAAACTTAACAGTCGAAATAGTACGACATACGAGTTTTAGTAACAAAGCCGACCGGTTTAGGTAAACCCGTAACAAATAACTGTAGAAAACGGGGATGAACTGTCGGGGTTACTTGTTATTCGGAGAGACCGGATGTAGTTAGTCACGAAGACTGACTTATAGTTTGTTACCGTTTAGATCATACTACAGACAAGGACGCTTGACGAGCTAGTGGACTACACTGCGCATCCTAGGTCTTGGTGAACGGTATGTAAAGGGGTTTGATCCGAGTTGTCCTAAGGAAACTCCTTGGGCTTGGATTTGGTTGATATAACTTGTGTGTTATGTGTGTGGTTACATGTATGTGGTTAAGTGTTACTGCATTAATTATTTATGCACGAGCGTCCCACGGGACTAACACTACGTCGACTATAGATCGACTTATATAAACATACATATACGTTATTGTGATGACATGACGGTTACTTGATATAATACCATAGTATTAATATTAAGTATATGGTAACCTAAGTAAAATACTTAGGGATGAGTCACGACATTGTCGGTCTCTAGAGCATCGATCTCGAACATGAATATGACCTAGATTACTTCTAGGTATGCGTGAGACCCATTGGGCAGCTAACTAATAATTATTCTCCATAAGACTAAGAGCATATCTTAAACATTATGATAGAGAGATGGTATGAGTTGAGGTGAGGAATCCCGGTAGTTTACGAACTACTTGGTTGCGCAGTTGTGATCACTGAGGGGTTCCCGATCGGGTTCCGCTCCAGGTTTATACCCATACAAGCCCTATTTGGATCGTGGGTCAGGTAGCTACGGCTTTTATATGGACGTCTTACGAGACATAAGAGAATAGTCAGGGGCCTCCGGACCTCTGGCGAAATGAGCACCTTTGTGTGTACGGGAGGACTACTGTCCATGGTGAGGTTATCGGGTTGTCTTAACATGACGCCCAACTGGTATTAATTAAACATGGTTGGATGGGGCCTTAAAGGCCAAGGTAAATTAACTATGGAAACTGTACGCTACGGCGATTGTACATTGTACATTATACTGCGATTATTTCGATATGGATGAGGCCTTGAAGGCCAAATTAATTATCAATGGATGGTGTGCGCTACGGCGATTGTACATTGTACATTATACTGTAATTATTCGATACGTTCGATATACAATTGTTGTTTGAAATATTAAATGAATATTTGGATGGATGGTTAAGTGTTTATGAATATTTAGGATGGATGATTATGTATATTATACATGTATATTACAGTATTGATTATAACTGTAAAATGGTAAAGCATGAAACCAATCTAATAATAAGATGGTTAAAATGACTAAGTGACCATTAGGGTCCAGGCCCGACATACTCAGCGTCTATCGCTGATACTACACCATATGCAGGTTGTTGATTATCGCCGAAGCCGAAGTGCGAGAACAGGGTAATTAGAGTTTATTTTGATTACCACACAGGGAGTTGGTTTGTATAGCAATGAAGATGGTGAATTGTATTATGGTAAGGTTATGTATATTCAGGTTTGGGTAGACGCTCACTTGTCGATGTTTATGGTTTGTGGACTTAGTATGATGTATAGGAGTTTTCTCGTTATCACGGCGGTTAGCGGTTTGTTTATGCTGGAAGTTGGATGTAGTTTGGCTTCGTTGCTCGCATGGGCGAGTAATGGCCGGTGACACCCGAGTGAGTATTGTTATTGTTATTTATTCTTCCGCTGTAAGACGTTTTATTTATTGCTAAGTGAGAGATTATATCGTGTTTAAGGAGAGGGGTGTTACAGCAGGCCAGGAACAAAGAGTACCTCGTCAAGATTTGAATCGAAAGGAGCAAAACAGCCATGAGTCAGATTTTTATTCAAGGCGCAAGATAGGTAGTTAACATTCTAACAACCACATAATAAACAAACTAAACCATAGCAGTGTGGATAGCGAATGGAATAGACATACTTCAAAACAAACTTTCCAAAATTTCACAATCAACACTAGAGCAAGTAGAAGAAGACTCCCTCGGTCGAAGGGTTTTCAGATCAAACTCGAAAGGAGTGGTGGTGTCTGCATCTAACCAACCAATGAGGACTCCAAAACAAAGATGTGTCTTAGGAATAGACAGAAACCGCCCCGGGTCATCGAGATAAGTTAACTAGCAGTCCAGGCATGTGCAAAACTCAGTCCAAAGTCTCAATAGAGGTGGTGCCTTAGCCAGAAGTAAGTCAGAAACGTTAAAATCAACTTAAACACATTGCCCCATAAGCGAAAAATGACTTTGAGCATCGTAAACTTGAATCGACAATGAAGAAATAGAAGGGGTGGGGATTAAGGAGTCTATCGACTTTGAACCAGGTTCACAGAGCACCACAACACTGACTTTTCCTGCAAAATTTTAGGAATCACTAGCCCAGAAAGCTAAGCACGACAGCAGTTCATTTAGGTAACAACATAAGCAAAATCTGACAGAGCGGTTATGAAGAGAAAAGAAAGCAGCAGGAGGAGGTCGGGAGAGAGAAACCAGATGAGAAACCCAAAATTCCAATAGGAGTAAACTCCAATTCGAGCACAATGAATCGATAAATATTGATGACCTGCAGATTCCAGACTATAATGACAAGCTAGTATATGGTTCGAACAAACTCAAACCCAGAAGTAGTAACACAGAGGATAGTACATCAATAAAAGGAAATAAATCATAATCGAAAATTCGATCGGGTAAATCGTCACCCCTCGAGGTTGGACTTGGTTCTGGGTTAGGAACAAAATCTCAAGCCCGTGATTCTAGCATGGGGGAGCGCTGCTGAAAATGATTGCGACCAAAATTTGTTTCGAATCAGGCAATTTTTTTTTTGTTGAAGAACACAAGTAGTGGGGGAAGAGTCGGAGTCGAAATTCATGGCCACAGACAGAGCTCAGGGAGATCTCTTTAGGGTTTTGACTCTTCAGATGCGGGAGTTCATGAGAGCAGATGGAGAATGACCGCCGAATGAGGGAGAAAACCGTTATGTTATTTTTGGTTTCGGGTTTTCTTGGAGATGGAGGGCAATGGATTTTTGAAAATGAGTGAAAGGAAGTGGGGCATGCTCTGGTTTCGAAAGATTTAAACATGAAAGGTGGAGATGGGGATGCTGGTTTGGGTGTGAGATTTCCGGTCGCGGGCAATGTTTCAGGTGGTGGAAAGGGCGGGGCTGGGTTGAACTCTCAACAATGAGAAGAACCAATGATGAAGACGATGAATGGGAGGAGTTTCTAGGTTTTTTTTAGTGAAGGAGAACCTATTTCCTCGATGAGAATGGAGGTCGGGTGAAGAAGACGACCTGTCGTTACTGTAGGGTTTTATCAGTGTTTTATAATGTAAGAAGTAGGGAAGTTGATTAGGGTTTACTGGTTTTTCATTCCTGGGTCGGGTTTGACCCGTGGTCAACACGTGTTTGGGTCCGGGCGGAACTTTGCGAGTAACAAAAATAAAAACGAGCATTACTACTCCTGAGTTTCAAACTTAAGATGTTGGCCTCTTCCCTGATAACATTAACCAGCTGAGTTACGAGAACATTCAGCACAATTGCACACGAAATGAGAGAAGAGATTTGTTTTTGTGGGCAGGAGAAAAGTAACAAATGCACCCAGTCTTTTGCTAGATTTGAACCCGGGGCCTATGGGTTCCCACATGAACACTTTAACCAAATGAGCTATGCCAGAATTCGATATATATGCAAAAAATAAACTAAAGCTCGAATTCGAGTCAAATAACGTTTCTAAAAATGATATTGTTCCAAATGGGAATATGCAGTGTAATGAAGGAGTTTTAATCCAATAAAAATGAAATGTTTCTTTACTACGAGTCATTAAATTATGAAATGTAAATACGAAACAAGTACATAAAAATAAAATACAGGTAAAAACCCTAGAATGGAAGTTGAATTAGATATGTGCAAGTAGCAGTAAAATGAGATATGATGAACAAATAACGAAATAAAATGAGGGAGAAAGTTTAATCGATCTATTGACAAAACGAAATATACTAAAACGAATAATAATAGTGAGAAACACGGAAAATGATAGAAATAACAATGAAAATGATGATGATAAAAAGTAAATGCTACAAGACTATAAAAAGTAGCAATAAATACGTAACAAAATGAAAATAAAAGATAACATAATAATTAAACAAATAAGCCATAATAAGATAAGTTTATAAAACAAAAGGGACGGGTGTAGAACCGCATTTTTGTTGGAAATTTGTTTTCGAAAAATCGTGTTTTTATGAAATGCTTTGAAAAAGACTATAAAACGATGGTTTCGTTTAGCACGCACGCTAATATGTTCTTGAAAAAAAAGGCGACGAGCCCTCTCATTTTACTTATTATTTCAGAATTTGCTTTATGGGGTGAAAATTTTTGGTGTCTACAACAGGTTAATGGATTTAGAATGACAGGTTAACGGATTATAAGTTACAGGTTAACAGATTACAAGTTACAGGTTAACGATTACATGTCACATTCACAGGTTAAAAGATTTTTAATGACAGGTTCGTTAATGAAGGAAAAGGTTAACTATTTTACAGCTTAACGTGTTAACAAAATATTGAACATATTCCCACTGGAATTTATAGCCATTCAAATAATGAACACAACACTCTTTTTTTATTCATCGTGACATTATTTACGAACACAATCGACAGAGAGAACAAGATTTGGGGACAAATTGAATTAGGAATTTTGGAACACAATCGACAGAGACAGAACAAGATTTGGGAAAACTGAATTAGGGATTTTGGAACACAATCGACAGAAAGTTACTTACATTTGTTCTTGCATGCTCTTACTTAGCTCCGTTTATCAGTATCTTCACTTCCACTTTCACAGTGCTCACGAACAATTCCGCAATTTAGTTCGCGAATCGGTGAAGAACAAGGTGAGATTAGTGCTGGCTCCTGGCTTGAACGAAGAATTGATCGTGGTTTCACAAATTTTGGATGAGGAGGAAGTGAGCATGAATCGGTATTGAGGAGGAGGAAGTGAGCATGAATCGGTAGTGAGTGATCGGTATTAAAGATGAAAATGAAGGAAATGAAAAACACGTAGAAACTAGAAGTACAAAGGTAGTTTTTTTTTATTGCTAAACGATGCGTTTTGATTATTGCAGCACTCCTGCACATTCAAGCTGCGGCATATGAGCTGCGTTCCTCGTTATGGTGGTCCTGCCTGAACAAAGAATGTAAAATGACTAACAAATTAACAACTCCGATAGTATGAATAGTATTCCTAACCGTCGTCGGAATATTGGTTTTGTGGATGATCAATCATTCATTTTCGGTCTCTATCTATCTAGCTAGGTTTCATCTCGTGGATAACATGTATATTTTGATTCCTAATAAACAAACAAACATGCAGCGGAAAACACTTAGAAACATTCAAGCAACATTCGGGCACCAAGCAAACACACATGCACACAGAAACATTGAACACATGCGTGAAGGCAAACAAGCATTCGCATACTAGCAACGACAAGCACTTAGCTTGACATGCCCTAGGGAAACTTACCCCAGGGCTCCGGCGATGCTACGCTATGCCAGCATGCCAGAATGCGCCACTCATAACCACAAGGATGAGAGTGGACTTATACCACCCTTATTAGATAAGTTCTCCGGCCATCCCAATTCCCTCGACTTCAAGCGTCAAGGTCAAAGGGGATCTGCGCACCACTTGCAACTCCTGCCCAAGTGCGCAGCCCAAGTACAAGTAATGCAGTGCTCGGGAAACCACGAGGTCCACCCACACAGCTAGTGCAAGCACCGATGACCGAAGGGTGAGGGCATCGGGCGAATACCAACACACTTATCTCCACCCAAATCCAACTCATCCCTGCGTGAGCCACAAAGGCTCTAACGATGTGCCACCCGCACATCGGGGTAAGTATAACCAGGGACATAATGAGTTGATGCCGCCAGCTCTCGGCATCGGGGTAATAGAAGCTCGCACCGTAGTTCCAAAGCTCTATCCCCAAGGGGGCCCTTCAGCTACCCGCATACCTGCAAGTTAACATAAAGGGCGTAGAATAGAGAGAGATCGAGTCATCGCAACGCAGGTACGAAAGGGCTACTTCTTTTATTAATTGAGATACAAGGCCCGAAGGCTTACATTACATCGTTGAGTACAAGTACATTCTGGTGTCAAGCTGCTTGTCTTTGTCCTTACAAAATTTGGACGTAACAAACCTCCCCCACCTAAGTCTTTGCCGTCCCGGCAAAGATTCTAAGTACTTTTGTATCTCTACCCCTAAATTGCTATAAGTTACCCTCTCGCCCACGTTGCAACATCTTTCTCTCTATTTCGATACAAAATTTCCCAGCATGCACAATAGCTAGACATTTTTCATCAAGCAGCTAGGTCATTAAGCGGGGTATAGCGGCGAGGCTATGCCATCACGGACTTCCTCACGACTTTGTTTGTAAGTTGAGTCGGATTTCGATGCTTCCCGGATTCTGACCACCAGGTCAATTCCCACGCGAGAGATATTGTTGTTTAGCCCAAAACAATGCCGACTCAGAGCATCCGGACATCTTTATGCCGACCCGAAACTCGTCCCATCTCGCTTGCTTAGGGAACAACTTCTCCTGCGTGGTAAAACAGGGGTTAGTCACATCGCCAGTGACAACAACCCAAAAGAAAGAAAGCTTAGACCCGGGAGGGTAATGCCTCAAAATATAAAACAGAGGATTACCGCAAGCATCTCTTGCACATGAGCCGAGCAACGTCGTTCAGCTCGTTATAGCTTCCAACTCTCAAGGGACTTACAAAACTCAGGCAACTTAAGCAACGGTTCCGAGGAAATAGGTCACTTCATCCACTCGAATGCCTTCAGGGCGCGCACCCGTCCCCGTCCCATTTTTGCTCACTTTGAGCAAGTCGGTAAAAAGGGGCTACCTTCTGAGAAAACCCTTCCTCGCATCGGCGTTTATATCTCGCCAAGCCAAAAGAAAAGGGCGAAGTTCAGATACATCCCTCGGAGTCGTCCTCACTCGGATCGCTTTCACCTTGATGGGTCCATACGAACCGCCCCGACGAGGATGATGTGGCCTGTGAAAGCAGATTCTCGTTAACCGAACGAACACTTCTCCCTCTTCACACTAGCTCGTGTGCCCGTTAACGAACCCGCAAAAAGGTGATCCCCAGAACATGGGGAATCTTGGAAACTCCAAGTTCACAAAAGTATCAACTCTCACCCACATATCGACTTATGTACATAATTTACATGCGCCATCAACAGGCATAACTGCCTCATTCGCGGCAGCCAAAACGATATGGGTTGGGGTTGTCAAAAGCCTAGGTGCCCGCACGGCACTGAGGGCGATGGGGTTGTCCGTGGCTCCTTAGGCGGATGCAAAATGGAGCCAACAAAAGTTGAAGGGACAACATCCATGCGAGCGCCCTCTTTAGGAGGATTCAAAAGCGCAGAAAGATTTGCTCGCTTAGGACAGGATGTAGCAAAATGTGCATCACCACAAAAGTAACACATTGGGACGAAGTTGGGTTTAGTCTTCTTCCCCTTCTTGTGAAAGGGATTTGACTCCCTTCCCTTAACCAACACATCTACCTGCGTCGATTCTGAGTGACTTGAGTCGTACTCAGGCGGGATTGCCGATCATGGGTAGAAAAGGTCCTGACTCTACAACACTTTGGACTTACCTTGAAGAGTTAAGGGTTGTTGTGGGTCTATCTAGTCGGGAAGCTGATGCGGTGGACCCAGAGTTGGATTTGATTAGTGCGGTTCAAGGACTTGTGAATGAGAACAAGATCCTTAAAGATGTTGTCAATGTGCTGGCTAGTGATGTTGCCCAACTCAAAGCGAGATTTGAAAGTCAAGAGCAAGAACAAGACTCTGAGACTCGAGCTAATGAACATGCCACGCTGGCCAGGCAAAATGCGGATCTCTCCGAGAAGTTGTGCAAGGCTCTTGATGCCTTAGCGAGTCGGGGAGTTCCATTCGATGATTCAAAAGTTAAACCAAGGGATCCAAACCCCTTCGATGGGACCTGAGATGCCAAAGTCGCTGAGAACTTTCTCTACGATATGGAAAGTTTCTTCGATAGCTCTAGAGTGAGAGAAGACCTGAAGGTCTCGATTGCTAAAACTTATCTTGTTGGGCATGCCAAAAAGTGGTGGCGGATGAAAGAAGAGACGGACCGTAGTAATGAGGAATCGGTTCCAAGAACTTGGGTTGATTTCAAGGGAGCCTTGAGGCCACATTTTCTCCCCTTGGATACTGCTCATGGAGGGAGGATACTAGTACTACAAGTATTCAAGGAAAAATGCTAACAACTGACAAAAAAGCGTTCCATGTTGATTACTTGGCCAGTCTTGGGCTGCAACCGACCATAACATTGTAAAGGGTCATCCCAATTCAGGCGGGACCCTTGGTAGTCAGCATCACACACTTGCTAGATTTTAAGCAAATAAACGACAACCCACGTTCTAATATATGATTGATTTGGCAGCAGCAGCATACGCGTGAGTATGGTATTTTCGTATTGGTAAATGATAGAAACAATACAAAATATTTTCATGTCTGAAATCTTAGATATGAATACAATGAAACAAAACATATAAAATTTATGTACCCACAAATTTATGTGTATATCACACGAATTAATAAATAATAAAAGAAATATCAAAACACCATATTTACACGAATTAATAAAATAGATAAGTAACACGAAATTTATTTATCTATACATGTAATTATATGTCTACACTATTTACAGGTATCATATATACAATAGACGACACGGAAATTAATTTCATGTATATCAAGTTCGTTTTCATTACTTTTTTTTTTTCCTATATGCACATGCGCTGGATCTGGATCGGGATGATGAGCAAAATGCAAGCATGCGACTTGATCGCATATTAGCTAGTTAGCGAGATGTCTTCTTCTTCTTTTTCAGTATAATCTTATATCCTTTTGTTTGATGTTTACATAGACAAACTGATCAACGTCCCTAGCCGTATAATCTCATATCCCAACCCGTATAACTAAGCAGGCGGCTTTCCTAGACTAGAATCACCACCACCAACTAATAACAACATCAAACCGAACCAACCAACCAGACCGACTAATAAAATAAAAGAATGAATATTCACCACCATCTAACGGAAACCCATCACACTATGAACCCCAACTAGCAACAACTTTGCAGGAAACAAAAACACAACCAACATATGCATGTGCTGAGAAGCAACCAGTCTACTAAACCTCCTCTTAAACGATTCACTCACCATCCCTTGCCAATTGTAATTTGTCGACCTCGGTCCCCTACCTACTAGCATCCCACCACCACTGACCACCCTAGGAGTCACCATCGGCCACCACACCTTCCTCCTCCGTTCCCTCTCCACTTTCCGTATCCGGTTCAACTCTTTCCGTATCACCGTCCTCACACATCTCAGGTACGAGTTCATGTCATGATCCCGCTGGATTGTCCCTCCATTCCCGTACGCACCACGATCACTCAAGATCTCCAACGGATGTGGCGTGTTCAGGAAACTCCTCTCTGCTGCTGCTACTACAGCACCACTCTCTTCTTCATCACAAGTGAGCACATACATGCCACTCTCTTCCGGTAGCAGGTCGTGCTGTGGCGACAAGCTTGAATCCGGTTGCAGAATCACAAGCTCACCCATTGGTGCAAAAAGCAACTTGTGTTCCTGGTTCAGACAGGGATGATTTCTGAAATTCCCGTTTATGGCTTTCAGTATCTCTGCAACATGGTTCGGGTAGTGACACGAGAATGCTCTCGGGACAATGTCCCTGTGCATGGTGATCGCTTGAATGTGGTTTTTTCGTAAACCTAGTTTTTTAAGGAGGTTGTCGCCACCGCACATCACACAAGGGGATCCAAAAGTTACTACAGGGAGTAGTGAACCCACTGTTGGGACATCTCCACGGATTAGGAGCATCAAGTTTATCAGTAAGGATAAGCTGCCGCCAAGTGAGTGACCGGTGAACCGGAATTTCGCATTTGGACCATGGGATTGAATGTGGGTCTGGATTTCGGGTAGCATTTGCTGGTACATTCCCTTTGCAGCTTCATAGATGCCTCGATGGACATAGACACCCAAATCCTCAAATTCAGTTGGTTCAAACAGTAGATTTGCTTGCCAAGAAGCCACAGACTCTGATCCCTACAAATTGTCCAAAACAATACAATTTTAAAGAATGAAATTAATTAATTAAACACATGCCTCAACACAATAATACATTAATTAATTATTGTTCACCTGAACATCTGTACGTACCTGAATAACAAAGAACCTGGTCGCACTCCGTTCATCATCACAAGTGTACCATTCACACGGCGCACTACTGACCGAACTCAAATCATCAGCCACAGCCTGTTTAACTTCCTCCTTGGCAGAAACAACAGCTGTAACTGAATCTGTCGTCGCCATCAACGAAGCCATATCCATATCAGATGATTCCCTAACAACACCTCCTTTGCTATTTCCTTGTCCCTTCTCCTCCTCACCACCACCACCCAGTTCATGATCTTCATGCTCTTCTCCTCCAGAAGCAACAGATTCACTGGCGCTGAATAACATGCCTCGTGTACGTGTGTTCAAGAAAGATGCAGCTGAGGCAGCTATATGGAATGCAGCAGCAGCAGCAGCACTTATTCTAGGACCATGATCATCAGCACCATTCTTCTGCTCCTCAGCAGGTTGTTCCTGTTCTGTTTCGGTACAAGTGGTGGTGTCTAGTTTCTCGGTTGTTCGAGTTTGCTCTGCTTTAGCAGAAGTAGTATTGGTGGTGATCAGGTCTTCTTCTTCTTCTTTCTTGTCTGATGAAGAATTCATCATTTGCTCTCTTTTCTCAATTGATGAGGTTACATAACGCAGCCTGTGCCTTTTCAGAAGATTCCGTTGCTGCATATGACAAAAGTAAAAACAAATAATTAAGTGCCTATTGATCATACTCGATCGATCTCCCTGTGTAGTACTGGTATAATTTTGCTATCATCTATCACATCCTAATTCCTACAGATGGATGACCAACTTCTAAGTAACATACAATGCAGCGAGGGTGCAGAAACAGAATGCAAATCGATCACAACAGATACTTGTCTACTGAAAACAAGGACCCTGAATATGCATTCCAGATCAGAACACCTAAGCTGAAAAAGTTTTAACGGCACACCATAGTGTCCCGCGCACGTGGGGATCAGATACAGATATAATGTTACAGTTAACAGAAGCATCACGAGACTAATCTGTAAGATGTTGAACGCGGCTTTATCTACGTCTACAGGTATAGCTAGATATTATTTTATCATCAAGCACAAGTGGAGAAATGAACTCAATTAATTGCGATCCAGCTTCGCAACAAACAGAAGCAGTGCCAGTGCATATTCTCAGAACAGCAAAAACAGATAATAAACCAGCAGACAATCAAAATCAAACTGAGAAAATAATTTTACCTTTATACTTGGAATGTCATACGCCAAGTTCCCTAGATAAGACAATTGGGCATACAGCTTGGCTTCTGAAAGTGGTACTTTTTTCAACAACTTGGAAAATGAATCCCTATCAAATTCTTTGTGATATCCGCTCTGGCAGGCTTCACAGAACTCATCTTCTTCTCCTCCACAACCAGATGATGAAGCAGAATCGTCAATTTGCTGATCATCGCCACCCAAATCCAAATCCAAATCCAAATCCGAATCCGAATTCTCATCCACCTCCGTTTGTTTCTCCGTTCCCGCTTCCTCCGACCAGAGAGATTTTACACGGAGAATCTGAAACACCCAGTTCCCATTACGCCCCTTCGAGTTCTCAACATCAAGAGCCTTTGAATCCTCAAAATCAACAACCTCGTTGTGTTCTGGTTTTTCTCCACGCTCACCATTGCCCTCTCGCCGTGCTGAATCCGCCAAAACAGCGTCGTCAAGCGCCACCCCTCTCATCGTCGACGAGGGCTTGTTATTAACCCATGGAAGCAGAGATCTGAAGGGATACCTAAACGAGAACTTAGAAGTTGCTGCCGTTGTTACGGGTATACCCTCACCGACCGAAATCGTGCTCGAGCTAGAAGCAGCAGACGCTACCGTCGTGAGTTGCTGAGATCTTCCCACAGAGGAGAAGTGTGGTTGTAGGTTAGAGCGTACCTCGAGATTTCCGGTGGTGGTTACGGCGATCGACGATGTGCCGATCCCGTGAAGGCCAGTTCTCAAGAGAAGGCCGTCCATTTCGAACAAATTAAAAGGAAAAGGGTGCACTAATTTTTGAATAATTAGCTTATGCGTTTTTCTTTTTCGTAATGTGTAGGTTTTTTTTTTCTTTTGTTTGTTTTTTTGCGCTTTCCGAATTTACAGGACGGTGATAAGAGAAGGGAGCGTCAACAGTTGCTTCAGCCCTAAGATACTGCTGTTAATTCGTAAATGAAGGGTACGTATTTTTTTTTTTTAAGATGAAAGAATGGAGTGTGTGTAGATGCTTTTGTAGGGGAAAGAAAAGAAGGACTGCAGCGGACAAACAGCAGGTAACCAAACTTTTGAACTACTACAATTCCTGCATAGACAGACAGACGCGAAGCGAAGAAGTTATGACTTCACGGACACGGAGGAGGAGAGGAGATATTAGACAGAAAGTAGACCGGAAAGAAAAAAAAAAAGGGAAATGGAATCTTTATAAAGAAAAAAAAAAAAGACGGGATGCAAAATTACCGATCCTACCCTCAAACGATCCGATTCTTCTTCCGCCCTCCTACCTTTTGCCTGACAATGAAAAAGTCTGATAATGGGTGAGTGCAACAGCTGGAGGTGGCGTAATATACGCGTGGGATTCAAACACGGCTCCTGGTATGTAGGAGTTTTGTTGATAAGTCTAGCCACGTCATATTAATAGCAGGTGTTTGTCGTACGTGTCATTGTTACGTGCCGGGAAGGTGGAAAAGAGCCGCTGCGTGCGTCTTCCACCTCAACAACTTTAAGCGGATAATCTGTTGGATTTTTATTCTTTTACGTCGACAGTGGTCCCAGTTTAATTTCTATTGTTAGTTCATTAGCCTAAATCACTTTAATGATGATATTTCCTTAAATTGCAGTAGTATAATATACTACTATATAATATAATTGTTGAACAAAGATCGACATTGATTAGGTACCTATACTATATGTTATGTATATTTCTTACCAGTCTATTTGAAACTTTGGTGACGCAAAAAAGATCTTGTGGTCCCAGGGGAGGGGAGGGACCATTCCATTTAATTCCACCGATTAGTACGTGATGGTCAAATCAAATATATCACAACACAAACAACAATATCTATACATTAATTGTTTACCATATAATTGTTTACCAATATTAATTGTTTACCAAATCATGTTAAAAAAAAGTATGAAAATGAAGAAAAAAAAAAGTATTCTGCACATCAGGAATTGATGTTGTTGCGCCAAATAATACGCATATAACTTGTGTCGTAGGTTTTAGAATGGTCAATTAGTTGCTAATACTTTGGCTGCCCTGCCTATGACTAGTAATAGAATTGAAAGGGAAACATAAAACCAGACTAGTCGTATTATTATTAGGTTAATTTAGCAAGAAAAATTTATGGACCGTGCGTTTTGGTAGACGTACCAAAAGGAGGTCCATTTACTTGTGGGTCTAATTTTCCTAACAACTAATATTATATTGTCCTATATTTGTACTAAAATAAAAGCATATTATTGTCTTTAGTTTGAATTAGTAGTATTCCTAGTTTGTTTTAAACGCGTACTCTTTCTCTTTACGTTTTTTCCAAACAACAATCACGTACCGTTTAGACAAAACCGCCTCATAATTGCTTTGTTTTTATTTTTTGCGGTTACCAACTTTATGATAAACTGTTGGTTAACCTACAAATTAAGAAAGATGATGAACTGGATCACTCAAATCATTGGATGCTTAATTGTTTACAGCCTCCCGTGTCAGTTTTGAAACGTTGATGAATTGATACTACTATGCTAATTCAGAGTGTGTTAGTTTGTGTGTATACTGGAGTTATCGTATTGAATTTGTTAATCAGCAGTTGTTGCAACAACAAACTTACGTGTGGATAATGATGTTGTGCGGTGATGGATTACATTATACAGCTAGCTGCTAATCAAATTAATTGTCATTTCCTTCTTTTCACGGTATGTTACCCATTTCCAGCTATATATATATATGTATATTATATGGTTTCATTCATATCAACTGCTTGTAGGTTGTAGATGAAATAAAACAGCTCAACAAATAACTAATTATCGTCTATATTTGAATGGTTTTGAAGGTTTAACAAGATCAGTTGCTAGCACTTGATAAATTCCAATAGGTAAGGATTGTCGGACTATAGTATTAATTTTGTAGATGGCGTTTATAATTAGTTCGTGTAGATAAAACTAAAAGAATCAGGAATAAGAAAGGCACAAACAAAGGTGAACCCGCCCTTCTTGAGGGTAAATGCATGCATGGGCCAAAGTAACGGTAAAGTATTTTGTTATAGTCCGGTCAGATTAGATGAAACGCTCATGCATAAATAGGCCAGCAAAAAGTCCAATCTAACTAGGTAGATTAATTGTATTGAATTAAACTGTATATGCGTTCATCTGATAAAGTTAGCTGCGTTAGGTCATTTTAAAAAAAAAAAAAAGAGTCCAAAGGGGAAGCAATTTGATGCTCTGAAACTCGCATTATATCACTACGTTGAGATAAATATGAAACGTAGGATTTCGGGGGGTTCATCTTCATCATGTCTGTTTTATTGGGCTTATATGTGACTATTTGCTATGCATATTTGGCTTTATATATAAATATACCTCCAATTATAATAAAAAATATACTATATAAGTAATTGATGGAACCAATCATGAGATGAGAGGAGAGTACGATGAACCAGTCTTTGCATTGGATAATTAATGTACGCGTAGACGATAAGACCGAAGAGACAAGTGACATGTGGAACTTATTTGGAAAGATCATTTTGAGCCCCGCCGACCATTTTCTGTTTTGTTCGTTTGTTTGGTTTGATTCTAATACGAATGCGCGCCTTATCCATCCACGGAGGCATAAAAGCAAACCAATGAGCATGCTATGTAGGTATCACTCTATTTTTGCAGTTAGTTACCCATATATCATTAATATCAAGTTGGCAACCAGCCAGCCAGACTCCCAAGTTTGACACAATAAGAACGAGAAAAGTGTACTATCATTATCATACTCATACATACATAAGGAAATTACTTGCTTGCTTCCTCAATTCTCCTCTCATAAATTTACTAACCATCCGGCATGCGCGTGGGGCCTTATGCAAGTGGGAAAGAAAAATCAATAGTGTCCTGGGGTAAAAGATGATTAAAACTAGGGTACGAAAGAATCGGCAAGAACTGCCAAAGGTAACTAAGAATATGACGGGACGTCCTATCATTTGTTTGTTTAAAAAAGAGACGTCTAGGATGGTAATTACTCTCACACATGATTGATGACATGGAGGACGAGGGTACATGATTTTGTTTTAGTATTTATCTATATCGTCAAAATACATAACATTCACGAGATTGCTTTTAAATTGTGGATTTTTTTAGAGATGTGGGTGAATAATTCGCAATGCTATAAGTTAATTGCCATTTAATGGAGTAGTTATGTCGAGTGATTGACATCCGAGTGGTAGAGGACTGGAGTAGGGGACGAAAGGTCCCTCTTACCACCCATTTTGGTGGGGGAAAGGAGTTTCTCTTATTACTCATCCTAAGGGAGTGGAGGAATGGAGTGGCGAGAAGGACGGTCCCAAGACAAGCATTGGGTTGTGATTGAATTGATATGGTGATATTAGTACGCTTTTATAGCCACCTCTAATCTATCTTCGTTAATTAGTTCATACTGGAATTAATTTTATACAGCTTACACGATGACTCTTAATCAGAAGTTAGTGGCTTTTAAACTTAATTGTGATTGCCTATTTACCTTCATCACATTCTTTACTTTAATTTTTTTTACACTTCAGACTAGGGCTTTCCAAAATTGCGGTATTCGATCAAAATTGAAGTGAATCGTACCTGTTTTCAGATTAACCGTACTGATTCTTATGGTATGGTTAACTGAACCACGTAAATTAACCAGTTTTAATTTAGTAACGGTATTGAATTTACGTGGTTAACCAATTATATAAACATTGAAAAAAATTCAAAAAGACTGAATTCTCTACGCTTGCATGACATCAGCTATTCCTAATGCGGCATAAACAGGAGACAGTCTACTGATTGACGACGCGGTTATTACACCATGAGCATGGCCTTCCTTTTCCTCACGTCTTCCCCCTCGTGCAAGGCAAAAACACTATTTCAACCAGAATCTAGAGCACGGCCTTACTGAACCTGGCCGAAAATAAGCAGTAATCAAGAGAATAGACCAAAAGCTACATTGCTTGCTTTGGAAATACAAAAGTTTTCTCTTCATAAACGGCAATGGACTTAATTATACATGACCATTGGCACATCTGACAGACCAATCTCAGCTTAACCAAGACAAAGGCGGGAGCCAGAATATATAACCAGACCCGGACAAGAAGGGTCAGGGGCTAGGGTTATGTACAGATAGTAACATGGCAGTACCACAAAGAAGGGGCCATGGCCCATGTGGACACTGATAACTTTCTTATCCCTTCCAACTAAAGTACACGGAGTTGGGCCAAAAAAGTTGCACAGAGATCCAGAAGAGGAACTGTGGCCCCTGCACCCTCTGCAAATCCAGCAGATAATTCTCTTCTCTAGTCTTGTATAGCTGTTTCAGTTGCCTGAGGAGAATTGTTTCCATTAGAACAAAAAGCAGAAACACCAAATCACTGCAACCTTACGAACCCGGATAGAACTAAAAGACCTAAAGTTTCTCTCTGCAAGCACCTACTCAGAATAGATACAAAAATAGCCCAAATGATGCTGAAGATGTACCTGCAATTCAAATTTGACAACATTGGGAGATCTGGACATGCCATCACACCCGATGATGCTGGGTCCATCACCAAAATAATTGCCGCTATGAGCTGAATTGTTGAGCACAGGGATCCACCGGCACTTCTTTCGAATTACAGTAATGAGATCGATTGAAGGAGTTTGGAGTAGAGAAGAGAGAGACTAGAAAGCTTAGAGACTAAAGAATTCAGTACTCTATTACTCTTATTGTATTTTTATGATATTACAGTACAGAAGACAGAGTCGCTACTAATATATATGAAAGTAAAGCTAAGGCTAGGTGACCGGTCTGACCATGTATAAAATAGAATACAGACTCATGTACTAAAACATATAATCACATATTCTAACAGTCCCCCTCAAGACAGAGGGTGAGAAGGTGATCAGAATCTGTTCTTGAATTTTGTTTAGCTGTCTGTATTCTCTATCCTTTGGAAGAAGTCGCTATAGTCCTTAGCTGTTACTTGTTTAGTGAGGACATCTGCAATCTGGTGTTTTCCTGAGATGTGTTGTAAGTTGATCAGCCCCTCCTTTATCTTCTCTCTTACCAGGTGACAGTCCAAGTCGATGTGCTTGGTTCTCTCATGGAAAACAGGGTTTCTTGAGATAAAGACTGCTGCTTTGTTATCACAGCTGACCTCGATAGGAGTGATTTCTGTGATGCCTAGCTCTTCTACAAGTCTGGAGATCCAAGTTAATTCTGTTGTCACACGTCTTATGGATCTGTATTCGGACTCTGCTGTGGATAATGAAACATTGTGTTGCTTCTTCGATTTCCAGCTGATTGGAGTTCCCCCCAGTAGTATGATGAAGCCACTTACTGATCGTCGGGTTAATGAGCAACTAGTCCAGTCTGCATCGCAGTAAGCAGTGAGTTTGAGGTCTGATGTTGTGTTAAAACATATTCCTTGTGAGCTGCTTCCTTTGATGTATTGGAGAAGATGTATGGCAGCTTTGTAATGTTCCATCCTGGGCTTGTTTAGGAACTGGCTCAGATGTTGCACGGAGAAGGCTAGATCTGCTCTTGTGTTGATCAGGAAGTTAATTCTTCCCACTAATCTCCGATACATGGTTGGATCTTCAAGTAGTGGACCATCAGCTTTCTCTAGTTTCGCACCTGTTGGTAATGGGACAGAAACAGAAGGTGTGTTAGCAGTTAGATATTCATTCACAAGATCTTGGGCATACTTACCTTGGTGGAGAATAACTCCATTCTTGCTGTATAGAAACTCCATCCCTAGGAAGTAGTTTAATCTTCTCAAGTCTTTTATCTTGAACTCAGCATCAAGGGATTGCTTTATCTTCTGTATTTCTGTCTGATCATTTCCAGTGGCTATCATGTCATCAACATAGATTCCCAAGAATGTTCTTGACTGCCCATTAAACTTAACATATAGTGAGTAGTCATTTCTTGATTGAATATATCCATGATAATGCAAGAATGTACTTAACCTTTCATACCATGTCCTTGATGCTTGCTTCAGTCCATAGATGGACTTATGTAATCTGCATGCTTTGTTTCTGTGTAATTCCTTCATACCATCAGGAATTTCCATATATACTTCCTCACTAAGATCTCCATGCAAGAATGCATTATTAATGTCAAGTTGGTGGATATTCCACTTTTTCTTGACTGCAACAGCCACTAGCATTCTTACTGTAGTCATTTTAACTACAGGTGAAAATGTTTCCCAATAGTCTTCCCCATACTTTTGATTATAACCTTTTGCAACTAAGTGTGCTTTGTATCTTTCTAATGTCCCATCTGCATTTAATTTGACTTTGAACACCCATTTGCATCCTACTATATGTTTCCCCTTAGGGATATCAACAATACTCCAAGTCTTGTTGAGATGTAAAGCTTCCAGCTCAGCCTTTATGGCCTTCTGCCATTCCGGTTTCTGGATAGCAGTTTTGTAGATTTTTGGTTCATAAAAGTTTTGAGAGTTTAAAGCAAATTTAGCAGACCTGGGGCTAATACATTCAGCATGCAAGGCTTTATCACGTTTGATATCTGTTAAGTATTCAGGAAGACAGTTTGTATTCTTGTCTGTGTTTTTCATCCTTTCTTGGAGGATTTTTGTGAAAAGATCTTCTTCGGGAGTTCCAGCCTCTCCTAGAAAGTACTCACTCAAGTACTCAGGTGGATGTCTTTCCCTAGTGGACCTTCTCAGGTTTTCACTTTCATTTCTAGATTGGCCTATATCAGATTCTCTCTCAGGTTCAACTGTTTCAGGACTATTTCTGTTTTGTTCTTGTAAAAGGTCTTGCTCATCCTCACAGAACTGATCAATATTAACATCATTGGCAATAAGGTTTTCGGCTTTTTCCTCTGGGTGATGTTTCTGCAAAGCACTGTTTTCTGTCATACTGGTTTTTTCCTTAAGGGGAATTCCTTTTCATAAAAGGTCAAGTCTCTGGTTATGACAATATTTCTAGACTTTAAATCTAAAACCTTATGACCCTTTTTGTTCTCAGCTTCCCCTAGGTAGATACAAGCAGTTCCCCTGTCATCAAACTTACTTCTCCCTCTCTCTGTGTATGTTCTGTAACAAAGACATCCAAAACTTTTAAGAGAGTTATAATCTGGTTTCTTGCCATAAAGAATCTCATAAGGGGTTCTGCCATTAATGGCCTTAGAGGGGAGTCTGTTAATCAGATATGCAGCATGTTTTATGCAGTCTCCCAGTATTCCAGAGACAAATTAGCTTGAAAATAAAGGGCCCTAGCAGTTTCTAAGAGGTATTTATGCTTTCTCTCCACAACCCCGTTTTGTTGTGGAGAGTGGGCACATGTGGTTTGATGAAGAATGCCATTCTCTCTAAAATATTTAACTCCTTCATTGCTGCTTCCTAATTCGAGTGCATTATCACTTCTCACTTTCTTAACTTTAGCATTGAATTGGTTTTCCACGAGTTTAATGAAGCAAGTAAGAAAGTAGAAAGCATCAGATTTATTTTTCAACAAATGTACCCAGGTACATCTGCTGTAATCATCAACAAGTGTCAGGAAGTAGCTATTTCTATCATGAGTGGGAACCTTGAAGGGTCCCCATGTGTCCACATGAATAAGATCAAAGCAGTTACTTGTTTTTATAAAAGAATCATGAAAAGGCTTCCTAACATCCCTAGCACGGTGACAGATATCACAAGCACCAATTTTATTCAGACCTGGTTCTTTTATCAAGCCCAGCAGATACAATTTGTTATATGGGACATGCCCCAACCTATAATGCCACAAAACAGATTTGCTTTCATTTTGTATTAAAGAAGAGCATGTAGTTTCCTGTCTAACATGATTACTACAAGAATACATTTCATCTAAACTCTCATTCTGCAGGACATATAAACCATTCATAGACTTTCCAATGATCAGATTGTCCTTCTTGTTATGGACCTGCATAGAACAAGAGGATTCATGGAAAATAATAGGTTGTCCAAGTTGTTTTACTAAACCTTTAACAGACATCAGGTTAAATTTGAAACAATCAACAAGCAGAACATTTTTCAGCAAGAAGTTTCTTCCTATTTTGACTATGCCGATCTTTCTAACGATCTGAGTATGCCCATCAGGCATTCCTATTCTGCGGATTTCACTCAGACTTTCTAGACTAACAAACATATTTTCATAACCAAACATATGCTCAGAAGCACCTGAATCGATAATCCAAGTATTTCTATCACTAACTTCAGTTTGGCTAGTCAGACACACAGAACAGAAAAGATTTTTATAGAGAAAAGATTTAGGGTTACCAGCGAAATTGCAGAAATCATCTCTGGTGCCTTGAGAAACTTGTTCCCTTTGCAGCAGAGCTTTCAATTGACCAACCTCCTCCACTGAGAGTCCCGTGCTTCCCATTCTGTTCTCATCTTCTTTCACGGTTTCGAACATGGTTGTGCCCGCGATGGAATTGGACTTCTTTTTCCACCATTCTGGGTATCCCACCACCTCGAAGCATGTTTCCCTGGTATGTCCTCGCTTCTGACATTTAGTGCAGTGAAGATTTTTTTGTTGGGATCTTTGGCCCCGTTCTTGAACCCTTGCTGATTTCCTTTCCTCATTGGTTCACGCTTTGCGCTCAACACCAGAACATCTTGTTCGTTGTTACCATTCTTTGCAGCAAGCGACTTCCTTTTCTCTTCCTGTGAGATCATAGAGAATGCCTCTTCTAGAGTTGGAAGTGGATCCTTGAGCAGAATGTTGGCCGTGACGCTGGAGTAGTCGTCGCTTAACGCCATCAGAAACTGCATTAGTCTCTCTTTCTCGTGAAGCTTCTGATATTCCTTCTTCGCTGTACAAGAGCAAGTCGGCTTCGACTCTAGAGCGGCCAACTCGTCCCAAAGCCTCTTGATCCTCGTGAAGAAATTTGACACAGTTTCATTTCCTTGCTCCATTCTACTTATCTCCTTCTTTAGCGAGTATATCTGAGTGACGTTTGCCTGCTCGTATCTGGAGCAAAGGGATTTCCACGCATCCGCCGCGTTGGTGCAGTATATGATTGTTTCTCCAATTTCTTTGCTTAGGCATTGAGTTAGCCAAGCAATTATCATACTGTTGCACCTTACCCAGTTGTTGTATTTGGGATCTTTGCTTTCTGGTTGTTCTAGGGTTCCTTCGACGAACCCGTGTTTGTTCTTGGCTCTCAGTGCGACCATGAGTTTCTGCTTCCATCCTCCAAAGCTTTCTCCCGGTTGATTGGAGAAAACATACCCTAGAATCATCCCCGGGTTGTCATTTGAACTAAGGTAGAAGGGGTCGTTGCTGTCGGTCGCCGTTTTCTCTCCGCCGCCCGATACTTCTGGGTTTTTTTTCCCCGACATTGAAATCCAGATGATGAAGCAAGATAGAAGGCGATCAGAAAATCAAGAAGCTTGAATCGAGATTACAGGCTCTGATACCATTTCGAATTACAGTAATGAGATCGATTGAAGGAGTTTGGAGTAGAGAAGAGAGAGACTAGAAAGCTTAGAGACTGAAGAATTCAGTACTCTATTACTCTTATTGTATTTTTATGATATTACAGTACAGAAGACAGAGTCACTACTAATATATATGAAAGTAAAGCTAAGCTAGGCGACCGGTCTGACCGGGTATAAAATAGAATACATGTACTAAAACATATAATCACATATTCTAACAACTTCATGTTGTAATGGCCTATCTTTTTCCAACACACGTTCAACTCTTGCAATACTTTAAGCACCTCCGTCATTATCTCTCGCGGATGAGCTCGAGACTCCATACAAATACAATTACATATTAATTCCACTAATATGCTTGATTAGGAATTTTCAACATAAACCCACAAAATGAAAAACTTTGTTCTCATGGAAGAAAAACAATGTATCAATCAGGACATATCCTTACTCCAAATTATTCCTTAAAGAACACAAACTTGTAACCTGCAGCCCCATAGCCCATTTCCTCTCTACTGGAAATTGCTGCCTCAAGCCTATTCCTTGATATTCAGGATTTCCATGGTAGCGATGCGGCGTAATAGGAGTTGACACTTCGGTGGAAATATGGCCATAGTTAGACTCCTGAAAGAGTAACAATGAAATGATTAATATTAGTGAACAGAAACAATATAACCCCTGGTCTAATACGTGCCTTCAGATTTTGCTGAAGACAACTCTATCATAGCAAGTTTGAACACATCAGACTTTCAAGATAATCTACGAGAAAGAACAGCCTCTTAGCAAAAATATTGTGTCCGGTGTTTTACAAGTGTCAATAGTTCCTGAACTTCTTAGTGTTAGGATAAATGAGAATGAGCTGCACCACTTCAAACTTATCAGCAACTGCAAAATATCAATGCCACGAAAGAGAATGAACTAACCATGTATTCTTGAAATTCGGCACCAAGATAGCCACTTGAAGCACGAAAGCGATTGTCTAAGAGCAAATAATATGCAACTGTTCCCTGAAAAAAAAGAGACGGCGGATTCAGAAACAGTGAAACTGTGAACTAACGTAAGCATCTGATACGTAGCAAAGTTTATACCTCATTCTGGATTCTGTTATGAAGAGATTCAACCAATTGGTTACGATCAAACCCCATGCGGATTACTTCCTGAAGTATCTCTTCATCAATCTGCATATAACCAAGAAGCCAGGACAGCATAACTCTGTTTAGACTAAGATAAATGTCATCACCTGTTAGAAATCAGCTATATTTTAATCAAGTCATGGGATCTGCACATATAGCGCAGAAACTATACAGCTCTAACCAATAGCATACTGAGAAGCAGCGACATTTCCAATTATATTAGCTAAACACCCACAAATATGAGTTATATTGGGAGGTTAGCATTTACCTTTTTTGCTTGTTGCATTGTATCAGGTGGAGGGACTGCCAAATACCGAGGAAGATGAGCTTCGAACCATGGGTGCTGGCGGATCTCTGGGATGGTCATTCGTTTCATGGGATCGACTAATCCTGGGAATGAGATCTCGAGCGCCAGGTGATAGATGGCTAGGTAGTGTATATATCCCACCCTATAAGCAATACAATCCAAGCACATTGATTACATTAGTCCGAAAAACTCATGAACAATAAACAAGAGTTGCATAATTTTTTTGTAATAAACTAAACATGTCATGCCATGAATGAGAATCACTTCCAAATAGCAAAGCACAACAAACATCATCAAAACCTAAATTCAGATCAAAAAATTTAAATGAATTTATGGCATGATGTAAACAAACTGAAATTATAGTCTTTTCTAGAAAAACAAAATATATTCTCATTTTGTCCTAACAGTTGATATCCTGTTTCAGTGTAGTATACATACAAGACAAAAGCTAGTGAATTATGAATCTGAACAAATCAAGGGTGTAAAAGTGGGAACAATCTTGCATGCACACAAAATTTGAACCCTTGAAAAATTAATGCAATGATTATGAAAATATGCAATTTGGCACACCAAGCTATATTCCATTCTCTAGATTTATGTACCTTTATTTCTTTAAAAGGTTAGGTATGCTCTCATCATCAAAGGGGAGAGTACCACAAAGGAGAGTATATAAGATCACCCCACAGCTCCACACATCAACCTCTGGACCAGCATTTAGCTTTCCAGAAATAACCTAAATTATAAGAAAGGAAGACCTGTTAAAATGTGTAAACGATCATATGAGATAGATGGAGAAAATGCAGATGCTTACCCTTAACACCTAACCACCCTAATCTCTCTTCAAAAAAGATTCGGTAAGTATATAACCTTTAGTGTCAACTCAAAAGGATAGTGGACAGCCAGCACAGACTAGAGCACATATTTAAGAACAAGTGAGCAAAGCAACACCAAGGAAAGCAAATATTTGGGCAGTGTATAATAGGAAATACAAAACCATGTGGAACTGGTTTGTACATGTTAATGATCAGTTCATTGTACCTCTGGGGCAGCATAGTTGGGGCTACCACAGCTTGTCTTCAGGAAATGACCATCACGCATGATATTGCTTAAACCAAAATCTGCTATCTTCACATTGCAATTGGAATCCAAAAGAAGGTTCTCGGGCTTCAAGTCTCGGTGGACAACCATATTTCTGTGACAATACTCTACTTCAGATATGATCTTATTGAAGATGAAACGAAAAGCAATTTCAAATGTCAAATTCTTATGATTCCTGAACATAAATATGCTCCACAAAATTAATGTAGTAACGTTACTTGTTGGAAGAAGTTACTAGCTTCATCCTCGAGCAGTCTTCCTTTTTCAACAATGTAATCAAATAACTCACCGGACTTCACGTACTCCATCACTGCATAAATGTCTGATGGCGTCTCTTCAGGTTGATTTTAGTTTTTTATGTTCAACGCAAGGTTAATAATCTAGATACAATAATTTTGTTAGGGTTTGATTCTACGAATTAAGGTGCTGCTATACGAATTAGGATACATAATTTGATTTGTGACCATACAACACTTTCTGAGTTCACAGGAAAACAGTGAAAATCTCAAAGAGATCGTTCAAACTACAGAGAACGCATTTCAAAGAATCCAGGCCAGGTGGTAAAAGAAAGTCGAACCAACTTCAGCTAGATGAAATATAAATTGCAAGAAATAAAGAGCAGCATCCTGCTAATTATTTATTAAGTTTCCAGATGAAATGCAGCATTTCTAATCGTTATTTCCAACTAACTGATACAAAGCCACATTCCACTCGCAACCAAACCATAATAAGTTGCCTCTTCTAAAAAAACCCGCTTCTTTTTCAGGTGGTGGAAGAAGAGCCCCAACCACCACCTCCTGGGGTCAAGATTTGGAGAGTATCTCCAGCTTCAACATGGATAGTATTCTTTCCACCCAAGTACACTCTTCTTCCCCCATCTTTGTTGATCAAATAATTGGCTCCACGGGCACCATTTTTACCACCCTTCAATCCTCTCGGAGCATGTACACGTCTCTCTGATAAGATGCTCACCACAACAGGCCTCCTGAATTCTATCTCCCTGATAATCCCATCCCCTCCTCGATGAACCCCATCTCCCCCACTTCCCTCCCTCAGACCAAACTTGTGCAAAATCACAGGGTACCTCTGTTCAAAGATCTCCGGATCAGTGATCCTCGTATTCGTCATATGACACTGAACCCCACTAGTTCCATCCCATGTTGGCCCTGCACCACTTCCACCCCCAATGGTTTCATAATACCCAAACGTGTTATCACCGAAAGTCAGATTGTTCATACAACCCTGAGAGCAAGCACAGGCTTGAAAAGCCGTCAGCACCACATCAGTGACTCTTTGGGACGTCAGCACATTGCCTCCCACTACAGCCGCCTTATCACTAGGAGAAAGAAGACACCCTGGTGGAATATGGATTTTCACGGGGGCCAAACACCCTTGGTTTAGAGGGATATCAACATCAACCAGACAGCGAAGACAGTATATTACAGCAGCAGCTGTAACTGCTTCTGGGGCGTTCCAGTTTCCGTATACCTCTGAGCTTGTCCCTGAAAAGTCAAAAACTGCCTCTCCCTTTTTGGAGTCTATTGTCAGACTTAAATGAATCACCGAACCATCATCCATGTAATCTTCTTCTTCAATGGTGATGGTGGTGGCAGTGGTTACTAGATCATCTGTTCCTCCAGGAGATTTCTGAGGTTGAGACCCAGCCACCTTCGTAGCAACTGTTTTGAGCATCTCTCTTACAGCCTCTTCCGCGTTTAACTGAACATAACTCATATAAGCCTGAACAGTCTCTCCACCATACTGATCAATCAGCTCTTTGATGAGGGAGATTCCTCTCTGGTTCGCCGCTATTTGGGCATGCAGATCAGATAAATTATCTTGAAGTCTTCTGGACCCTGGAATTTTTTTACTAGGGTCATCAGAGCATGATGGGTACAAAAGAAGATTGGTGATGCCTTCTTCTTGGAAAACCCCCTTCTCCACAAGCTTAAATGCTTTTATGGCAGCTCCTTCTTCCCATATGGCCTTGGAGAATGGGGGCATACTTCCAGGCGTGATGCCACCAATCTCTGCATGATGGCCCCTACTTGCCACAAAAAAAACAAGCTTCCCATTGTCAAACACAGGGGTGACAACTGTTATGTCTGGAAGATGACTACCCCCAGCACTTGGGTGATTGCTGACCAATACGTCCCCTTCATGTAGATCTTTCCCCCAGTGGTTGAGTTGCCACCGAACAGTGCTAGACATAGCTCCAAGGTGAACAGGAACATGAGGGGCATTAGCAACTAGTCCACCTTTAGGATCAAACAGAGCACAGGAAAAATCAAGTCTTTCCTTAATGTTTGTGGATATAGAAGTTCTCTGCAAAGTCCGGCCCATCTGTTCTGCTATCCCCATAAATCTATGGTTGAAAATTGAGAGTTGTACTACATCAGCTACTTGATCAGAAATTTTGGCCGGAGTCGAGGTAGACTTGATTTCAAGTTTGATGTTTCCATACTTGGTTATAAAGGCTCTACAATTTGGTTCCACAATCACTGTGCTGTTGCCATTCATAATAATTGATGGCCCAGCTATTTCATGGCCATACCCCATATTCTCCAGCTTAAACAAAGGTGTGTCCTGCCAACCGTTATCAAAGTAAACCTTGTAACGGCCTTCAACCGTGGGAGTTCCAGTTGCAGGTTGCAGCATTCTGGGCTTTAGAATATTCGTCACTCCAACACCACGTACTCTCACATCGGATATGAGGAGCTTTTTATTCTTTAGCTTGAACCCATACTCTTGTTGAAACATCTTGACAAATTCAACAGAATAGTCAAATTTTGGCCCATCGACATCGTCATTCTGCCTCTTCACCATAATGGCAGTATCTGTACCCTCATATCTCAAGTTCAAGTATGTGTCACTTTTGATGTTTTCGTCCCTGAATCCTTGCTTGAATAATTTCAATCTCACCTGCTCTAATAATTTAGCCTCTCGTTTACAGGCTTCAACAAGAGATTCTTCTGAATAAATAGCAGAGTATGGCTCCTGAGCTTCCTCAACAACATCTGCCAATCCCATGCCATAGGCGCTTAATATACCACAGAACCTGTGTATGAATACCTCTTTCATTCCCAGTGCTCTGGCTATAGCACATGCATGTTGCGGTCCTGCACCTCCAAAGCAACCAAGAGCGTGATTCCTAGTCTCATGGCCTTTCATCTCTGTCAGCTGTCTTATGGGACGACACATCGTTTCATTGGCTACATTCACAAAACCAAGAGCAATCTCCTCAATCGTCATGTCAACCGCTGATGAATCATGGCTCTTCCTATATGAGTTTATATGAGCAGCTAGCTTTTTGAATTCATCCTTTGTTGCCTCAACATCCAATGGCTGATCTTCATTGGGGCCAAAAATTGAAGGGAAATAATCAGGGATAACAAAACCAAGAACCAGGTTTGCATCAGTAACTGCTAACTCACCCCCTTTCCTGTAACAAACAGGCCCGGGGTGTGCTCCCACTGATTCAGGTCCCACCTTGAAGGTTCCAAACTGGAATTTTAGTTTGGAACCACCACCAGCTGCTACAGTGTGTATATCAAGTTGGGGTGCTTGGATAACAGCACCTGCAATCTGGGTCTCAAGCACTTGTTCATAACTCCCAGCATAGCGGCTAACATCGGTTGAGGTCCCACCCATGTCAAACCCAATAAGGGGTTTTTCTGTTTCAAGCCCAAAAAGGGTCTGTGAGTAACCCACAACTCCCCCAGCAGGACCAGACAGAACAGCTTTATGGCCAGAGAATCTACTTTCAGGTGCTAAGCCACCATCCGATTGCATAAACAGGACATTCAGCTTTCCCATTGCTTCATCAAACTTGGACATGAATCCAGATAAATACTCTTTAATCACTGGGGTGAGATAAGCATCCACACTGGCTGTTAGACCCCTAGGCACAGCACGAACCATGGGTGATAAAGCTGAAGATATAGAGACATGCCTAAAACCCATGCTCAAAGCTAGCTTCTCCACACAGATCTCATGTTGTGGATAAGTATATGAATGCATTAAAACAACGGCCAAGCAGCTAATGCCCCTGTCCAATAGATTTTGTAGTGAAGTCCTCAAAAACTCTTCATTCAATGGTTTGATAACTCTTACCATCTCACCAGACACTCCTTTGAATATAGAAGCGTCATGTTGAACATCTTCCTCATTATCAAGGACAAGTTCAATTCTCTCTTCAACCTCTATAACCTCTTCATAAAGATTTGATGCAGTGGATACAGTGAGATCAAAGATGTCTGGCCGTGCCTGGTTACCAATCTGAAGCAGATCCTTGAAACCTTGAGTCACAAGAAGAGCAATCCTTTCACCTTTTCTCTCCAATAATGCATTTGTAGCCACAGTAGTTCCCATCCTTATCCACTCAATGTTACCTGTAGGTATCTTTGAAGAGCGAGGGATCCTCTTTCCTGTATAATCCTCCAGAATTCTTCGAATGCCTTCAACCGGGGCATCATCATAGTTGGAAGGGTCAACAGATAAAAGCTTAAAGACTCGTCCATCAGATTGACCTGGTATTTCAGCATATACATCAGTGAATGTACCCCCTCTGTCAATGCAGAACCTTAGTTTTTCTGTACTGCTACTCCCCATTCAAAGAAGTAGGTCTAAGGATCAAAAGCTTCTTATACTGATCTGCAAATTAAACAAAGATGAACTTCTGAAAACACAAGAGGATGGAATCATCGGACACAAAATAACGTATGATAAAATACCAAATTCACAAATCAGGAAAGAGTAAGCATCGCAGCCAGGGCAGCACATCATCTCCCTTGTAACAAGGTCTACTTTCAAATAGTTAGAGGAATTTCAATTTAAATGCTCCCTTAAACAAGTCGCGCAATAAGAAACATAAACAAATACCATACAACATCCTTTAATCAGCAGCTACTAACAGATCAAGTAAGCTGATGTGGACATTAACCCATCGTTCAGTTGAGGAAATTAAATGAAGAGTAAGAGTCGGCTGATTTAGAAACTAAGACGCCAATTATGTTCATAAAAAAAAAAAAAACTAATTCGGTGGTAGTCCTTCATTCTAGCTAGCAAGAAACCGAAAAAAAAAAAAAGGACTCACCGATTTTAACATCAAAGTAAAAAAAAAAACACAAATGGTTGGTTCCTCGTGAATTTTGGGTGTAGCAAAATTTCTCTGTAATCCTCAGTCCCCCGGTTTGCAAGGAAGAGCAAACCAGATGGAGTTCAACTTCTTACCAGTACACCATAAGTCAGATGACTCAAATCTTACTAAAATTTTCCAAGTAAAGGGTATAAAAGTTAGAAAACAGACCTTGGAGATTATTCTAGCGAGAAGTTAACCTAACGAAGCAAAAATTGATCCCCGAATAGACGAAAATCGGACCAACTTGAATATCGGGTTCCAATTGGGGGTTTTCAAATACGGGGTGAAGATTGAAAAAATTCGTGGAGAGGGACAAGATTCCACAAAAAGAGCTCGGTATGTGTTTGAGTGTGTGTCGAGTCACGAGAAAGTACCCACCCCCATGATCTGGTTTACTACTTTACCGTCGAGGACGGACGCTGCAATAACATTAGGCTCAGTTCACTCCTGGCGGCGTAAATGAAGCATAAATGGCATATCTGGCATATCTTTTTATGTGTTTGCTCATGGCATATTTGTGAGAAAAATTCTGAAATAAGACAAAGGGGACAAAAAATATACCCATATTAATATCTGTTCCAAACTAATTCTTGAAATAACATTCCCGGGAAAAATCGTTTCATTAATTATCAAAGAAGAAATTTATTCTCCGCGCCACGTCGGCACTGAGTCATCGGGACTGAGGCAAGGTGAAATCTTAAACAAACGATTTCACCCTTTCTACGATGCGCGCGAGAAAACACGAGAGAGTTACAGAACTACTAATGAAATCGTCTTTTGCAAAGATGATTTCTCTATTAAGGCAGTGTAAAGACGATTTCATGGGTTCTAAAATACTTACCCGATTTTTCCCTTCCTTTCCTCATTCCTTATTTCCCTCTCTGTCGAACTACCCTCCCGAGAGCAGCAGCGAAGACCGGCGACAAGTGCCGCCCCACCTCCGTCGTACATCGCCGGAAACCGCCTCCGACGCCACCTAGCTCCGGCGCCACCAGCCTGCAACAACACCCCTTGTTAGTTTCAACACTTATATCAAGTTGTAAGGTAATTTCTAACCCTAGAAATTAGGGATGTTAGAAAATTAGGAATTCTTAAATAAGTGTTAAATTAGTAACTATTATATGTTGTTATGTGTTAAATTGTAGTGGTGATTGATTGTTGATGAAATTCTAGTGATAATTGATTTTGATTTGTGAAGGTGAATATGGATTGTTTGTGAAATTTGGAATTTTACATTTTGTGAAATTAGTGAATGTTGGGAATTTGGATGTTTGTGGAATTTTGTGAGATTGTGAATGTTTGGGAAATTAATTGTTTGAAGTGTTTAAATAATTATATGCAATTGATAGGTTGAATTGTAGAATTAGTTGTTGAATGGTAGTGTTTTACAACATTATAGTGTTTTGTTTATTATTTTGGTTTTGTTTGTTTCCAATCAGCCAAATGGTGGAACGGTTGATTAAATTTGTGAATTATGAATGGTGTTTGCAAATAGGTGGATATGTCCGCCGTTATCCAGTTCTTATGTCGTATTAGTGGCAAAATTGTTTATGGGGCAAACGGAGCTGATTACGTGGGTGGGAAGAAGAAGCTCCTCATGGTTAGTGGCGACACCAATTATGAGCAGCTTATTGCTGAGATTGGTAGTCGTTTCGGTATCGACTTGTGCACCCATGAAGTGACGGTGTCACAAAGGATGGGTCAGACAAAGAATGACGGAACCACAAAGTGGACAGTGATACCCATCGATGACGATGGGGATCTTAAAAATGCCATGTTCTACTGTCGGTGTGATGGGCCACGAGATATATTCTATGAATTGTACGCTGAAGTACATGAAAACCGACAACCACAAACACTTCTCATTTCCTCATCTTATCAACACCAAGCCCCTCCAAGCTTCACACCACCTGAAAACCTAACCCCTTTACCTTCTTCATATCCCATACATCAAACACAAAACATCACAAACACTTCTCTTATACTTAATGCTCCTCCTGAAGATGAAACCTACTTACATACACAAGAACATTCATCATACCCAACACCCGTTGTAGATCCTCTCGAACATGATGGTGGTGATGAACTTGGACATGCTAGTATACTTGCAGCTGTAGAGCGATCAAACGGGGTGTGGAAACCCCCTAATGTGCACTGGAGGTATTGTGTTCACCACATTGTCAGCAACTTCAACAAAGTGGAAAGAAGTGCAGGGATGAAGAAGATAGCCTCCAGAGCAGCTTGCGCATCACAACCCCGTAAGTTTGATATATGCATGGCAGAGTTGCAGAGTGCTAGTGCCACTGCCCCTGATTTCTTTGACACTATACCGAAGGAGCAGTGGACATACGCAACAGGTCGACACTACTGGATTTGCATATTTTAGGAGCAGCTCAGGCTTTCCCGGGGCGTCATCCTCCGGTGCTGGGACGAGCATGGACATCACGACGCCGGCTTCAGACCTAGCTTTAGCCTCTACATCTACTCCTGGAGCACCACTTAGGGATAGAGATTCCCGAGATTGTCATGATGTAGGGGATCTAAGTGGTCGTGACCTTGATCCTACTCTTGCATCAACAGTTGAGGATCCTACACCTAGAGTGACTAGGACGTATGTACGACATAGTAGACATAGATGATGTAGGTTGTTACATTTTGTAAACAACTTGATTTTGAGATTGTATTACTTTCTATCTTATAAACTATTACATTTGGTTCACATTTTGATTTCTTATGTTTCTGTGACATTACAAATGATTTGAATTTGTTCTGAGCACAGTGAATGTGGGAGAGATGTTAATATGTACAGGTTGTTTGTTATGAATTTGTGGTGTTACAGCCCTTGGAAGATGTTCCAAGTGGATGTGTTGTTGAATTGTGGTGTTCCAACACTTAAAAAATTGCCTAAGTGCTGTGAACAGGTGAAATCGTCTCTTGAAGAGACGATTTCATACTTATTTCAGTAGAAATCGTCTCTTGAAGAGACGATTTCAGGTGTGATAGGCCGCGGCGTATATTACAAGGGTGAAGTCGTCTTTACAAAAGACGATTTCAAAAAATCGTCTGTCTAAAAGACGATTTCCCCTTCTTCCGATTCCAGCCAAATCAGTGCCAACGTGGTGCGGTTTCAACTTTGATAATTAATGAAATCGTCTCTTCAAGAGACGATTTCTCCCGGGACTGTTATTTCAGGAAATAGTTTGGGACAAAAGTTAATATAGGTACATTTTTGGTCCCCTTGTGTTATTTCAGAATTTTTTTCGCATATTTGTTATGTGGTATTTTATGTCTCATTGTTGTCATGTTTATTTTGCTCATTTTTACCCAGTTTATCAAAAAAATATGTTTTAAGGTAGCGTTCGGCATGCTCTTTTTAAGTATAATTGGACAGCATAAATGTACCAGCATATGTTGTGTTGGACTCCTTTATTTGTTTTTGTTGTTCGGCTAAAAGAGCATAAATGTCAGCATAAATACCCGCAGCAAATGCTACTTTTTCGTTTCGTGCTTTCACTTCCGCTTCTTTACTCACTTCATAATGTAATTACTGTGACTATTGATTTAAAAAAAATATTTTTTACAAGTTACTTTATTTGTTAGAAATTACATAATACTTCAAATAATTTATAAAAAATAGTACTACTTCTTTAGCCAAATTAAAAAGAAACCACATTAATAATACAAATCTACAATTTATTATTTGTAGTACAACATATGTAACGATCCCAAAACCACCCTGGTTGAGAGACTGTTACACGTCACGCGCTTATTACCTAAGACACGCAAGACTACACTAACGAATTCCCAAAACAGAACTGAAACTCATATATTGATCAAGTAATGTACAACTTGTCTTTACATATACATAGCGGAAGCCAGAATACACTGTAGAAACTGAATACAATCGGAAGCTATTACAAGAGGGGCCTCAAAGCCAACAACTAAATACAGAATCCAAATGCCAAATCTTAAAGCAGAGGCCAAATCTCTAAACAGAAGCTAAACCTGTAAATCAGACGGAAATAGGGGTGAGCTAAACTACAGCTCAGCGGGTGATAAACTTCATCAGCTGAGCACGCTCAAAACATAATCTGAACATACACTTATACTTATACGAAAGCATAGCAAAATCATAAACAAAGGCCTTAGAGAAAGAAGGCAAAACAAAAGCTTAGCAAAGTCAGAAGCTTAAACTCAACAGAAGGTTAACAAAAACTGGAGCGGAGGTCGAAGTAGAAGTCTTTTATATAAACAGAGGTCAAAAGCAGAACGAGCCAAGTGATGTCAAATCAGAAGGAGCAGCAGAAGACAAATCAGAAGGTAGAAGCTTTGTAAATCAAGGACTTCCTTGAAGGCGGAAAGCACACAACAGACCGTCTCAAGTCAAATACAGGCAGAACAGACAGAAGCAGATCACTTAGTAGACCAGAAACTTTCAGAGGATAGAATGCACACAGCAGTCTGTCAGAAATCAGAAACAATCAGAGCTGAAATACCCCAAATCTAATTAATACCTTAAAACTGTTAAATAATAAAGAATTGATCTTATATATAAATATATATATATATATATATATATTGACTTGTTTTTATACACTTTCACTTAGTAAAATGATTAACCACCTAATGTACTTATATTATACACAAGTATACATTAATATGCCAAGATTAAAATCTACCTAGTATGCTAAATACACTACGGTAGAACTTGTAAGCTTATAAACAACAACAAAAAAACTGCAACTTGCTTCATACTTAACGGTGGTATGTATACATGCTCATAACCAACCAAAATCTACAGCACCCACACCATTCATACCCTAGCATACTAGTACTTAAACAAATCAAATTCTAAAGCTAAATACTCCATGTCAACCGGTAATGCACATGGGAGTGTGATTAGACAAAAGAAAAAAAAAAGGGTAATATGCACCTCATTATAACACCTTATGCATACACACTTAATTAACAAGAAAATTCTGCAACTTGATGTACCTTGCAACCGGTAATGTCCCATACAATAATTAAGCAATTAAAAACCTACAACTTGTGCTATAACACACGGTAATATGTATATACATATTTGTTAAACAAACCGTAGCACATGTATGGGTGATTGAACAATTAAAAAAATCTGTAGCAAGACACATCATAAACCGATGAGGTTTATATGCTAATCAAACAAGGGAAAAAAACGGTATATAGGTGTACTAAACAACCGTGATACACATCAACTTTTGACAAGTTTATACTTCATAATATGTCATGCAACTTTATGAGTCATCCTTCCACATGATATATAACTTATTAACAAAGCAAATCCCATCCATTCAGCCCCTTCTTTACCGAAAAACCTGCACCAAAATAGGATTAGATTAGCTTGTTAAAGTAATGAAATAAAAAGCATAAGACTAGATCTAGATTTCTATATTCATACAAGTTGACATTAGGCTACATTAGCTCCATAAAAACAGCTCACTCTCAGCCAATATATCGTGAGTCTACAAGGCAAATGGAAGACTTTTGCTACATTTAAAATTCAAAAGTACATCAACTTACCTACTTGTATAATGACCTTGACTTGATAATCATCCCTTCTTTTCTTCCACCATTGCCGAAAGTACACCAGATTATGGAAGACTTTTGGATGCCAAATCTGAAGCAATACAATAAAGAAAACACTACCTAGCATGCTTAATCATGTTGACAATTAACAAAACAAATCTATTCTTTCTTTCTTTTACAAACTCACGGCAATCAGCCCTTATCTCATTTCATTCCAAGCAGCCGAATTGGTAAGCCCTCTCTTCTTCCCTTTCTTATTCTTCCTTTCAAGCTCCAAGCTCCATTGATGGAGGTTTAACTTCTAACTCCATTTTTATGTCAATTTCTTAGTTAATTCTATCAAGACTTGAAGCAAACATCAACCAAATATTACTACATCAAATCGGTACCCATTTATGCTCCAAGAAGTTGTCTTTAATCAACAATTAATCAAGGAGTACTCAAGATCATCCTAAGGTATTTTTATGCTTGAAAATTCCTTAAGGTCCTAATATATACAACCGAAAATTCTATCTCCTAAACCAATGTTTTCTTCTTCAAATTTCATGAAAGAAAATTGGTTCTCCGTCCATCCTAGGAGCACCGAAAATTCAAGGTAAAATACCTAAGGTAAATCCTTTGAAAACTACTTATAAATCTACTTAAGATCTTTGTTAAGATCTAACTCCTAAACCCCTTCCTTTCATACATGAGAACCGAAATTGGAACATCAAATTCCATTGGAGGAAGCTTGGGAATTCAAGGAGAAATCAAGTACTTAATCATCCTTGATTAAGAGTAAGTTTATTAAGTTAATCCTTAATGTTTAAAGCTTTGTTTAAGCTCATAAATTTTGTAAAAAAAATTTGTACACATCTCCAATTACTTAAGGCCGAATTAGTGAGATTATTTACCAAGAAAAATAATTATAACTCTTAAGCTAAAGTTGTTACCATAAGATATAATTTTATGTCACAAAAATTATTTATGAGGAGTTTATTATATGGCCGAAATACCTAGGAAATATTTGCTCCATTTTGAGCTAAAAATATGTCTAAGACGTTACAATAATTTTTATATGAGAAATATGGCTCATATGTATTTATGTATAATTATTTTGAGTTATAAATCAAGTTTTAAAAATTATATGGCACCAAATAATTATAGCCGAATAAAATTGGTGAGTTAAAAATAATTATGAATTTTGGGTGAGTTAAAAATAATTACTAGTGATTAAATGACTAGTTTAATAAGTTATGTGGTAAAAGTGTGATTTTTAGAAAGTTTGGGGTAAGGTATGTAAAAGCCGAGAATAATATGGTCATAAGCATAATTATAATATAATATGGTGTAAGAATTAATATTATGAATTTTGGTTAAATTAAACATGTGCTTAAGTGTTAAAATAACAATTTATAAAATTTTGGGGCTATTTTGTAATTTCTGGAAAATTTGCTGCTTAACCAAATTAATTATGAACTTCTGGGTATATTAATGTATTAAGTATGAAATTAGACCTTGGTCAAAGTGTTGACCAAAAACTTTGGGCTAAAATGATTTATGACATAAAATAATAAGTTTCTAAAAGTTTTGGGGTGATTATGTAATTTATGGAAGTTTAAATGCAAACCGATTTTGATATGGGGCGAAATCATAATTTGTAGAAATATAAGGGTCAATTTGGTATTTAAGGGAATTAAATATAAAAACTAAAGTTTATAAGTTAATATGTAACTATTATAAAGTTTTGAGGGTTAAAATGTAATTATAAGAAAATGAATGACAATGCCGAAAATTAATGTGGCTAATTGGTGATTCATAAAAGTTAATGTGTTCAATTCATAATTACCGATTTTATAAGGCTAAGTTTGTGATTTAATTGATTAAGGTTTTAAAACTATGTAATATAATGTATTTTGGAGTATAATGTAAAGTTAATGAAATAAATGAGGTTATAATATAATAACCAAAAGTATAGTGTATTTATGGGATTAAAAATATTTGTAGGTCCTATATGGATATTTAGAGGATTTAGAAAAGAAAAGTATGATTTAAGGATTTAATAAATTAAAACTATATGTTATATGAACAGTGGTAATTTATTTGAAAAGAAATAATATTATTTGGGGTTATTTTGTAATTAATAAAAGATATGGGGAATAATAAGCCCATGCGTAACATGTAAATATAATTTGAGAATTTATAAAGAGGTTATGTCATTTAGACAATTATAATCATGTACCATAAATAATACATGTGTATAAAGTACATACATTTAAGATTTTCAAGTAAATCAAAAGGAAATGGATATAAGGAATTTAATGTGCGAACATCAAATAATACTTGGAAATTATAGTATATTAAATATAAAGTTAAGAGGATAATTAATTAACATGTGACCAATAAATGTCATTGATGAAATTGTAAATTGTTATGTCGTTTCGACAAATACAACTTGTCTTGTGAATAATACTTATGTATACAAAAAAATACATTCAAGGAAATTATATGAGTTAAGAGAAAATAATTGATGTGGTACTTAAGATCATGGAAGTAATTAAAAGAGAATTACCATACAATATAACTCTTATAAGTAAAGACTACGATGGTTTAAATTATTATAGGTAAACCTTAAACATAAATAAGGTTAAGGGATTAAAAGAAATTATCTAAGCGTTGAAAATAAACCTCACATGAAATAACGAATACGAGGACGTTTCATGATACGATAAAAATATTATACGAGAGTAACATAAATTAACACTCTCAGTTAATCCTATTCTAGGACTGTGATTGGCTAGGCGTTGACCGGGAATTAATCGAGTACAATCTTCGGTGAACGGTATGGATTCTTGCAACCTATTTGCTAACGGATTACACCGGCTTGTGTGCTATTTGTTGTGTGAAATAACGACCAAGATAATTGCATGTAATATGTTGCACTTGTGTTTGTGTATCGTTGTGATTATTTTGTGCACTGTTAATTTATTTTATGTGCGTGAACGATACTAACTATAAACGTGTATGTGCCACGCATGCAACTCTACATTACCAGTGGATTAAATACCTGCGTATTATTATACCGAGAACTTGTACTCAAGTTTCTCACTAACTTCCTTTATAAACAACGTCGTTGTCCTTGAACGTGACAACTAACATTACACAAGAGTGTGCTTGTTTAACATCCTTGTGTGACGTCTAACAGATTCAATGCTACGAGAAGCGAGGAGCCCAGATGTTTCTGGCCATGCATGCAATTATGGAGGATGTACCTGTCGCAGGTCGTCCTCAATACAGTATACGTCATGACGGTGGTTTTGGGTGTAGACTTTGTCCACTCACCGGGTTAGTACCGGAACATTTTAAGCTGGGAGAAGGACTGCATTCTCTCGAGGGTACAATACCCACACATTATTTTGAAGTTGAGAGAAAGATTTCATTCTCTCGAGGGTACGATACCCACACCAATGTTTGAGTACGGGAGTAGACTATGTCCTCTCATACGGGATTTATTGCCCAACCATTAACGCGAGAGTCTTATCTCGTCTGAAGGGTTTATCGTACCCGATCCAAAATTAAATTACTAACTTGACCTCTGCTGTCATGTTTCTCATTGTGATGTTATTGACCTTGTATGACTACTTGTGTGAATTATATATGATGCATGTTTTCAGTGTATGATAAAAATGAACCGCATGCTTACGACAAAGTAGTCGTGAGTGGCCAGCTAGCTTATGGGTTGCACGGGTTCATACCAGCATTATTTGCTGAGCCATTTCGATGGCTATGTTTTTCAGGTACCTGAAGAAAGAAGAGGTTACCCGACCAAGTGTATGTGGGGTAGAATTAAGACATGGGATTATTACTATCTGTATCATTTTAAAGTATTGTACTTTTACTGTTTGCTTTCGTTATTTAAGCGGTTTGTATTAAGCGCTCTGACTGTATCGTTTGTAAGTTGTTTTGGAGTTAGCCTTGTTAGTCACATGGGTGACTAACGGCGTTGTAGCACCACCCGTTGTTATGTATATATATTTCGCTGCATTTCCAATTATCTTTAGGAGCTATCATCGTACAGGTTGTGGAGCTTCGGTTGGGGTGTTACAAGAGCAGTCGAAAAATAGAACACTTAACAAATCAGAGGTTTCCAAAAGACAGAGAGCACACATCAGTCTATCAAATACAGAAGCAAAAGAACAGACAGAAGCAGAACAGATTATGAACAAAGGTGGGACATTAGCACCATACACAAACAGAAGGGTCAAGGACCCTGGGATTAGAAGATCCATCGACAACGCAGAATTGGCCAGAGGCCATTGGATCAATAGATCCCTCGACAATGCAGAAATTGTCCGAAGACCAAAGGGTTCGTCAACCCCACAGACCAGAATGGGAATGACCCAACACTCAGAAAGACGTCTACATGGTATACCATGGAATAGCTCGACCCAGCCATTCACGGCTCAGAATGCACAGAAACTAGGTCCCCAAAACGGAAGTTTAATCGAAACAGAACATAGAGTGTTGCAGAGCGCTAAACCCCAAGCACGAGGGCTTGGACACAATCAAAACAAAATTCATAAGCTGAAACAGAAGTCTTAAGTAAGACTAGCAAAACACAGATGGTCAAACCAAAATCAGAAGCTGAAATACGCTCTCAGAGCAAATCAGAGTTCAAAGGCTTATCAAAGACTTTCAGATCATAATACACATAAACATGTGCCAAAACATATCAAAACAGATAGTATTCGAAAAGAGGAATCCAATGCCGCAAACGGCACACAAAACGGAGTTCAAACGAAGAAGTTATGCAAAATCAGAGGCGTGTCCGGACATGTGTCCGAACTTACAAGTTCGGACGCATGTTGAACCGCAAAATCCAACACGTCCGGACTTACAAGTCCGGACGCATGTCTGGTTTGAAAACTAAGAAACGTCCGGACATGTGTCAGAACTTACAAGTCCAGATAGAGCCCAAAATCAGTCAAAACGTGTCCAAACTTGTGTCCGAATTTACAAGTTCGGACACAAGTCGAATGCAAAACTCGGAAACCGTCCTCGCATGCCGTCCAGAGTTACATGTCCGGATTCCGTCCGGACAACACACAAACAAGAAGCAAAATAGAGGCGTCCTTACTCACGTCCGGTCCAGACAGTGTAAAATCTACAGAAAACATTGTCGAACCAGAACCAAAACAACACCAAAGATCTCCATAGCTAATGCATGGCAAATTCGATTGTGCAAGCGTCCCGCACAAGAGGTAGGAGAGGGACCCTGAGTTGGCAGTCCCAGTCAGCAGCTGACTGGACTGTCTTGTTGATTGGGCTGTCTTTTTACTATATTAACTTTAAATGGTTGTAACTTTTAATATATAAGTCCAAAATGAAAAAAAATTATACCGCTGTTCATCTAAATTCAAGCTCTTCAAAACAAGACCAATCATGGATATGTTTTGATAACTTTGAAAAAAAAACTATTTTTACATGTGTATAATGATATACTAAAATGATAATATGATTCATTAATTTTGATATTATGATTCATTAAAATTGATATTATGATTCATTAACTAATAAGATAAGTGGTGAATTAGATAATAAACTTTGGAACCGATAAAATCATTATTGTTTTGTAGTGTATTATTATTGTTGTATGGTGTATTTTAAAACTTATATGACGAATCACGTATTTTTCATACATATTATTTTGGGTTGTATTATTGTGTAAAATTTTTTCTTATATATGTGATGATACACTAAAATGAAGATATGATTCATTAATTTTGATATTATGATTCATTAAAAATTGTATTATGATTCATTAACTCATAAGTGGTGAATTAGATAACAAACTTCGGAACCGATAAAAATTATTATTGTTTTGTAGTGTATTATTATTGTTGTATGGTATATTTAAACCTTATATGGTGAATCGCATATTTTTCATACTATCAAATATTGTTTTATGTTGTATTATTGTGTAAAATTTTTATTCTTATATGTTTGTGAAGATACACTAAAATGAAGATAGTTCATTAATTTTGATATTATGATTCATTAAAAGTGATATTATGATACACTAAAATGATGTTATGAATCATAAGTCTCATTGATATATGGATATATATATATATGTAATTATATAAATTTTTAAAGTTCTCAAAACATATCTATGTTTGGTCTTGTTTTGAAGAGCTTGAATTTAGATGAACAATGGTATAATTTTTTTACATTTTGGACTTATATTTTAAAAGATATAATAATTTAAAGTTAATATAATAAAATAACCCAGTCAGCAGCTGACTGGACTGCTGACTGGGTGCCAACTCATACTGCCGCACCCAAATTGTACGCGGACGGCTGCACCATCGCACGTCTGCTAATGCATAATCTTTTGTAAGAAAAAACTCCGATCAAATACACTTCCCACGGGGTTTTAAAGGAGCAAAAGACAACTCAAAAATCAATTCAGAATCACACAAATAAGAGAACGTTCAACACATCAGAAACATAATCGGAAACCCCCGTGGGTGAACATACACACCTGAATCCGAATACCACCTACCTCACATCCGAAGCTAAGCGATCTTAGAGGACTCAACCAATCGGACTCCTCGAATCTCCACTCGAATCGACGAACCAAAGAACTGAACAACCGGATTCCAGAATCCAAAATCAGAAAAAGGGAAAAGGGAACTCGACGAAGAACAAAATCATATCACAATTCAAACCTGACGATCGACCGACTAGCAGAACCGGAATCCCATAATCAAATGACCAATGATCGATATAGGGAGTAGATTGAAGAAGAGGAAGAGGAGCAAAGGGAGGTTACTTCTGAGGAGCGAAGCGGGAGTAAGGAAGGAGAGGAGAACTGTCGTGAATAGATGTCAGAAGTGAAAGGGAAAATAGAACGTGATTATAAAATTGAGAAGGAGGGTTAGGAAATAATAAAAATGAGAAGTAATTCTTTAACTCTCTTAATTAATAAAAAAAATGCAAAAAGGACATCTTTAGCCCTCCTTCCACAAGCCAACACCATAACATTAGGAGAATGTCATGGACGTTCTAATATAAGATTACAAAATAACACGAACTCCCTTTGCGAATCAAAAAGACTATGATAGAATAATAAAATAATAAAAAAATTATGGGGCATAACAACATAAATTAATAAAATTAAAAAAACCAATACATATACACACTTGTTGATATATAAATTAAAATATTAAAAAAGTACATAGAAATATGAATGTATATAAATTTATTAACATACAAAGTTACAAAAATATTATATATTATTAAAAGTTACAATTTCACTAAATAAATTCACATAACATTATCAGAAAATTTGAAACGCTTGTTCTCTTTTTTTATGTTTTTATGATTGTAAGAATTATAAAATTTAGATAATAACAATATATTGTTTAGAAGTTACAAGTATTTCTTAAATAATAAAAATGAAAATTTTATTGGTTATATAAATATTTTTATTTTCTTTGGTTTCTCAAGTTTTTTATTGTAAATTAAATACTCATAGTAATATATTGTTTGTGAATCTTTCTATTTATTTTTACCAACAAAATAAAGTTACTTAGTGTAATATAATAAATTGTAATTGTAATACAGAAACGGTAAACGCACTACATATAACTAACTTAACCAAATATGCTGCATATATGTCATACTGCCAAACAACAGTTTTCAAAACAGCTGCATTTATGCCAATGCAAATCTGCCAGCAAATCTGCTGCATTTATGTCAGCGCAAACTTGTTGTCAAATATGCTACAAATATACTGCCAAAACAGCCATGCCGAACAGAGCCTAAGTCAATTAGTAGTTTTAAGATTACCAATATCATATTCTAATGGTAACAATTTATATTATAAAAATATAGTAAAATCTTAATATTTACATTTACGTACATACAATAATATTTACACCATATTTTTTTTAATATTAATTAGTTTATTGTTTTACTATGTTATATACGGTAATAAAGTTCACTAATTATTTATCATATTTTTATTTTAAAATTCCACTTATATTTTTTATATAAATATTAACTAATTGATTTTAGCTAAAAAATAACAAGTTTGAAAACATATTAATATTTAGTACACGATTGCATATTTAACTTAAAATTTGAAGTAATCTTCTTAGATGGTATGAAGGGAACCAAGCAACCGAGGGTAAAAAATGAAAAACATATAATATACATTACCGCAAATTTGATTGTGCAGCGGCCCACACCTGAGGTAGAAGTGGGACAGGATTTGGCAGACCCAGTCAGCTGCTGACAGGATTGTTTTGCTGACTAGGCTGTCTTTTTACTATATTAACTTTAAATGGTTATAACTTTTAATATAAGTCAAAAATGAAAAAAATTATACCATTGTTCATCTAAATTAAATCTCTTCAAAAAACATCAGTCATGGACATGTTTTGACAACTTTGAAAAAAAAATCTATTTTTACATGTGTATGATGATACACTAAATGATAATATGATTCATTAAATTTTGATATTATTATTTATTAAAATTGATATTTGAAATACCCCGAACTTAAATATGGTGATTAAATTATTCTAATATGGTATTTAAGGGCCTAATAGTGCCTAAGTAATTTTGGTAAGGAAAATAAATCCAAAAGAAATGAGAAAACGTTTTAAAAGCGAAAAACGCTAAAATAAGCGTTATGTAACCATAGGAGGTACGAGACCTTGGTTAGAGTATTATGTGGATTCCTAAGGCTTATTCAAGCCTAATTAGTATACGGGAACAATTCCCGAAGAAAACAGATCCAAATAATGAATTAAAACGCTAATAAAGCTTTAGCGCACGTTTTTCGAAGGAACCCGAAAACGTGACTTTGAGTGGTCAAATGAACCGGTAAAAATTATAGTTCATTAAATAACTATAATTAAGCAGTAATGGAAGCTTAATAACCAATAAAATTAAAGAAACGAGAAAATTCCGGAAAACGGGCCCGGTTAGTGAATAGTGCAAAACCGGGTAAATTAACGAGCGTTTTCTGTAAAAGACGAAAAAACGCTCCAGCATGTATTACTTTGTGGGGTCGGTTTTTAAAGAGTTAATTAACTCCCTCACACACACACACACTAGACTAGTAATTAAATAAAGAAGTCAAAAAGCAAAAAGTAAAAAGTGAACTAATACTCACTTTTCCCTTTATCTCCTCTATTTTCCCATTCTCCTGCGTACTCCCTCCCCCTCCAGACTTCTCTTCCTTCCTCTTTCTCTGTAAGTGACGATTTGAGGGAGCTTCCATTCTTCTCCTTGCCCAAGCTCCATTTAAACTCCAAATGCAAAAATAAGTACATATTCTTGCTCCTCTCTCCAAGCTCTACCTTTCTATCTTTTCAAAATCCGAAAATGAAGATGTTCATCTCCATGGTTTTTACCCATTTGAAGAGAAAATGGTACCAAATTGAAGCTTGGAGTCTCCTCTTTCCATTAAGGTAAAAATTTCCATGAAAAACTCATGTTTCCTCCATTCTCTTTGTAGCCGATTTTAGCCCTTTGTAATGCTCTATTTTTCTCTCTCTTTTGAGCACCATTCCAACCTTCCAATGGTGGTGGGATCACCTTCTTGAATCAAGGGCTAAAACCCCTCTTAAAAAGACTCCAAAGGTAAACCCTAGATTTGGTGTTTTAAACATTCCAATGAATTAGTATTATTCCAAGGGTTTAGTATTTTAATTACACTTCTTTTGTGTTCCTTGGGTGATGGGGATGGAGTTTTGCAACTCCATTGCCCACTTGATTGAATTTGAAAAGAAGAAGAGCAAGAGGAGATTGGAAAAAGAAAGAAGGAATCATGAGCTTAAGGTAAGAAAACCCACCTTAATACTAGCTCTATATGTTTAAGGATTTGGGAATGGGTAGCTTAATGAATGAACCCGAATTTTTGTACTAGTGTAGTTGGTGGAATTTTGAGAGAACTTGTGAATAGTTGTGTGAAGTAAAGGCCTTAGAGCCAAGTAATTTGAATATGTGTATTGGTATTGTTGTTGAGGAAGTATTGATAAATTATGATTGCTTTGAGTGCTGGTAGGACCCTTAATGGGTGTGGCTAGATTAGGATTGATTTGGATGAAAATGGATGGATTTGGGAATGTAAGGATTGTAGGTAGGTTATGGCGAAATTTCGGTAGGAAATAAGCATTTTTGACTTGGTGAATGGGAGAACCAATGTGTGTATTGGGTTGAGTAGAGATGTTTAGTAACCATGGAATGGTAAATGGAGGTTGAATATGTGAGTGTGAAAAATCTGTAGCAAGGAAGTTGTGTAAGAGTCTTAGGAGTTATAGAAAACAATGAGGATTTAAGGTTTTAAGATTGAGGCATGAACCTTTGTATGAGAAGTGCATTGTCTTGGAGGATTTGGAATGGTCAAATAGAGTGAGAACAATAGTGCAAGTGCCAAGAGGTAAAAATCTGTAGCACTAGTGTGCAAAGTGTAACAGTGGGAATGGAAAAATTTGTGAATTTGAACAAGAAGTTGAGTAAGGATTAAACGTATGATTTGGAGAGGTTTAGAACATGATTTAAGGTGATTAAACATGTAGAAAACAGGTGGAAAGATTAGGAAATGATTAGGGTGAATTAGGGGTTGAAACTGGTGAAAAACTGTAAATTTTGACAGTTCCAGGGGTGGTCCGGGTTTGCAAATCGGTACACAAACCTGGACCATAGCAAAAACACGGCAGAAGACCATCCTAGGGGGTGGTCCGGGTTTGTAAACCCGGACACAAATCTGGACCACATGTAAAACTAGGCAGAAACGGACTTCAGTGATTGGTCCGGGTTTGTAAACCCGGACACAAACCCGGACCAGGCTAAAAATGTACCAGAATGTGTTTTAAGGTGTCGTAATGATGGGGGATTGATTGGTAATGGTTTTAGAAGTTGTTAAGGCCTTGTTTGGTGATATTTAAAGGTCCTAAGAACTGTAAACAAGTGTAGGAAATGAGTGGGAAGTAAGGACATAGTTTGACATGAGTGAAACTAAGTATACCGGGATAACGGGGTAAGTACGGGAGTAGTAATTATTTGTGTATCGTATAAACATAGTATTAATAACAATGTTGGAAACATTATCAGTGGAACAAGTGTGAACCAAGGAACAAGGGGACACACGGTAAAGCTAACCCCGGTGAAAGGTATGATTTTCTCATGCCCGTATGCTAACCAAGTTACGTTGATTTATGTGCTGTATGCCGGCTAATCAAGACTAAAGCATGAAAACGGTTTATTGCCTTTTATTGTATGTCTTGCTGTATGTAGTGTGAGCTAACCCCAGTTTATTGATAGTGTGGCTTAACTTAGTGTGTAGACCGACTCATAAATGAGTCTCGCTGTTTAGTGACTCGTAGTAGGAGTCCGGTTGCGAATGAAGAAACTATAGAAACGCACGAACACTAACGAACCAAGAAACGGTAACGCAAACCAATGAACTCACTAGAATGTGAGAGAGTGTACAGGATTAGTAACCTCCCGATAACGGTAAGAGAACCGAAATGAACAATCCACAAAATAATAAGTAGTGGAAGTATATATAAGTAACCTCTAATAGAGGTATGGATGGTAGATCATGACATGAACCATGAGAGTAGTAAATAATGACGAGGGATCTCCAAACCCCTTAGCAATTAGTCGACCCACTATGAGAGGTCCCGATTGATGTAGGTAATGTCCCGAACATGAGAGTATTCGATACGTTGGGAAACCCTTAAGCCTGAGAATACTAGACGGTGGTAATTCCCTAAGCTAGTGGAGGTTATCGAGAGAGATACTTCTAGGCTAATCCATGAGATTGTAAGATACTCCGAGAGAGGAGTGTTGGGAATTTGAGTAGTCCGGTAAAAACGGACATTTGTGTATTTGAGGAGCTAAGTGTATAACCCTTTGTATTTGTAGGCTTGGTGGCGAGTCTTGTGTATGACTCCGCCCAGAGGCCAAAAGTAATGAGTATTGAGTAAGTATGAGTATGTAATGAGTACCGAGCAATGAGTAAGTACGAGTAAGGAGAAGAGTATGGGTACTGAGTATGTGAGAGTAAGTGATGAGTACTGAGTAAGAGTAAGTATTGGTAGTAGTGAGTGCTGAGTAAAGCATGAGTTAATAATGAGTAAGGTATTGAGCGCAGTGTGAGTAAAACAACGAGTAAGTAAGATTAAGCTTGGTGTAAGCTTTGTGAACCCGAGCTAGGAGAAAGAGAGCATCCGATGAAACCGGGTGATCGAATAACTAAATGAACGGTTGACTGACAAATTGTCTCCCTTGGTAGGTAACGAACCTTGCATATGTATGTAAGTATTGTTGATTGTATTGTTGTAGTATTAGTATGTATGTATGCATGTAAAACGAACTCCATGTATATCCGATCCAAAGTAGTCGGCGTACCGCGGTTAGCACGCGGTATATGCGAATTTCATATGCAACAATTTTGCTGAGCCCCTAGGGGCATCGTTTTTATATTTACAGGTATTCGAAGCTCATCACCGTTCGAGAGAGTAGGACGGGGTTGCTATGTAAGCATGGGTAGTTGAGTAATAGGGATTGTATTTGTAATGTATTGCGAATTTGGAAGTCCAAACTGTATCGGTAATTTAAGGATTGTAGTAGACTCGGTATAGTATTGTATTGGAGTTGTATTTGAATTATGGTTGAGTATGCAATAGGAAGTAATGTATTGTGTAGAGTACTCGGTATGTTCATATTCATCAGACCGATAGTATGTAGGATTGTAACTCGCCTTGTTAGTCACGTGGGTGACTAACGGCATTGTACACCCGCCGTTGTGTATGTAATATCCGCTGCGAAGGTAAGTATTTGTACAGTATTGACGGTATTTGCGGTAGGGGTGTTACAATATTACATTCATTAACTAATAAGAGGTGAATTTGATTACAAATTTCAGAACCAATAAATATTCATTCTTGTTTTGTAGTGTATTATTATTGTTGTATGGTGTATTTTAAACCTTATATGGTGAATCATATATTTTTCATACATAAATGATGATATGATTAATTAACTTTAATATTATAATTTATTAAAACTGATATTATGATTCATTAATTAATAATAACAGATTTCGGAACTGATAAAAAATCATTATTATTTTGTATTGTATTATTATTGTTGATGTATTTTAAACTTTATATGGTGAATCATGTATTTTTCAAACATATCAAATATATATTGTCTTGTACTATTATTGTTTCATTTTTTATTTTTATATGTTTACATGATACACTATTATAAAGATATGATTCATTAATTTTGATATTATGATTCATTAAAATTGATAGCATGATTTATTAACTAATAAGTTGTGAATTATATAACAAACTTTGGAAACAACAAAAAATATTTTTTTTGTTACTGTTTTGTGGTGTATTTTTATGTTTTACGATGATATGATATAATTCATTAATTTAGATATTTGATTCATCAAAAATTAATATTATGATTCATTAAAATTTATATTATGATCATTAACTAATAAGCAGTGAATTAGATAATAAGCTTCGGAATCGATAAAAAATCATTATTGTTTGTGATGTATTATTATTGTTTGGTGATATATTTTTTATTGTTCTGTGGTGTATTATTATTATTTGTATTATGTATGTTAAGCATTTTATGTTGAATCATATATTTCCCTCACATACCAATTTCAGACTAATAATAGATCATTTTTTTATGGTGTATTAGTATTGCTATATGATGTATTTTAAATTGTATATGGTGAATCATAAGTCTCATTGATATGAGCAAATATATACACGTAAATAATATTAAATTTTAAAGTTGTCAAAACATAATCATGTTTAGTCTTGTTTTGAAAAGCTTGAATTTAGATGAACAATGATATAAATTTTTTTTCATTTTGGACTTATATTTTTAAAGTTACAATCATTTAAAGTTAATTAGTAAAAAGATAACCCAGTCACCAAAACGGTTCAGTCAGCAGCTGGCTGGGACTGACAAGTGGCACTCCCACTCCTAACTCGGTGTGGCCAGGCTGCACCATCGACGTGCTGATACATTACATGTTGGATTCTGATCAAACAGTAGTTTATGTTGTATTAACTTATGTTGTACAAAGTTTATCAAGATTTAGACATGTAAGAATCTTTGATGGTGACAAATAACTTATCTTGGCACATTTGTTAGTGGTTACTTTATTTATTTTTAACAAATATGTTGTTTTGAACTGTAAATTTAGATTTGTAATTGTAGTACAGATTACGCTAAATGCACTTCACGTAATTAACTTAACTAACTTATGCTGCAAAACAGCCACACTGCCAAACAACAATTTCAAAACAACCACAAATATGACAGCACAAAACAGTCAGCAGTTTATGCTGCAAATATGCCAGACAAAACAGCCGCCCAAATATGGTGCAAAACAGTCATGCCGAACAGAGCCTTAATATAAAAAATAAAGTAATAATTTCTTCGCATCATTAATGTATTTTATTTTTTAAAACTTTCAGTCACTTTTTTACTAAATAGAGTCACTTTACATACACAAAATGCAGTCAGCAGGAGCTGGAAGAGGAGTTTAGAGCTGAAATATCCCTAAGAAATAAATTAAATAAAGTTTAATTAAATAATTAATTAAAGTTTAAGCACATTTATTGAGATGAATTTTTTAATTCATACACTTAGGGGATTAATTTTATAAACAAACGTAAAAAAATTAGAGAGGTTAATAAACCTCACATAAAATAACGAAATAAAAGAATACATTAGAGACAAAATAAATAAAATATATTATACTCCTAATTAGGTAATAATAAGTATTCACCGATAAGTTTAATAAAAAGATAATTAATAAATATTGTATCGTATAACCTAAAGTACGTTACATGAAATAACAAATTAATAAACGTTATTAAAGGAGAAATATAAATAATACAAATTGTACAATTGATAATACATAATAAGTCATAAAAAATGTTACATAACATTTTGAGATTTAATAACAAACCCGAGCATTTACGGAATTAATTAGCGTTTTGGAAACCGACAAATAAGTCAACCGGACAATAAATTCCTCTCTTTGGATCTTTAGGCTGATCCAAAAACACGTAAACAAAAAATAAATAAAAATAGGCCGACCAGCTCATTAGAGAGCCGGCCGAGCCAGCCCTCTCCCTCTCTCAATGAGTAATCAATCAGAGGGCATCAACCGCATATTATGTCTGCACACGAATCAGTCAAATGCAGAAGCAACAGGGGGTTAGATAGTACCGGTTGATGAATGGACACAAAATTCCTGCGCAGAAGAAAAGAAAACAAAACACCAAAGAGGGACAAACCAAAAGCAAAACATGAGTTAGTTTGTAAAAATGATTCACAACCACAATAACTTAAATAGATGCTTGCAGAATGAAATTACTCATCTCAGTCAGCTCGTAAAAGGCTTGGACAAATAAACTAATTAGATTGTTATTTAAAATCTAATGGATAAGCAGAATCCATCAAAGCAAAAGAAAGAAACAGTGACAGCTCCCATTTGCCGATTTCGAGAATGAATCGTTTTGGCTTGAAGTTTGGTGAATGAGTTCCTCTAGTTTGGACAAATTTTGGAATGATGCAATGCTAAGTTTAAATTGTCCAAATTCAGGATTCAAAAAGTCGAACAAGCTTGCCCCCTAACATCGTCGTTAGAGAAAAGCTAGTCTGGAAGGCAAAGAGAACATACATTTCTTTCTAATTCGTACTAATGACACAAGGCTTTTAAAAAATACACTCCTAATTTCCTCCTTAGATCTTCCATGTCAAACCCACTGTTCATCCTCTTTGTTTATAGGCTAAGAATATCTATATTTCCCTCCTTGTCCGCGTTCAGATTCAAATTTGTATTTAAATATTGAAACAATATGGAAATCTAAACGATTTAAGTTTCCTAGATACCCCTGCTCACTACTATCCCTTGCATCTAGAATGATCCCCTCCATTAACTCCCTTATAGAAGCAAATATATTTACACCGCATATATGTTTACACCTCAGAAACCCATCCTAATCATAACAATAAGAAACTTCAAAATCACAAGAGATTATACGTAAAGCAAGTCAGAGAGCCTTTTGGAATAATATGTTTGGGAGATGAAAGAAATACCATATCTACCTAAATTGCGTTAAGAAGCTTAGAGTTGCAGAAATCATCTTACTGCTATTTTACTTGTGAAATGCACTTTTACTCAGTTTAGTACATATAATTTCATAATATACCTCACCGATAACCGTTAACTGTGTGTGTCCCGGTTGGAAGAAGTCGCTCAGTCATCTTAACTCCAAGCAGTGATTTACCTCAGTTTTGGATTGAACTCGTAAGAGGCAAAATATGACCAGAGCAAGGATGAGAAAGAACAAGTGGTGTGGGTCGCTGGCAAAGCACTTGTGCGTATCAAATGAAAGCGTTCGAACCAGACCAGAGAATGGTCGATGGGCTCATCGGAGAGTCGTTGGCACTTGCAATGGTCCGATAACTATGGGTTGCCTGCTTCCTGGAGTACATAGGCTAGTTCTTCTTGGGAGAAAATCGGGAGCGCTGGAGATGGTGATGTCCGCCGGTTGAAGGATTGCCAGTTAGGTCAAGAAATTGAGGAAGCTTGGAGCTGATGCTCCTTGTTTGCCAGTTTGGCTACAAAATTAACGGGAGTGAAGTGGGTAATTAGGGCCGCCGGTACGCTGCTCGTTTGCCAGCGATTTGAAGAGTGTGAGGAAAGGGGTGCGGGATCGATTCATCGACGAAGTAGGGGAGAAGTGAGTCTGGGTTTATTGAGCAAGTTGAAGACACGCGAGTTAGGGTAGCGAATTCGGTGATGAAATTAGAACGCCGAGTTAGGGTTGCGAAATTTGGTGAGTGAGCATTGATTGAGCAAGTGAAGAAAAGAAAGGGTTGCAAAATCTCAGTGATGAAGTGAAGACTGAAGAGAAAAAAATTGAAGAAATTGCAGTAAATCGACAGAGAGGAGAGGAAAACTGGAGGAGAGGAAGGCTGGAGTTCCTCAATTATGGGCGTTGTTCAAGAAGAGAAGAAGAATCAAATCGACAGAGAGTCGAAAGACTGGAGAGAATAGTCCGCTCAACTATAGTACAAAGCAGTACTTACCGACGGAATTATTCGTAGGGAATTACCGGTGAAATCATTCCGTCGGTAAATATAACATAAAAACGACGGCGTTTCCTGTAGTAATAGCTCTCCCTTATCATATATATAGAAAAGTAATTACCGACGAAATGAGTCCGTAGGTAATCATGTGGTAATAAAACCAGCGTTTAAGCTTTAAATACCGACGGAAAATTCCGTCGATAACCTTTTGTTTAAATCCCGCCCATTTACCTACGGATATTTTCCGTAGGTAATTTCTTGGCATTATACGCGCCATTACGAGCCAAACCTCCCGCACTTTTCCCTTTAAATTTACCTACGGAATATTCCGTCGGTAAAATTTTCATTGGAATTTCATCGGTATTCCGTAGGTAATCACTTAACCAAGGGCTGGTATTATAAACCGTAGGTAAACTACTGTTTTCTAGTAGTGTTGCTTCTCTCACTAGTACAAATAAGGCCTATTTCGGCAGTTGTTTTGGGCCTATTTCGGCGGTTCTGAACCGCCGAAATGGGGTGCGCCAAGATAGGTGTGTGACCCTATCTCAGCGGTTGAACAACCGCCGAAATAGACTACCTATTTCGACGGTTGTAAGCTAAGAACCGCCGAAATAGGTGCGTTTTAAAACAAAAAACACACTTATTTCGGCGGTTCCTTGCCAACCGAAATAAGTGTATTTTTTTTTAAAAAAAATCGATACTATTACCCCGTCTTCAACCTCTCGCTCACGAGATGCAGCAGTTCCAGTGCGCAGAGCGTGTATGCAATTTGTTCGCCTTGCAAAATTACCGTGATTCAAGAGATTGTAGAAGAGCATGTTCGATTCCTTGTTCGCCAGTTAGGGTTGCAAAATTAACGTGAGGCGTGCAAGCATGTTCATTGTTCGCCAGTTAGGGTTGCAAATTACCATGGGAGGCGCAGAGAATGAATAGAGGCGTAGAGAATGAAAAAGGTGCGAGCATGTATGTTCCTTGTTTTCCAGAGAGAAAAATATAAGTTCGAGTATATTACCAATTTCAGAATGAACAGCTTGAGCACCGTCTTCAATCAAGTGAGCGGGATGGAGCAGTTCGAGGAGCAGACACAAGAAGAGAATGAAGGCGGAGGCGCGGTTGCGAAGTTACAGTGCGTGAAGAGAATGAAGAGAGAGAGAGAGAAGCGAAGGGTTATAAAAAGAATTCGGAGGGGCGACAAAATGAAAATAGACTAAAAAAACCGGGAATGCGAAAATTGAAATTGAAAATTGACCTATTTCGGCGGTTCCTAGCTAACAACCGCCAAAATAGGTGTCTTTTTTTAGACAAAGAATTTTCGGGGCCCTATTTTGGCGGTTGTAAGAACAACCGCCGAAATAGGGGCACCGAAATAGGGGCGCCGAAATAGGCTTTTTTTTACTAGTGTCTTCTAACCTTTCTTTCTATCTTCTTCGGGAAAAATCGCCGCCGCACCCCCTCTCTTCTCCACTAAGTCTTCTTCTTTTGTAAGCTTTCTTCCTCTTCTTCGGTAAGTTTCTCATCTCTTACATGTTAAGGAAATTTCCCTATATTTTTCCTAATCTCAACCCGAATCTGGCGCCCATCTTCTTCTTTCTTCCGCCGCGACCTCAACTCCCTCCCTGTCTCTTTTCATCTTTTGTACAATTTTGTCTCTGGTTCCGGTATTAAGTCCGAAGAAAAACGGTAACCTCCTAACCCTTGTAATTTTGGTCAAATTTCTCTTCAACTCTACAAACGGGAAATTTGATCTACTAAAAGCTAAGAAACAAATCCTAGAAATTAATAAATTAAATGCCCACAGATTGCAAAAATAAATCCCGGTCAAAGAGTACAGTGAACTAGAAGCTACCGCAGTCGAATCCACGGGGACTTAGTTATTAAATCTAATCCTAGAAAATAACAAATTAAGAGGGTTGTCGTTTGTTTTGGTTTCTAAATTAAAAGTCGCAGATGAGGAAATTAAATAAAATTGTGTAAAGAGATGAATGAAGCGGAACCTTGGGTTCAGGGGAATTCTTTGCTTGCCAGATTATATAATTAATCAGCGGTTAATTGAGACTTGGATTGGAAATTTCTTTTTATCTCTTTAAGACTAAATCTTAGTCAAATTGAGCTCTTTTATCCGTAACCCATTAGACCGAATCATGAACTAAGGCCATACAAATAAAATGATTAAGCGCGAAAATTATTCTTTGCATCTGAAGGTCCAATTAATTAATCTAATCAATTTTTCCATAGATTAACAGGCTGCTACGACCTTTCTATCACTCACCGGTCAGATTCTGACAGAAATACGCAAAGCTAATAATAAAAATCTGTAGTTTTTATTAAAAAGATAAATAAAAACAACAACCTGAACAATCCAAATAATTATCTCAATCAACCGGTAAAATAATCATATAATCAGTCTAACTACGAATCCCCCATCACCCAAGATTTAATCCTTTAGCTTAACATAATTAAAGAAATGACATAAGAAGAAAGAGTAGAAATCATCTTGGTATTAGTTCTTAAATTCACCAGGTAGAAAGTTGAGCAGATTGATGAATTTGGAGCAGAAATCCTTTCTCCGGTGCAGGAATGGTCGCAACAACCCCTCAGAATAAAAGAGAGCCGCAGACGTATATATGCTTCTGTGTATGGGTGAGAGTCTTCCCCAAAAACTTCTGTCTGTCTCTCTTTTTATTTCTTTCCGTCTCGTCCCCTATCTGCCTTTGTCTATTCTCTTTCTTTCTCTTCTTTCCTTTCTTTTTTTTCCTGCGTGCGTCTGACTCCCCCTTCCTTTCTTTTCTTTTTTTCCTCTTCCCTCTGTGTTATGAGTAGACCTGGCAATTTGGGTTGATGGGTCGGGATGATATCAACCCTAGCCCAACCCAATTAAAATATCATGGGAAATTTCATGAGATACCCCCGAGGTTTCATTTTCATTATAAGATACCCCCGAGGTTTCATTTTTTTACGATATACCCCTGAATACCCCTGAGGTATAATTTTCATTACGATATACCCCTGAGGTTTCAATTTTTTTACGAGATGCCCCTCTGTTCATTTCTGATATATTATATTTTTCATATCCTAATTTTACCATCGCGCCATATGCCCCGTAATAACCTCACGGGTTTATGGTCAATTTTTTTTAATTTAAAATATGAACAAAATGCAAATAAAAATTAAAGATCAATTAAAATTTTAATTCAATTTAAAAAAATAAATAAAAGTATAAAAAATTAGAATCATTAAAAGTTTAAAATAAATAGAAATGATTAAACAACAAAAAAATAATCTATTTAGAAAACTTATATTGTTACATTATTTTAAAAATATTATAGCGGTGACTTAAAATCGTAAATTTTTTATAACACTTATATTAAATACAAGAAATTATTAAATAATTTTATTAATTATAGTATGAGTTTATCAACAAATATATTATTTGATATCAATAATCACAAGAGAAATGATCATATTTTATGGTTTTTATACTTTGTTTTCTAATTTAAAATGATGATTTTTTCTATGTATTATATGAAACTGTTGCTTTAAATATCCTTCATATTATTGTTAGACATTTTTTAGATTTTTAACAAATATCTAGGTAGTAACAAGTTATGCTTATTTTTCAAAATAATTTAATTTTAATTTTTTAGTCATTTCCTTTTATTATTATTTTTGTTTGTTTATTTAATTATATTCATTTTTTGATATTGATGTCAAATTTTATATGAACTTTAATTTTTTTGATATTTTATTTAAGTTTCAAATTCAAACAAAACTTTGACTATATATCCTGAGGTTATTAGGGGGCATATGGTGCGAGGGGAAAATGAGGAATCTAACTTAGGGGTATCTCGTAATAAAATTGACTTCAGGGGTATATCATAATGAAAATGAAACCTCATGGGTATATCATAAAAAAAATGGAACCTCGGGGGTATCTTGTAATGAAAATGAAACCCAACCCGTTTAAAATCCTTGAACCCTAACCCAACCTACCTAACCCATTTTTTAAGCAAACAATAACTCATATTATGTAACACAACCATAAATGTCACATTATATGAGACTAAAGTGTCCCCCCTCCCGTTCTCAATAGATGATTTTCTAAGTGTTGTCATTGTCTTTAAAATATAAGATCTTTTGGTAATTTTTACCACTTACTTTCCACATTTAACTCTTACTTTTTTTTTCTCACACCCACAACTCTTCTATTCCCCATAGAAATGTAAGTGTAAAATAGTCCACAAATTGTCTCCTTAATTTCCATGTGTTGTGCTAGAAAATCGTCTATTAAGAACAGGATTAAGTATACGTTTAGTACAATAGCTACTTTGATAGATCACTTTTCAAAGTACAAAAACTACTTTTCACAACCCATGAATAACATTACATAACATATTTAATTGATATAATCTCATCCGCTAGATAGCATTTGGACCACTTTTCAAAATGCTGTAGCTGCTTCTTGAACTTATTAGACATAAAGTATTATACTGCTTTTTGTCACCCTTCTACACCATCTAAACATACCAGTTGGGTGGTATCATTTACAAAAAAGCCAAAAACTTATAGACAAAAAACAACATCCTGGAATATGTATCTTCACACCAGCAACTACAGAGCTGGTTGAGTCAAACTAAACAAATAAGATGTGAAGTCAAAACTCTCAAAATAATTGTTTGATTTGCAGAGCTGGTCGGACCGTTTAATTGATTAACATAATGAAGTGTGTGATATTGTTATATGTTGGATAGTCCAACTGGACTTGAACTAATTTAAACATATTTTCTACTTAAGGCTAACATAAAGTTTGGTCTAAAAGTAATTAATATATATGTATATTAATTTTTTTATTTTTTATTATTAACAAATATATTTTCGGGTTTCGGGGGGTCATGGGTTTGGATCTCTACCCTAACCCAGCCCACAAAATTAGCTTATGACCCTAACCCAACTCAAAAAATTAATGGGTCAATAATCAAGACCCTAACCCATAAAATTCTGGGCTGGGTTCGAGTTGGGTTTCGGGTTGGATCAAAATTGTCAGGTCTAGTTCTGACTCTCCCTTCTTTTCCCTCTTTTTTTTTCTTTCTTTTTTTCTTTTCCTCTCTTTTCTACGTTCGGACTCTCCTCTTCTTTTCTTTTCCTTCCTTTTTTTTCTTTCTTTCCCTCTCTCCTCTGCCGATTTGTGCCTCCCTCATCTCCTCTCTCTTTCTTTTTTTCTTCTTATCTTTCCTGTACACTCTGCATTTGGTTTCTTTTTTTTTTATTTCTTTTTTTTCTCCGGGTCTGTAAATCGTAGACTTCTCCCTTTTTTATTATTTTTCCGGCCCCCAACTTTCTTATATTTCCAATCTTCCCCCTTCTTCTTCTCAATCCTTTCACGACAGTCTCGTAAAAATATAAATAAATTAATATATATATATATATTGCACCAGACACAACTTTGACAGGGTCTAAATTCTTCATATGAGCTCCGATTTATTCCTTGTTTGCAGCGTTGGAAAGCTCGAAGGAGATCTATGCATTTCTACCATCATTTCCTGCTTTAAACATTTAAATTGACATCAGTTCTTGCCCAAAGTGAGAGTCATGAAAAACATACGATAAGTGTGAGAAAACGTATAAAAAGGTTGCATAAAATAAATATTAAGCGCCTATAAAACCATATCAATTTTACACTTATCAAACTTCCACTTACTTCCCTCTCCCTGTTTCTGTCTAACTGAAAACCGGGGAGAAAAGCCCCAGATTCGGGCAAGGCTGAAGCCGAGAGTTAAGGCTCTATTTGGGAACCCGAGAGCAAAGGCCGCGTTTGGGCACACCAAGAACAAGGTATACACCCGAAAAATGAAGAAAGGAATTAGATTAGGGTTTTGTTTTTTAAATTTCGGTCTATTGTGCAAGTTTTTGAAACTTTCAGTTACCAAAATCATAAATTGTCAAACTAGTGTGGATTTACATAACTCTGTATATGGACATTCGAAATTTTAAGTGTGGTTAGAGCTTCTGGCAATTCGAACTTGTTGGAATTGTGTATGTGTGTGCGAATCAAACACCCTAAAGTTGAATTAGGGTTATGAAAAGATCTACTCAATTTTTGCAAATATTAATTTTGGAACTAATTCATGGTTAGAGTTTCGGTAGTAACTTAGGGTGGCCACGGTTCCGTTAGTTCCAGTTCCAAGACATGAGTATTCGGATTCGGAACCGGTCAGGGGTGATTCCGGTTCCGATTCTAAAGGTTGTATTTGTTTCAGATTCGCTCAAAAAATTGGTTTCGGTCGGTTCGGGCCAAAACAACGTCATTTGGATGTTTGACAATGGCTAGTTTGATTGGTTCCGGGGTGGTTCCACCGGTTTCGGTTCCAGTTCTAGCGGTTCTGAATCCAAGGTCGGTTCTGGACAGTTCCAGGTGGTTCCGGTTCTAGCGCCGGTTCGGTCCCGATCCTCAGAGCTGTATTCGTATTCGCTTCATTTGGCCACGGTTCCGGTTCTGAACTGGTTCCGCCTGGTTCCGGTTCGAACCGCCGATTCCGGTTCTATTCGGACCTGATGGCCACCATTATCGAGGACGGACGGTGCAATAACATTTATAAAAAAATAAAGTAATAATTTCTTAGCATCATTAATACTCCCTCCCGTTATTAATATATGACTTCTTGACTCTTTATCTTATTTTCAAAATATAAAATGTTTTGGCTTTTTATCCTTTACTTTCCAACTTTACCCCTCATCTTTTCTCTCATAACTCCCATTTTCAATTTACTCCAATTTCTAATGCAAAAATTAGGGTAAAATTGTCTAATTTTTTCCTTAATTATTGTGTATGAAGCTTGAAAATCTAATATTAAGAACATGAGGGAGTATATTTTAATTTTTTAAATTGCAAAGCTACTTTCAGCCAATTTTTTAATAAATAGAGTCACTTTTACATACACAAAATGCAATCAACTGGAGTCCAGAAGAGTCATAACCGGCAAGAGTTTAAAGCAGCTATAGCCAGATAGCAACCAGACAGGCCATAACCCCCATCGGCTACAGAATGTTTGGTCGCTGGCCGGCTACGGCTGCTACAACTTGTTGCCTACAACTGCTCTAGACTTCTGCCGGCTATGATTCTATCACTGGTGGAACAGAAGGAAAAGATGACGGTTAAATAGGATGTTTAATTATAATTTTGATCTGTAATTAACACCAATGTCATCTAAACCCGAGAGCTTTTAAATTACTGTTTAAAACCATAATTAAAAATCTTAATCGGACGCGGGTAATGACAAACTTTAGAAGCGGTTCAAAAAGAAACCGTGATCTAAAGTCCACTTCTTTTTTATTATTTTTTTATACGAATACACCACAGACCTGCATGCATTTTCACAACGGAACCCGTACGATAGCAACTTCAATTGCCACAAATATCACAAAACCCCCCAATTGCGTTGACAAACTAATTACACTTGCATTTATCACAACTTTGCCACAATTGCAGGGTTTACTCAGTTTTATTATTTTGTCTGGTCCTTCCTTGTGTGTTGTTAATGTTTATGTTTTCTACCGCAGGATTGGATGATTGAAGTTGTTGGATAGGGGCGCGTAGCAATTTAGTATTTGAATCATTCATGAACATTTTAGTAGATTTAAATACCTTAGCATCACTTTGAAATATTTACTAATCTTGTTGACATTAATTTTAATTCGTAGCTATAATTGTTTTTTTCTTTACCCTCATCCAACAATCTCTTCATTCCAGCCTTTCTCTTTGAAAGAATAGTCATTGAAGCGTTTTATTTTCTACTGTGAATTATTAATTATATTGCTAAGTTACTCATGAATAATTCCTGTTAGAAAGCGGGTGTTACAACCCCAACCACAGATGAAGCCTTCGCTTATGAAATAAGAAAAAAAAATACAAAAAACTACAGACAATTTGAAAACCATCCAGGTTTTAACCAATATGGTACTTGTTGTGCCTTGAAGAAGCTAGCTGTTGCATAGGCATATATGTAGCGAAAATGATACTCCCTCCTATTCATTAGAGTACAAAAGTGGCAATCATATATCTCCATGTGGATGGAAATCATTTGTTCTAGTCAGACAGATTTAATGTGCACTAAGCTTAAGATAATGAACATTCATAATTAACCAGAAAACGAATGCAAATGAATAAGAGAATATTCTTGTAGTTGAATAAATTAACGATTAAAAAAAATCTTAATAACTGTTAAACCCACAAATAACGCCCTTACAACTATAACCATCTGCCCGCCCGTTCTGAAAGAAGCTAGGGGTAGATGAAGAGATACAAACGCTGCTTCAAGTAGCGTTCGATCAATATCTGAGTTAATCTTCATCATTAAATCTGTGGGCCCAATAAAATGAGAATCTTCATCTCCATTAATAATCTACTGTGAGACTATCGCACTCCTTCCAAGATTTGATCAATACTACAACCTCATCTTTTTTTCCCGCGTCTTCTCCATGGCTAGTCTTTCTCTTCAAGACTTCAACTCGTCAGAGACTCAGAAGCATAAGAAGGAAGCAAGTTGTTTCCGTGTTAGTTGTCTTTTTATAGCGTCAAACTTGGCCTAGCTAGCAATTTCTCTTGAATCGGAAAGCAGAATCCCTGGTGACTTGTCAAGTGAGAGCGTGGGACCTTCCATATTTTTTTGCTTCGGTGGATGGATCAGGCAGGCATTTGTAATAACGAACAAACAGAAAAAGGGTAGATCAGCAAAAGATGATCCAAATAAGTACCAAGTCAGCAACAGCACCTGCTAGACATGTCACTTGCCTTGTTGCCCCTGGTGATCTTATCATCGTCTAGAGGCAATTTTATCACCGTCTTTGTTTGTTTCTCTGCGTATGAATGTATATCTTCATCTGAGACTAAATGGTTTATAAAACTTGACTAGTTTTTCGTCTCTTTTGCATCTTTATACGGATAGAAGATCAACTGGATTGACAAGACATGTGAAAGCACCTATTCCAAAAAAGCAGCTAGTATCAGCCACAAGAAATACGGCCTCAAGAAGCAGCCTAGTATTACTGACAGTTACACATTCAAAGCTTGAGCAAATAACGGACTCAACTCAATATCAAGGGTGCATTTGTGATAAGGAGACAAGAAATGTCTTAGTAAAGTATGTCTTTCACTCTTCTCTGAGAGCCCATGACACAAACCTTTATCAATCCCTCAAAGATGACTGACCGTTCATAGTATTCAGCAAAGGGTGATGCAGACAAGATTGAAGAAGAGTCAACCCTGGATTTTACTGTATTATAACTTTCATACCTTTCGCGTGACAAAAAAACACTGCGAAGATAATGACCAGCGTAATAACATCAAACACAACACAAAAATAAATAAATCCATACACACGATATCTTATCTGGTGACAGCCACAGGTTGCAAATCCAATGATTCCAAATCAGCTACTATCTCCACTTCATCATACTCGGGCTCTAAATCATCTGAATAAGAAACATAACCTGCTAGTTTCATCTGTGAAGTAAGTTGTTTCAGAGCCGAGTACACATCCTTCGTTCTAGGATGGCTTTGATCTTTGACCATGAAGACATGTATTTGGTTTCCTACTTCCACCCAGCTACTACCAGGCTGCTTAACAACTCGTCCTTCCCTCATCAGCTGCCTCACCCTGTCAACTTCCCCCCATTTTCCAAGCTCAGCATACATATTTGAGAGCAGAACATAAGGACCTGAATTAGTAGGGTCCACCGCAATGAGTTTTTCAGCAGTTTCTTTGCCCATTTCTATGTTTTTATGAACCCTACAAGCTGCGAGCAATGATGCCCAGATGATGCTGTCAGGCTGTATGGGCATGGTTTCAATAAGGTCTTTGGCTTCTTGAAGAAGCCCTGCTCGGCCAAGCAAGTCAGCCATACATGCATAGTGGTCTTTCCTTGGCACCACATTATATAACCTGGTCATTGAGTTAAGATAGCAACGCCCTTCATCTACAAGACCATCATGGCAACAAGCAGATAATACCCCAATCATTGTGATTTGGTCTGGTTTCTCTCCAGACTCTAACATTTTGTGAAACATGTTGAGAGCTTCAGTCCCACATCCATTATGTGCGTAACCAATAATCATCGCGTTCCATGTAACACAATCTCTTTCGATCATGTTGTCAAACACCCTTGATCCGTCCTCCACAGACCCACATTTCATGTACAGGTCTATGAGTGCATTCCCCACAAACAAATCATCAGGGTCAAACCGATAGCTAAATCCATGCTTCACTACATGGGTGTGAGCTTGCTTACCTAGGTTTAAATCAGCCAAATTGGCACATGCACTCAGCAAATTTCCAAATGTATAGTGCGTTGGCCAAACAGATTCCCTTTTCAAATGGCAGAACAGTGAAAAAGCTTCCTCTTCTTCCCCATTCTGTGCATACCCAGCCATAAGGGCATTCCACGAAACAATGTTCCTATCCTCCATCTCAAGAAAAAGTGACTTCGCTGCTTCCACTCTCGCTGCCTTAGCATAGCCACTCACCATGGACGTTTCGGATATGACATTTCTTGTAGGCATCCTATCAAAGATCCTTCTTCCTTCAATGATCCTACCACATTTAGTGTACATATCAACCAATGCATTGCATAGTACTATATCATCCCTAAACTTGTCAAATTTCACAACCAAAGAATGAATTTGCCTACCTTCCCTGATAGCTATGAGAGTTGCACAGGCACTAACCACACTGGCTAAAGTGACCTCATCAGCCTGCAACCCTGACTCCATCATGCTAACAAATATTTCCAAAGCCTTAATAGCAGGCCCATTTTGTTCATAGCATGTAATCATACTATTCCATGTTACTGTATTTCTCACTCCCATCCCATTGAAGGTTCTCCTGGCACATTCCACATTGCCACTCTTAGCATACATATCAACAAGAGCAGAGCCCATGTACACATTCTCTACAAATGGTAATTTCAACAACAACCCGTGAATCTGAACACCCAATTTTAAGTCCATTAGTCCAGCACAAGCACTCACCACACTTCCAAAAGTGTACTCGTTAAAGCAGCCACCCTTCCTCTGCATCTTCACAAACCAACCAACAGACTCAGAAAATCGACCATGCTGCGAAAACCCCGACAGCATGGAGTTCCATGAGCATTGATCAGGTTCGGGGGTCGACCAGAACACCCACAACGCTTCATCAATGAACCCTTGTTTCGCCAAGGAGGTCAGCATGGAGTTGTAAGTGAAGGTGTTCTTGTATGGCATTTTGTTGAACACCTTACGGGCGTAGTGCAGGCACCCGCATCCGGCGTATGCATCAATAAGCCTGTTCTGGATGAAAACCTCAGTGGCAAACCGGGTTTTGATGATGCGGGCGTGCACGCGCAAAACATCACCGATCGACTTATTGTGGACGCACCGGTCGAGTAGAATCGCAAACGGTGATGAGTTAGAGAAGGACAGGTCGCTGACAATTTGTCTGGTAATGTTGTGTCTTGCCATCCCATGTTGTTAGCGCGCGAAGACAGCCTGTTTTCAGATTCTGGATTTGGCAGATTTCTATTCACTTCGACAATGTTTCACGAGGGAATTGACGGAAACATATTCTCGTTGCGTATGCTCATTTCTGTCCAAGTGACGAGAAGAGAGAAGAGACAGCGCCAAAAGTCTGAAGATAAAAGTCAAGTCTAAAGTTGAAGAATCCCCAGTGATTTAGTCTCTCGGTCCCTTAAGGGTTTGTCATTACCCAAACCTGCATTTAAGAAATACAACCAAACCATCCTTGTAACTTGCAGCATATACTGTTGCAAAAAAAAAAAAAAAGCATACACACAAGAAGCTATATTTACTAGATATTACCATAATTCAGACATAATACATTAAAAAAGTACACAGCTCCAAGAAAAAATCTAGATAGAATGCAATTTCTAGTCATCCTGAAATGGAGCAAGGGATCAGTAAAATTACATGAGCTGCAACTTCAAAACTTAAGCTAACCCTAGCATGGTTAATGCATGTTTACACGTGGTAAAGAGTACATAAACAAGTCAAATATAGAATTTAGCAGCATTTACTGTCATTTGGGGTTAGGCCTAAGCATGTGAATAGTATTCATGGCAGTTAGTAACCAACCTAGTTTTCTTCACAAAGTTGCAAGCAAAACAGGTTATCCATTTGTAGGTTATAAAAAAGGTTGAAGTCAATATACTGGTTCAATGAAACCAAGGAGGCCATACATTGGGCAGATAGAAGCCATACCTTGGCTCCTTGTATCTTTACGCTCTTGATGGATCACTTCCTTCATTCAGTGTCAACCAGACGCTCAATAAAGCTTGAGCAGACAAACCAGAATACTTTCAGTGGAACTCAAGTTAATTGAAGGAACATGGTCAGAAAGTTAATCTGCCAACATTAGAGACATTAATTTCATAGTCACGTATCTGAAAATCATGATGGAACATTGAAAGTTACAGTTGATGAAACATGTGTCACTAAAAAATCTCCTGCATTCAATGAAGAGAGAGCTCGAAAAGAAGTCCCCAAAAACAAACCAACGACAATCCCAACAAATGTTGTTATGATAACAACAATGGCAGATACAAGTCATAGTTTGATTGAAAAAAGATCATGTTGCCAGAATAAGAAAGTTGAGTTACCCGCTTTCATAAGCATCACAGTTGCAAACAAGGCATCTATGTTATGAAATGTATTCTAATTGACAATAGATAAGGTGAGGTTGTTGGAACTTCTATCTTGTTCACTCCTAGACATCACTGACCATGCAACACTATACCTCGTAATTCCATCCTCTAGAGCATCATGGGGATGATAATACTTACCTGGTTAACTTGGGGACATATTCCAGACATTTCCATTCTGAGACATTTTTAGGTGAACAAGACATCGCTTAAAACTTACTGGTTTCAAACAGTACGTAGCAGCAGTGAAATTGCAGACATAAAAACACACACCAATAAATGATTGAGTAACCAGAAGCAGATTCATCTCAAGAATAATTTAAAATTTTAAGACAACTTTGACCCACAAGGTATTCAAAAGTCACTGAACAGGAAACCCACGGACACAAAGGCCACATGCATGGGCAAGAGAGGCTGGTGTTTTTGAGAAAATGAGGGATGGTTTATACACATATACAGGAGCAGTGCTGGTGGCAGAAGAGGAGTAGCCAGCCAGCCAAGGAATCGGAATTTAGAAGTTTACATTCACAAACACACACACAGTCACACGGAGCTGATCACTTTCTGAAGTTAATTAAAGGTGGATGGCGACGAGAACCTGCAACTAATATATCATGAGCAATTGCACTTTTGTGGATTGCAGTGTAATATTGTTTGTTTGCTACAGAGAAGAAGGTAATGGTGGGTTTCACTGCTATGTATGTACTGTAAATTAGAGTTGACCCCCTCCTATGATTTGGAATTTGGAAACGAGGCTAGCCTATTGTAATGCGTAACCTTTAAAATGGAAAATTTTCTCGCGATAAGACATCACAAGACAAACATTCCACTGATCACACAAGCACGCAAGCACACAGACAAGCATTCACAAGAACACAAGCAAACAAGCATGCAAGTTGACAAGGTCAACATCACCGGCGTCGGGCACAAGGCCCGACCAGCCTTATGTATGCCTATGCCGGGCAGGGCAAGGCCCGTGCCTCAAGACAGCCACCACCATAGCCAGACAGGGACTAGGAGTGGACTTTAACCACCCAACGACGAGCTCTCAACACCGACTCACTTATCCAGACACTAGACTTCGGGACTAGTGGGGCTGGGTCCCGATTGTTTAATCAACACCGTCCCTAGGACCCAGGCCCGGGTCCAGAGTCATCGACTCCCAAGCAGCTTCATAACAATAGAATCCAACACCAAGCCGGATCCATGGTAACTCAAACTCCAAGGAGTGAGCTAACCCAAAGGGGGAACCCTGGACCGTCGGCGGAGCGTTCCAACGTGGGCAACATTGAACACTCGTCTCCTCCCTAATCCAAACCGTCCCTGTCTTAACCCTATATCGGGTCTCACAGGCGCGTCGTCCATCGCGCCATAAGTATAAGGGATAGGGTGCTAACAAGGTGCCATGCATCTTGTCAGCTCCACCTCATGATCGCAATCTCCGTCGTTAACGCCACAGGCTATTGACAAGTGCTACTAGCCCCATGCCTTACGGTCTGGGTCTAGGTCTTTGCTGAAATGCTTCATCCGACAAGGGCCTCTCGTTCTCAGCATACCTGCAAGAGAACTCAAAGGCGTAATACATGGGTGACTGAAGTCATTGCAACATTGGGACAACTGAATAGAATGTGGCTACTTCTTTTATTCATTAAGTAACTTGATTACATTCGGTATCATTACATCCAGTACAAATGACCCCCAACTCAAGCTACATTACAAAATGGGGCATGACACCTATCCACCATAAGACTTCCTCTCACCTACTTGCAATATAACAGCAGATCGTTAGATCCCGCCACAAACACACTATTTCACTTTAAATCTTTCTTTTTATAGAGTACATAGAAAAAATATTCTTTTACATGGTTTAAACAATAGAGGGAGGGTGCATAACAAATGAAAAAAAGGGGTCTGTAACATTATTGTGAGAATTTTAGACATGGACATGGGACATGGGACATGGTACATGGGACATGGGACATGGTACATGGGACATGGGACATGGGACATGGGCATGGGTATGGGCATGGGCATGGGCATGGGCATGGGCATGGGCATGGGCACGGGCACGGGCACGGTCACGGGCACGGGCATGGGCATGCGCATGCGCATGCGCATGGGCACGGGCATGGAAACAACATGATTTATTTTTTCTTTGTTGTGAGAATTTTAGACATGGGACATGGGACATGGGACATGGTACATGGGACATGGGACATGGGACATGGGACAGGGGCATGGGCATGGGCACGGGCACGGGGCACGGGCACGGGCACGGGCACGGCACGCACGGGCACGGGCACGGGCACGGACACGGGCACGGGCATGGGCATGCGCACGGGCATGGGCATGGGCATGGGCACGGGCATGGGCATGGGCATGGGCATGGGCATGGAAACAACATGATTTATTTTTTCTTTGATTGGCTCATTCACCAAGCCTGAAGTCCATTTCAGACATTAGGTTTGTGTAAAGTCATACCCGTTAGTAACCTGTTTTCTTTTAAACTAAAAATACACCCATTAGAAGTTCTATGCTCTTCTAGTTTCTCTAGCTAAAACTCTCTTTGAAAAGAGCCTACGACTCGCTAGGGTTCTTCCCTGACTGCAATTTGCTCACCATGCATAGGCCAATCTCACTTGATCTGATGCCTCAAGTGCCACCAACCTACCAGACTCTAGCCAATTATGCAAACTTAAACACGTTTTACCCTAATCGAAGCCACGTTTACCGTTCCACGACATGCAAATCATTACGTTTACTGCCAAAGTTCCCGACTTTTCACCTCCCTAAGGCCCGCAGCCAGTTCAAATTTACTTTACCCTATCCACGCTTCATCTTACACCTTCCGCCATTCTCTGTTTCGCCTTCCTTACAATCCACCACTCTCCTTTTGCTGCTTCTCCATTTCGGCACCCTTTCTCTTCCTGCCATGGCTGCGTCAAGTTCCAAAGTTGATGATATTGCGGCTCACTGCGCCAATCTCACACTTACTGAAGCGGAGGAGGCCAGTCTGGATGTTTCGGATGTTGCTACTACCGAACCAGGTTTTGATTATACTTGCTCCCTTCTTGGTAAACTCTTGATAGCAAAGTCGGTGGATGTTAATGCAATGGGGTGTTCTTTTGCTAAGTTGTGGCGCTTAGAGGATCAGCTCTCTGTCAAGACTTTGGGTTATGGTGTTTATTTGTTTGAATTTCCTGATGCGGACCGTAAGTATGAAGCTTTAGGTCGTGGCCCTTGGACCTTTGAGGGGTATTTACTTATTCTGTCTGAAATTGATCCTCAACAACCACCACAGGCTCATGCTTTTCGCTATGTCCCTTTCTGGGTGAGGGTGCACGATGTGCCCATGTGGTTCATGAACCAGGCTTTTGCTCGCAGGCTAGGTGATAAGATTGGGGAGTTTTTGGATTATGTCGATTATGATAGGCGGTATGCGGGGCCTTATATTCGGATCAAGGTGTTGCTGGATCTTTCCAAGCCTTTGTTGCGTTTTGTGACTGTGAACATTGAGGGCAGGTTTTCAGTTTTCAGGTTATCTTATGAGAGGCTGCCTACGTTGTGCTTTATCTGTGGCTTTTTTGATCATACTGTGCGTGACTATCCACATAAGTCTAAGGTAGCGGGGGCTGCTTTTCCATATGGCTTATGGCTCAAATCAAGCACATTTGGTACTGGTCGTTCCCGTGTCCTGTCACCTCCAACACCGACGGTTCCATCTGTTTCTCTGCCTGTTAATCGTATAGCTTCTCCAGTTCGGGCCATGGAGGGAGTCGAGACTAGTGGTCAAGGTTTGGCTCCTGCTACCCAGGTTGTGGCCACTGCTTCGCAGGCCTGTCCCGAAAACAAGTAGTCTTTGCATGCTGTCTCTCCCACAGACCCGAAGGTGCTAGGGGATCAAGAGCTGGAAGAGGGTGAGATTGTTGCTTCTCCTACCAGTTCATGCAACCGGAAATGTAAGCAAGAGGAGGATGTTTCAGTGTCTTCGCATGTTGATGCCTCGGCTGAGGAGGTTATTCCTGATAGTTCGAAGTGGCTTAAGAGTTCTGACTCAGGTGGTGAGCCACCATAGGCGACTCCGGGGGCAGCCTCGGGTCGCCAGGATTAATGTCGATGTTAGTTGCGAACTGCCGTGGGCTGGGGAGCAGGGCGGCGGTTCGCTGGCTTTTGGGGTTGGTGGCTCGTGAAGCACCGGTTTTTGTTGTTTTGCTAGAAACGAAACTTTCTTCTTTTGAGATGCGGCCTGTCGCATCTAAGCTTAGGGATTACCATTGGGTAGCTGGTGATAGTGAAGGTAGGAAAGGGGGGGGGGTGGCTTTGTTTTGGAAGTCTTATGTTCAGCTTTTTGTTTCTAGTTTCTCGGCGCATCATGTGGATGCTTTTGTCTGTAATCTCGGGGGTGTACAATGGAGACTCACTGGAGTCTATGGTTGGTCGTCTGTAACTGATAAGTGGAAAACTTGGCATCTTTTACGTTATTTACATGCGCAATGGGTGGGCCCATGGGTTCTTGGGGGGGACTTTAATGAACTTTTGCATTTGGGTGAGCATCAGGGTCGAGGTTTTCGATCCCAATCAGCAATGGCAGCTTTTCGGAGCTGTCTCTCAGATTGCACCCTCCAAGATTTGGGCTACCGAGGCTCTTATTTTACTTTTTCCAATCGTGCAATTCCGGGCTTTCATGCCAAGAGTAGGTTGGATAGGTTCGTTGCTAATGTGGATTGGTTGGCCCTTTACCCTCATGCACAAAATTATCACCTGTGATGGGGCCGGTCTGATCATAAGCCCATCAAGCTGTTGCTCCAGCCTTCAACGCGCCGAGGCCCAAAACCGTTTAAGTTTGAAAATTGTTGGGCAGACGATGATGAGTGTCGGGCTATTGTTACCTCTTCTTGGGCCACTAGTTCATCAACTTTTGGCTACCCGTCTAAAGTTAGAGTTTGTGGCAGACGACTGCAGGCTTGGGGTACCAAAAAGATTTGGGTTGAAAAGTGGACGCTTCATCGGGCTGAACAAGAGCTTGACCATATAGCAAATCAGGTTCCCTCTGTGCACTCTCAGCATCGTTGGCGCGAGTGCACCAGGACTGTTGATTCACTCTTGCTTCGTGACGAAATCAGGCTTCAGCAGCGATCCCGGGTGCAGTGGCTTAAGGCTGGAAACAGAAACAATCGTTTGTTTTTTAATCGGTTCCGCTCTCGTTCTTGGCGTAATGCTATTTTCACTCTCTCTTCCCCGACTATGGCCCCAGCTTCAACCTGGCATGGGGTGGAGTTTGTCGCCAGGAGCTTTTTTACAGAACTATTTGCTTCCACTGAACCTGAGGAGAATCTGCATCTCCTGGCCTGTGTAGAAGATAGGGTGCCGCCCCATCTGTTTAGTTCTATGGGCCAGCCTTTTACCCGTGACGAAGTTGTCGCGGCTTATAAGCAGTTAAGCCTTGCAAAGCGCCGGGCCCAGATGGAGTCAATGGTGTTTTCCTTCGTAGCTATTGGCCTATCATTAGTGAGGATTTCATTGCCTCAGCTCTTGCTTTTCTTAAAACAGATGCTTGTGACTCTTCCATCAACCATACGCATGTCGCACTTATCCCCAAAAAGCCAGAAGCAACTTCGATTACGGATTTCTGGCCAATCTCCCTGTGCAATACTTTGTACCGTGTCATTTCAAAGGTGTTGGTCAACCGTGTCAAGTCTGTTATGCCCTCTGTTATCTCAGACAACCAGGGTGCGTTTGTTCAAGATCGCTTGATTACTGATCAAATCTTGGTGACTCATGAAATCTTGCATTTGATGCGCACTTCTCAGGCGAAGAAACGCGGGTTTTTCGCCTATAAAGTTGACATGTCTAAGGCCTTTGACCGGGTCGAATGGTCCTTTATTCTGCAAGTCTTACAGCGCATGGGTTTTCACCTTTTTTGGATCCGTGCTGTTCGTAAATGTCTTACCACGTCCACTATGGCCGTTCTTATTAATGGCCATTCAGGTACCACTTTTTGTCCTCGGCGAGGTCTCCGACAGGGGGACCCTCTGTCCCCATTGCTTTTTATCTGCTGCATGGAGGTATTGTCTTCGGCCCTGCAGCTCGCGTCTCAGGTCAACCTTTTTGCAGGCTTTACCATGCAAGGTCTCAGCTCGCCAATTACAAGTCTTCTCTTTGCTGATGATTGTATCCTTTTCGGTAAAGCAACTGTGCCAAATGCTCAGCATCTTGCCAGTATTCTAAATGATTTTAAGCTGGCATCTGGTCAGTGCATTAATGTCGACAAGTCAGCACTCATGTTCTCCCGTCGTCTGAACCCGGTCATTTGTCGAGATGTTGCAGCCGCTTTGCACGGCAATGTTGTTCAGGATTTGGGTATGTATCTGGGGTTTCCTGTGCATGTTGGCAGAAGTCGGAAGGCTGTTTTTGCATATATTAAGGATCGGGTTGCCAAACGTATCCAGGGTTGGCCACCTAACACCTCACAGGCTGCTCGTTTAAATCTGATTAAGTCTATTTTACAAGCGATCCCAACGTATGTGATGTCTATTATATCCCTGCCTCTGTCCCTCTTGAAGTCCATCAAGAGTATGATTTCCCGTTTCTGGTGAAGCGGCTCTCCTTCCAAGTCATCTATTCACTGGAAAAGTTGGAGCCATATGTGCCTCCCCCTGGCCTCTGGGGGTCTGGGCTTTCGTGACTTACGCAGTTTTAACCGGGCCCTGCTTGGGAAGCAACTTTGGCGGATTATGACAAACCAAGGGTCCTTACTTTCGAGATTTTACTCTGCACGTTACATAGGTCAGACCCCCATTATGGACCTCAACGCCGTTGCTACTTCTAGTCCGATCTGGAGAGCTCTTTTACAGGTACGTGATCTCCTTGACTTTGGTTCTCGCCGTGTCATTGGTGACGGCCTTACAACGTCTGTCCATGATCGTTGGATCCCAACTAAAGAAGGTGGGAAGCCCTTTCTCTGGTCCATTGCTCCGGCTTATAAGGATGCCCGGGTTGCTGACTTTTTGTCAACTCCTTCTGCTTGGAATGTGCCACTCATCAGTCAAGTCTTTCATCCGGATGATGCGCGTCTCATTTGTCAACTTCCTCTCCCGTGTGGCGGGTCTTCCCCAGACTCTTTAATTTGGGGGCTCTCATCATCAGGCTGCTACACCGTCAAGAGTGCTTATCATTCGGATGTCGCGCTTTCCTGCTCAGCTCTGCCTTCAACGTCCTTTTCCGCCCCATCCCTAGTGGGACAGGCGGTGAGGCTTATATGGCATCTGGATTTGCCTCTGCGAGTTCGCCTTTTTGGCTGGAAGCTTTTACATGGGGCAGTCCCATGTAATGCACTTTTGGCATCTCGTCTTCACCGTCCTGAATTAGCACTTTGCCCATTGTGTGCCGCGTGCGATGTTTACTACCATGCGTTTTATGATTGCCCAGCTGTTACATCTTACTGGGGTCGCATGGGAGTGCCACGTCCACCGGTTTTGCTTTCAGATGCGGCTTTTTTGGATTGGTTGACCTCCACATGTACTACTTTTCCTTGCCCTGGTCTCTCACAGCTGCTATCTCTTCTGTGGGGTATCTGGTTTGCCCGCTGCTAGGTTGCTCATCACCATGTTAAGACTTTTGAGGCAGGATGGTTTCAGGCAGATGATTTCCTTCGTACAAGTTCCGCAGCAGCAACCTCCTCCTCTTCTGTTCTTCTATCTTCTCAACGGTTAGCTGCTCCAGATAGGGTAGAGATATCGGTTGACGCGGGCTTGGACAGGTTTGGTTCCTTTGGTTTGGCGGCTGTGGCCAGGTTGCACGGCTCAATTTTAGGTGCGGCAGTCTTGGGAGGGACTACCGATCAGCTTCACCCGGCTCAGGCGGTTGGCTTAGGTATTACTCTTGCTCAACATCTTCACTTGCCGGGTTTCCGCCTTTTGTCAGACTGTAAGGCCATTGTTGATTACCTCAACGATTTTCAAGTCAAGGGCTTGGATGCTGATGCGCAACGCCTGTTACATGTGATTTTGGCAAATTTGCACTTTTTCTCTGATGTTGCATGGTTTCACGTTCTTCGGAACGAAAATGTAATAGCCCACAACCTAGCATTACATGCAAGAAAAGCTCGGCTCCCTAGGAGCTGCTGGAAGTCCTCAGACTTCCCAGACTTTGTACGAGATTTTTGTTCTTAATATATTTGGCTTCTTTCAAAAAAAAAAAATACACCCATTAGTAACATGTTGTATTCATATAAATATGTCATTTATATAGAACTTCATCATTTATCTGACCCTTCCGGTGTCTTTTAGTCACTTTACCAAGATGTAGCTTTAATGAAACTAAATTCTCAAAAGAACAGTTCTAAACTGAATTTCCATAATGACAAACTTTCCCAGTTCTAGGCACTCTCATATTGGTTCTCTGTTATTTTAGACAACACAAAAGCACTCCACGTTATCAATTTTCCGCGATGTACTGCACATACCAAGATTTAGCTTTTATGAAACTAAATTCTCAAAAGAACAGTTCTAAACTGAATTTCCATAATGACAAACTTTCCCAGTTCCAGGCACTCTCATATTGGTTCTCTGTTATATTAGACAACACAAAAGCACTCCACGTTATCAATTTTCCGCGATGTACTGCAATCACAGCGGTTGATAGTTCTCAATTATATTTGACATTAGCAATCCATAATAACCAGTTTTCTCATTCTTCAAGCCATCTAAATGTTCGACAAATAAAACAAGCAATCTCATGATTTTTGACCAAAAAAGAGGATGTCTAATTGTGCATAAGTCAACATTCTCTTGTAACCAAGCACAATAGTCAGAGCTAGTGTGTCAATAGTATAATTGCTGCTTATTTATTTTGGCATGCTTTCGTTGGTTTTTTAAAGTGTCAAGATGATTCCTTGCGGCTGCCAAAAGTTAGAGATGTTACAACCCTTGTTGGTTATGTGTCTTCCATTTGCTTCATCCACACATGCAACAATTGACTAACTTGATTACAGAAACACTGAAGCTTTAATAAACACATTTTCTTAATATATATGCTAGCACTTTGACCATGGAGCAAGTATCAAAAGCTATTATCTGCTATAAAGGATGGTAAAATCAGCTAAACAGGCCAGTTCAGATAAATGATGTGATCAGAAAAATACAGGTTGAGTATCCAATGAATATATACCCTTAATCCCATATATACCGATTACATTAGTTGTTGAGTATGTGCAATGCATGACAGACTTGCAACTGTACCTATGACTTCACGACAACATCTTCCTCCACAGAACGGAAGCTAGTTGAAGAAAACTTTAAAAGAAAGTCACTTCTTAATTAAATCCACTCACAGCACTTTAAATGTTAAAGAAGGAAGGATCATAGACAGATATATTTCTGATGATCTAGTCCATTTGCACATTCACTAACCCACAATTTGTTGGATACCAACCCACAATTTAGTTTAGATACCAACTGTCAAATTAATGCTCATCCAGATATTTTATCGAATGGATTGTAGGCATATGAAATGCTGAAACATGTATATAAAAATTGCTCAAACCAACCAAAAATTTATCATTCAACCAACTAAGTTAACAATTCAAACCATCAAACTGTAACAAAGCAAACTCAAATCCAAATGTTCAATTGTATTCTTGTATATTTATGTTAAACCAGAGAAAAAGTGTATGAATATTGAGGTATCGGAAAGGAATTTTAATGAAAAAGGCAAGCACTGGGACAAGTGTATGTGTGCTTGTGGACGCTGAAGTAAATCCCCCAACAATATGATTAAGTAGTAAAGTAGGTAATACTATATAATTTCATCTCAAGAAATATATATAACTATAAGGAGGAAGAATACTAGAACAATACATTTGAGATAAATCCCTCCTTACTTACCCCTTCATAACATAAAATCTTACGATTAATGCTAGAAGGGATACTGAGTACTGATGCATAAAAGAAGTAAATCGAAAGGTTAATTCGATCGATTGACCTAACCTACTCTGTAACAACAATTTAACAAACAAACAAAAAAGAATCAATACCAATACCATCTATCTCCAATCTCCAATGCCAGTCAGTCTGAACTCTTAAGCCGCGGCACGAAGAGAAACCGAATGTTTAATCCCACCAATATGAATCCCATGCCTACCCAACGGAATCCTTCGGACTCCATTAGTATCAACTAAACTCAAACCTTTACAAACATGGATATTAACTCTGACTCTTCGTTTCCCACCAGCAGGTACATGTACTCTTTCAAATGCAACGAGTTGCCGGTGTGGCGCCCATCCTTTCGCCCTGGTAGCTTTAGGAGGCGTCGAGAACACTAGCAGTGTATGTGTCCCATCAATCTTCCCAACATTACTCACTTCCACGTGTACCTCAACGGATAGTTTCCCGCACTTGGCGTGCGTAACTCGTACAGCTTTCCCTACGAAATCCTCGCCACCGGAGGGAGTGAATTCAGAGGTGTTAGTTAAACGATGACCGTCAAGTGGGATGGCTAGTTCAGTGGGTCCTTCAATGATGGAGTGATCGAAGTTAGTGTAACTTAAACCATGGCCGAATGGGTACACCGTTGGACCAGTGTAGAATCTGTAAGTTCGGCCTGGGTAATCTCGACCGGGTCGCATCGCCATTGCTGTCATGGGAAGTGTTGATGTGAGATACTCTTGTGGGTACCATGTCATCGGTAACTTTCCACTTGGATTATGGGATCCAAACACCACGTCAGCGATTGCTGCCCCACCTTCTTGACCCGGATACCCAGCCCATAAGATGGCGCCGATTTTCGGATCATTTTTCGCGAATGTAATGTCGACTGGTCCACCGCTCATTAAGACTAGTACGACAGGGCCACGGGATGCGGCGGTTACTTTTGTGATGAGTTCTTGTTGTTTGCCTGGTAAGAGTAGGCCAGGCCTATCAATGAATTCAGCTTCAATGGACTGGTCAAGGCCCATGACGAGGACAGTCGCGTCCGCTTGGGCCGCAGCTTGTATTGCTGGGGTGAATAAAACGTCCGTGTCACAAGCTACACCCGCACATCCTAGCTGATGGATTGTGGTGGCGTAGGCTGATAGTCCCTGGAGTGGTGAAGTGTATTTACAAGCTATGCCAGCGTAGTTACCGATCATGGTAAGAGTAGCGTCGGAATTTGGTCCGATGACAGCTACAGTCCGGTGTCGGAGACGAGATAGTGGGAGTGTTGGTCCGTGATTTTTGAGAAGGACGATACCTTGTCTTGCGGCTTCCAAGGCGAGGTACTGATGGTCAGCACTGCAACGTGTTGGACGCCGAGGTGGGAATAAGGGTGAACTGGGTCGAACATGCCGAGTCGCATCTGGACGGTTAATGTGTTGGTGAGTGCTTTGTCGATGTCCGATTCTAAAAGTAGTCCTTGTTTGACAGCGGAAGTAGTATGGGCGGCTAAGAATGGGCCGCAGTCTAAGTCCAGCCCAGCTTTGATTGCATCAGCGGCAGCGGCTTCGGGTGTGGATGTGTAGTGTTGGTCGGCATAGAAAACCTTGACTGAATCACAGTCAGAGACGATGTATCTGTTGTATACAGCAAATTTGTTTAATTTAGTTAGCTAGCCTAGAATGTACTTACTGTATGTGTGTATGAACGAGAGAGAGAGTGAAGTTTACCCGTTAAGACGCCACTCGCCCCGAATGGTGTTTTGGAGGAGATTAGGGTCGGCACAAGTGGGTACACCATTAACTTGGTTGTAAGAGCACATTACACTGGCTACGTTACCTTCTTTTACACAAGCTCGGAATGGTACGTCGAATGTGTCCCCTCTGTCTTGTTTGGTAATCTGTAATTACAATGAATAACATGTTATAAAACTAGAATCAATAAAAGATAGATCATTGGAGTAGATCAGAATTGTTTCTGACATACTAGTAGTGGGCATTATTCTATTCTATATATTCATTCACACGTTTAACAATTACAAGAATGAGTTCCAATGCGCTCATCCTGTCTCTGTCTTAGAAGTTAGAAGGAAAGATCTTTATTGCTAGTTGCTCTAATTTTTAGCAGTGGATTAGATTAGATTAGATTCCCAAAGAAGATGCCGTGCCCGTGCCCGTGCGATAATTGACTGTCCGGAAGAAACCAAACGCGAGATCTCTTTCCCTCTGTGTTAAAGACAATTTCTAGATCTCGTCTTTAACAACAAAGAAAGAAAGGAGACAAGACAGTAAAAGTAAAAACAATTACCTGAGCATTAAAGTGGAAGCGATCAACACCACCCCAGTTATCCAGATCATACGCAGTGTAATGCTTACAACAAGCAGCCACTTTGAGGCGATCACCACTGAGATCCCCCTGAAGCCCACGAACATAGCTAGTGGCGTAGTGTGAAGCCAAGACGGGATCCTCTCCAGGAGTCTCTTGACCGCGTCCCCAACGTGGGTCCCTAAATATGTTAACATTAGGTGACCAATATGTCAATCCTCCGACTCCGCCATTGTACATCGCCCGTGCCTCATCAGACACCGCCTGCAACATTTCAACATCAAAATTATACATTACTTACTAGTTAAGCTGTAGACTGTAGTTGACAAGTTGTTGCAGTGGGCCGCTGTCTGTCTCTACAACGCAGTGGCGGAGGTAGGCATTGGCTGGAGGGAGTAAAACACCCCCTAACTTTGTTAAATTACATAAATTTGTAGTGTAAAATTTTTTTTTTTTTAGAAAAATTTAGTAAAAACACCCCCTAATTTTTTATAATTCTGTCTTTGACCCCCTCAACTTATATTTCTGGCTCCGCCCCCGTCTACAAGTACTATTACTACTACTGTACTGTTGTTTAAATCGGGTATCCAATTCCAATCAATCCTCAAGCAGCTAGCTGCATTATTTAATTTCTCATCGACCTCTCTATGACTATATGGTAAGGTAAGATTATGATATAAAGTTGTACTATAATAACGAAAAGAGGTATAGTATAGTCGTCTGGCTGGCTGGCTGGCTAGCTGGTAATAAGTGGAAAGAAGGTGTGACGCAGACAACCCCAATTGCGTGATTCTGACATTGTTTGCATATATCTATATATGGTATAAAGAAAATTCAAGACGATGACAGCGAGCACACCACCCAATGTGTAACTGTAACAATATGGTTTCTTGGCGCATATTAATAAAATAGTTCAAAAGAATTTCATGTTTTTACCCATGGTATTGGTTTGGTCCCCTAATATTGAATGTAGTTATATAGAGTCACTGGATCTAAATGTAGTTGAGAGGAGTAAGATAGCAACATAATTAATAACAATGATGTCCACACCAGTGCATTTCAAAGTCTAACAGCATACAACATTACCAAAACATTATTATCTAATTAATCAAATCAATCATTTTTACCCATATTGGTATGGTCCCCTCCACCTCCGCCGGTCTCTGTTCTTCTTCTTCATCTTCTTTTTTTCTTTTTTTTTAAAAAAAAAACCGTCTCTGTTCTTCTTCTTCATCTTCTGTTTTTTCTTTTTAAAAACAAAACCGTCTCAGATCAGTTCTTCTAATTAAACCCACCGAAACCAATTGTGTTACCAACCTAGTAGTACGTACTATTCAATTAATTAAACCAATTAAGCACCGAATAAGTTAATTCTTACCCAAATTAATTGTCAGTAGCAGAGAATGAACCAAACTCATTTACTAATTAACTACTACAGTCGCTCACCGACCTTTCCGATCGCCTCCCAGAGACTAGCGTTAAACGACGCCGCTGTGGTAATGACCTGCGGGAAGCTAGTGGCAGCAGGGAACTTTCCTTCAAAAGTAGTACCAGGACCCACATTTGACACACCATGTAACGCCTCCGACCACCACTCATACGGTCTAATCCCTAGCCGATGAATTGCCGTCGCCCTGTCACCCAGTAACCCAACCTTTTCCGTGAGTGTCAGTCTGGTGATGAGGTCGTGTACCCGGGTTGATGTCGACAGATCGGCACGGCAGAAGGCGTATGTGGCGGTTTCTGGTTTGGTTGGGTCGCAGGCGAAGGGGGCATGGCCACGGTGGCCGTGGTTGGAGTGGGCGGTGGTGAAAGTGAGTAGGATGTAAAGGAGGAGAGTGGTGGTGTGGAGGTGGGCCATTGTGGTGGCGGAGTGGGAAGTTTGTTGGGCACTTTGCGGTTTGTAGCAGCAGGGTATGGCGGGGGATTTTATTTATAGTAAGAGAGAGTTATAAAGAGGGTGAGACGACGGGAGCTCTCTGTTCTGTTCTGTTGTAGTAGCAGAGGGGAAGAGTGCTTGTCTAGTGTTTGTTTTTGTTATAATAATGAGTGTTTTTTTTTTTTGAAAACAAATATAATAATGAGTGTTGTAAGTAACGAATATTGAAATGGATATATGTTTTTTTTTTTAATTTAGGTTAAATGAGAAGGGTATTATGGTATGGGTATGGAATGATGGGTAATGGGTGGTGTTGCATGAAAAATTAAATGTGCCATCTTTTCTAGATTCAGCAATTTTCTTTCTCTCTTGGATGTACTCCCTCCGTCCCACTCCTATTGTCCCCTTTACTATTTGGGCTTGTTGTTTGACTTCAATATTTAACATGTAAAATAATATATTTTTATAATTTTTTTTTTTATAATGGAATCATTATATGAAAAACTATATATTGTAAAAATTATTTTTCAAAAATCATTTTATCTTATATATTTAATATTGAAGTGAAAAAACGTGCCAAAAAGCAAATGGAACAATTATGACGGGACGGAGGTAGTATTCTACAATATTCCTCTGGCAAGCTTAAACAAATACACTTATATAGTATTAAATTATTACAACAAAAAATAAAGGCGTCATGATCTTATAATTTATCCATTTGTTTGTTTTCTTCCCATCTATAATTCCAGCTGTATTCGTCATCAAGCAGACTCCTAGTTCAATAATTAATAATTATGCGGGACAAGTTTGTTGTGTTACTTGGGTAGTGGTGTGAGTTCTAGCTAATCGAAGTCATATCAAGTAAATTCGTATAGTATATAGTACGCAACAAGATTTGTTTCTTAATTAAAGAAAGGATAAAACCAGGCAGCGTAAGCGCTAAATTTGTATGTTGGGGGATAATAATAAGTAGGACGACCATATTATATCATCCAACGAACAGAGTACTACTCTGTACTAGTAACAAATGATGATAAAATGTGATATATTTTTATTTCAGTTGCATGTATCTATCTATCTATCGCTAATGTATATGTGTAGATGTACTAAATTAATTACGATGATCGGGTTTTGTTTGTTAAATCAATTAAATAAGTAATAAATTAATCGCACTTCGCATTAATTTACAATTTGAAAGAATACAACTCTTCTAGTAACAAAAATTAAATTTGTTAAAAACGCTCTTCAGTAGGCATCTATCTATCTTCAGTAGACTTGCGCGCCGTATTAGCGTTTATATTTTACTTAAAACACAACAAATCCATCACAACTCATACTCTTTGTATAAGATAATTAATTAATTAGTAGGCGATCTTCCTTAAACAAACAGCTAGCTAGCTGGATATCATATATAGGTCTGGCCGGTCAAGGAAACGCACGCACGTAGCAACATCATGAAAAACGCCCACGAGCAAGCAACAGATTAGTAGTAAGTACTAAACCAAACCGAACCAGGTTTGTTGGTTTTATCATTAATTATAAGATAAGCACAACAACTTCTTAAATTATTGAGTTGGAATAACAAACATTGACCAATAATGACATGACCCCTCCGCATCTAATCACAAATTCCGTTCATACATATTCAATTAATTCTGCATTATTAAGAAGGAAGGAAGGAAGGAATATAACTATGTTATAAATAGATCTAGATTGCAACAAACACATCCACTTGCACCATGACAACAACTACTGTATATAGTATAGTATAATAGTACTATACAAGGGAGAAAAACGAAACAGGGAGGGGAAAATGAAATGATGTGATTCGAAATGGAATGGAATGGAAAGGTGTGGTTATAGGATAGCGTAAGTCAATAATATGTTACCTTTGCTTTGCTTGCTTGGTCAATTGATGTTAGATGAGAGTAACTTAATTATGCGGTAAGGATGATAAATTGATAATGTAGGTAGGTAGGTAGGTAAATCTGTATTATTAGGTCCACGTCAGAAATTATTTATGTGGAATAACATTAGCTAGTGCATCATGATGATGAAAAAAAAAAAAAAAAGTTTCTTCTCAGTCGTCATTATGTACTCGATTCATATATATATTGACATGGGATTGGGACGGGCCTTGCTTTGCTTCCAATATACTTACCATTGTTTATTTATGATATCCTTAGTTTTAATGTTTTTTTTTGCGGCTACTCCTTTGTTCCATTTTGAGTTAATTTGTTTTTACTAGATCTACCACTTGCGCGCGCAAGTTGCCTGCGGCTGTGATGGCAGTAAAGTGTAATACTTTCGTAAAGACAGAAACTAGACACTCCATAGTCATGACCCAATTATGATGCAATTTCCTCGCACAAATACATGTACTATTATTATTAGAGGGGTAGCAAGCGTTGATATATCCAGCTAATTAGGTCAAATTACAATAACCACAACACATATTAATAAATGCCGTCGTGTGTGTGTTTTTTTTAAGAAATTAACATCTCTAATAGGGGTATTGCTCTCTAGCCTAAATTCTTAAAAAAGAAAACACTCTTTGTAATTAGTTGTCCCTTCTCCATACTCACTCCGTCCTGAATTGACCGTCTTGTTTATTATTTGGACATGTCGTTTGACTTCAATTTTTAACATATAAGATAAATTAATTTTGAAATTTTAAGTTTTGCATATGATTCCTCACGTGATAAACTATATGTTACAAAATTTAGTTTTATAAAATTATTTTATCTTATATACTTAATATTGAAATGGAAAAACGTACCATAAAACAAACAGGACGGTCAATTCAGGACGGAGGGAGTATAATTTTTCTTTTGTCGAGGAAAGCTTACTTATTTATCATATCAATACTGCCCATTCCGTTATATCTTCCATTCTTTCTTCCTGACCCCACCAACGGCATCACTACTCACTACTGATCACTAGAGTAGAGGGTGGTGAACATCACATCATTTGTTCATATCCATATAAAGTTGAATCATACCATGAGATGAGATAACGTGAAAGCAAGGAAAAGGCCTTGCGACTATAGCCAGCGGGGAACAAACTACAGACGACGATCTAATCCAAACCCAGCCGGCCACGAAATATGCATGTGGTACTATCTATCCATTTATATATCTTGGCCATCAAATGGGAGATATACAAGAAGAACGGGGAATAAATGAGCGATCCAAATTCAACAGCCAGCTGCATTCAACTTTATACTACCTCCGTCCTGAATTGACCGTCCTGTTTACTATTTAGATATGTCGTTTGACTTTAATTTTTAACATATAAGATAAATTAATTTTGAAAATTTAAGTTTTGCATATGATTCCTTACATGATAAACTATATGTTACAAAATTTAGTTTTATAAAATTACTTTATCTTATATACTTAATATTGAAGTGGAAAAACGTGTCATAAAACAAACAGGATGGTCAATTCAGGACGGAGGGAGTATTCGTCACGAATTGATTGATACTTTGATAGTATGTTATGTTTGTGAAAGGATTGATTGAATTGACTGTCTATTATTACTATTAGGTGCGTGCGTTTAAGAGTGTGTATTTAATGAATAAAGAACAATTACGACAATTGTTGTAGTAATGTCCTCGTAGTAGTTAGTAGTCGTGGTTTGTCTTTCTTATCATATACTACCTCCGTCCTGAATTGACCGTCCTGTTTGTTTTATGACACGTTTTTCCACTTCAATATTAAGCATAGAAGATAAAATAATTTTATAAAATTAAATTTTGTAACATATAGTAAATCATGTAAGGAATCATATGCAAAACTTAAATTTTCAAAATTAATTTATCTTATATGTTAAAAATTGAAGTCAAATGACATGTCCAAATAGTAAACAGGACGGTCAATTCAGGACGGAGGGAGTAGTATATATTAGCAGTAGTAGCCCTTTTTTAATAGACGTGCATCGTATTACTCCCTCCGTCCCCTCTTGACCGTCTGGTTTACTGTTTGGACATGTCGTTTGACTTCAATATTTAACATATAAGATAATATACACACAAATCTAAGTTTTGTAATTGATTCCTTATATGATAAACTACATACTGCAAAAATTTATTTCATAAAATTAATTTATCTTATATGTTAAATATTGAAGTGGAAAAACGTGCCAAAAAGCAAACAAGAAGGTCAAAGTGGGACGGAGGTAGTATAATAGAGTAGTAATAGTAGTTTGTTAACTTGTTATAGGTTAGGTAAACTAATGGGTGTATAGATAGGATATTCATAGTACTGCAATATATAGCTACGGATTTTATGTCATGTCTTCAGAATTCTAAATGATACGTAATAATGTTTGGCCTCATGATCACTATTCTAAATTTTTTAAAATTAATTAAGGATAATATAAAGGCTCGATAAAGCTTGAGTTTATAAAGAAATGATTTTTTTTTTTGATAATTTAGGAGGTTTGGTCATTTTATTAAAATAAAACTCCTAATAAACCAAATGGATGGGTTATAAACAGGTCTCATTAAAACTTCACTAAACAAAAACTCAATGAAAAAAAACTTAGTGAGAAAAATACCACCACATCCGATTACAACTTAAACTAGCATAAAATGAAAAAACAAAGACAATCCAACATTACAATACTATTAACTGTTAAACATAATCCTTGAAGGACACTGCGCCAATGAACCTTTCACTTATAGAGACAAGTCTCTCCATCAAGTTTTAGTCCATCTCCACACCCCAAATTTTAAGAAATGACACGATATGATATAATATTGTTGTTAGAGGGAGTTAATTAAGATTTTTGAACCGGTGAGGAGCAAGTTGTTTGTAGTTGTAATTGATCTCCATGGCGGGAATTAAGTGAATACATGTATATCAAAAACAGCTAGCTTGCAAACAACAGGCTCAATATGAATGAACCAAGCAACTTGCCGTCGTCAGGTCAGACAAGGAGCAAACAGCAAACAACACTAACCCCACACATTGAATTTTACCCCTACCAATAAATAATTAATCAGCAAAATAAATAAATAAATACAACATACCATAATAAGCATGGGTTGGATCGATTTACCTACTCTGATTTATCTTCCAATTTTATAATTTGGGCATACAGTCATAATATTGAAAAAAACGGATGGGTTGTGATCGGACCTCGTTAAAATCTTCTTAAGCAAAATCCGATGGAAAAAAGCTTAGGAAGGGAAAAGGGTACCCACCACAAGCTAACTGGCCAGTCTAACTATTCCAACCAGAACAACTGCACAACAAGGAAGCCTAAAGTACACGGTCCTCTCACCATCAAACGCACCTCCACAAAAGCAACGGATAAGATAAACAAACAACAACACACGAACCCCACAAATGAAAAGACTAAGAAAACCTCCATGCCTAATCACAGCGCGATAACACCAAGGGTGCAAAGATAGCCTACGGGGGTCAGGTACCCTTGCAAGCCACACAAACTAGGCTTCCCAAGAGAATCAAATTATCATCTCTCCTTGGGCAAACAACCTCTCCAAGAGCATTTCAAGGCGATTACTTTTGAAGGGTCTCATATGACTCCATCTGGATTGAATTTGATTAAGAATGTTGACCTTTGTTAGGCTTGGATTAGGAACTTTGCACCCCAGTTGCAATAACAGATCAACACATTCCTTTGCTTCCTTTTCTGGATTAATGAATTTTCCTTTCTCATTTCTCGCTGGAACTTCCTTGCGAGGTAACAAAGATGGTGGCGTATTATGGTGCTCAACGAACAAATTAATACCATCTTTGTTTATCGGAGACTTAACCGGGGTTACTTGTGTACTTAAATCCTCTTCCCGCATATCTTCTATAAATAGCCGATTTTCCTTATTCTCAATATTCTCGTTGCTAGTATTTATCCTTATCCTTGAGCAACTAAGTGGCGCCTGCAGAGGAGGTTCCTGAGAGAAGGTGTCAGGAATAAAAACATCTTCCTTCTCCTTTTCTTCATTTCTGAAATACCCCGTAATTAAAAATAGTGATTAATTAGGCTAATGAATAATTTAGAAGCTTAATTAAGTATAAATAATCATAAGGGAACAAATCCCGAAGAAAACGGATCCTTAAAACGGATTAAAATCACTAACGAACCTTAAAGCGCGTTTTTCGAGGTAACCGGGAAAACGTGTCTTTAAGCGGTCAAATAGACTCGTAACAATTTTGGTCAACTAAATAATTATTAATAAATATTAGTGAAGCTTTAGAACCAATAAAATCAATAAAACGAGAGATTAGTAAAAACTGTCAAAAACGGGAAGTTGTGGGGTAGAAATACAAATAACCAAAACTTATGTGTCCACTTTTAAAATAAAAAGTGAAAGTGTGTGTGTGGGCTGTACTAGCCGATGGGCTCCCCCTCTCACTCTCACACACTCACTAACTCCTTCTTATTTACAAACAAACAAAATAATAAAGTAACCCCCCTTTATTACTTTACTCTCTCACTCACAATTCTCTCTCCTCCTCTCATTCTCTTCTCCACGTACAGACCCCCATCCTTCTCCTCTCTATTTTCTCCTTCTTGACCGATAACAATGGAGGGAATGAAGAACCACAAAAAAAACCTCACTTCTCTCCTCTTGTAACCCCCTTTAAGCTCTCCCAAAAATTATAAAAACTACACCATTGGAATCCTCTCACCAAGAGCTACATCCCTATCTTTTCAAAAATCGAAAACAACAACTTTCATCTCCATGGGTATGGAGCATTTGGAGCTTCAAGACTACCATTAGAACCACCTCATTCTCCTTGTTCTTTTAAGGTAAAAATATTCTCAAAACTCCATCTTTTTCTAACCCTTGTGAGCAAAACGAATTTGCAAACTAAACCCTTGCTGGCTCCTTTGTATCCTAGCCGATTTTTGGCATTGTTGGAGAGTGAGAAGTCTTGTTCTTGAGCTATTCCAAACAGCACTTGCACTCTTGGAAGGTAATGAATTTTCTAAACCCTAAAACCCACATTAAAAGCTTAAATAATGTTAGGGTTAATTTTTAGTATTGAATGGTGTATTTAAGAATGGGTTGTGATGTTAGATTGGTTGAGAGACTAAAACCGGTAGAGAGAAGGAAGGAGGAAGAAGCAAGAAGAACAAAGAAAATCTAGAAGAAAAACAAGGTAAGGATGCTCACCTTTGTATAGCCTTGTATATGTATGTGAAACAGATTTTAGAAGTTTGAATTTAGTAATGAAAATGGTATTGTGTAGTAGAGTAATGTATAAGAGAATGTAAGTGTTTTCAAACCCTTAAAGACATTTTAAAAACTGTTACAAAACAGATTGGGATTGGGATGTTTGAGTGCAGGAATTTAATGTTGTTTAGAGTGGTAATTGTGTATGAGAGTTGGTATATTGATATGGTGTATAAAACAGGTGGTATAGATGTATTGTGTGTAAACAATGTGGTGAGAGTATAAAATTATGGGGGAGACTATGGCGAAATTTACATAGGAATAGAACACTTAGTGAATGAGAAACTAGGTGAATAAGGTGGTTTGTAACAGATTTTGTTAGAGAAAGATAGAGGGTATATTAGGAGAGATAGTTAATGTAGTTGTAAGGCATTAGAGGTGCTAGAAATGACATTAGAAGAGGGAGCCATTGAGGGAGAGTGATAGAGCAAAAATCTGTAGCAAAATACATTAAGGAAGAAAGCAATGTGAGTGTTGAGTGGAAACTTAGGAAAATTGTGTGTATGAGTTAGTATAGAATTGTGTAATGAATTAGGAAATGAATTAGCATGATTTAGAGTGTTTAAATTGTACTAAAACATGTTAGGATGTATGTAGGAAGATTGGGGAAGCAATGGGCGAAATTGGGAAAGAAAAATAAAATCTGTAGCAATGTTCTGACTTCGTCCGACCCAGACGGTGGGTCGGACAGTGGGTCGGACGGGACATAAGCATCGATAATAAATCTTTCTGTAATGGTCCGACCCAGGACCGTGGATCGGACGTGGGTCGGACAGGCAAAACAAAATAAGGACCGAAGTTTCTGACTTCGTCCGACCCAGAGTCTGGGTCGGACAGTGGGTCGGACGGAGCAGGGACACGGGACCGAAACCTTCTGGAACGGTCCGACCCAGAGGGTATGGGTCGGACGGAATAGTGCTGGGTCAGACAGGGTGAATTTCAGAGGACGAACTCTACTGGAATGGTCCGACCCAGGGCTTGGGTCGGACGGTGGGTCGGACGGCCCAATACTTACAAAAAAAAAACTGTAAGCTTATAACTAGTATGTATATATATATATATGTGTGTGTGTGTGTGTGTGTATACCCTCCTACACATATGTATATATATAGGTAAGTAAACCATGGATAAGTAATGAAAAAAATGAGTAAATGAAATATAAGTGTTAAGAATGCAAAGACTTAGTAAGTATGGATTAGGAAACGCAAGAGTAATCGAATTAAGTTAATGATAGTTATATTAATCATTCAATTGTATATGTACATAATAGGATTTGACTTGTGACACCGGAAGGACGTTTGGAAACACGTACGACGGTGAACGGTATGGATTCCTCATGCCCCGTATGCTATCTTGGTTACTCTGATTTGTGTGTTGTGTGCTAATTGATCACCAAATAAGATAATGCACGAATCGGAGTTAATATGCATACTTGTGAATATGTATTGTTGTATGTTGTGAATATTTTCTTAAATCTTAGTTTGTATAATTCATGAAATGTATGGATGATAATGAATGTGTGTATGTATGATGTATTGCATTGTGACCGATTATGTGTGTGAATGGACTTCTAACTTATTCCTAACAAGCTAACCATCCTAACTTAAATTGGTAATTAAATTGGAATGAGTAGAAGTCCGATATAGTTTCGGCCACGCGTGAGGATGAGGAGACACAAGAGGTTGGATCCGATTCCTGACTCTTAAACTGGTCCGCGGCCCAAATCCCTTAAGTGGGTAGCATCCCGGATTGGTGAGTCAAGTAAATCCCGGAGGTGGGACGGAGTAGTCCCCAGGGCCGGAGGTCCCGACGACTTAACTTGAGTATAAGTAAGTAAGTAAGAATGAGTAAGTAAAGTAATTGAAAGCATGTAAGTGTAAGTAAGAGAAAGTAAGTAATGAGTAAAAGAGTAAAAGCATTCCGATTAACCCGGATGCATAATTTGGCTAACCTTGTGAAGGTAAGTAAGATGCGTGCTATTGTATTGTTGCCATGGAATGTGTAATGTATGGAGCATGATTGTATGATGTATGTAAAGCATGAATGTATGAAATTAATGAATCGCATGTTTAGTGGACGTCAAATAGTCGGCGTGCCCTAGCTAGCACGCGGTATATGCGGAGTTTATACGCAGCGTTTGCTGAGCCCCTTGGGGCACCATTTTTACTACACGCAGGTACAAGAGAAGGATGAAGGCCATGAAGAGATGTATCTAGTTTTTGATTTCTTTTTGGATTGTAAACACTGAATGATGATTGGTGTACTGAGTAGTACATGGCTGTAGTTTTTGATTAGCCGGTGTACCATGGGGTACACCTTTTTGGGATACTGTGAAGGGATTCTAATTGGTATAGATGAGTAGTTGGTAAACTCATTCTTTAGGGAAGTTTGGTAAAGGATGTAATTCAATACTTTAAATACTCGGTGATCCAAGAATTGTAAGTATGTTATGTTTCGGTAATGGTAAGCAATGTTTTAGTAGCTCGGTATACTATGTTCATCAGACCGTCACTGTAAGTAGTAATAGCCTTGCTAGCCGTATAGGCGGTTAGCGGCGTTGTATCACCCGCCGTAGTAGGTAGTATTTCCGCTGCGAGTAACTCTGGATTATGGGATGATTGGACGGTAAGCATAGGATTAGCGGTTGGGTGTTACAATTTCCTTGGTGTGACTCTTTTTCTTCATTTCCTTGTTGCGACTTGGAAGAAATGAGACCATCAGCAAAATTACTTTTGTCCCCTGTTGAGTGACTCGCTTGACTATCTTGGGACTTACCACATATATTATTGTCGGTCATGACAGGAGGCAAGGTGAAGGCGCTCGCATATTCCTTCTCCACGTGGGCCGAACTTCCTACATAGTTCCCAACGCCAGGCGATGCAACAATCGAGTGATAATTAAAAGTAGTCACCTTTTTAACCGATTCGTTAATCCTCGGAAGCGGTGCCCCAACAGCTTGCATGGGGACAAGGTCCTGACACACTAAAAGTGGTGGCTGGTGCGCAACTGAAAAAGTACCTCCGGGATTTGGATCGGCCTGGGGCTCACGTTCTTCATTGGTACGTGACTAGGAGTCTGAAATACCCCAAACCTTAATATATTGATGAACTATCTAATTATAATATAATAAGGCTATAACATGCCTTAGAAACATTAGAAGAAGTGTTAAACAACAATTTACACCAAAAAATGCTTTAGGAACAATTAGAGCAAAAGGTGTTTTAAAGAGCACAAATAAATTAGGGAACTACCAATAAGTTCCCAAGAGATTTCAAATGTGAAATACCTCTAAGATTAGTAATACACATTAAGCGGAATTAGCGTTTAAACCGGAAACACACCTTAGAGCACAAAAATGTGCTTTAAAGGAAAATGTGCTTTAAAGAAAAATGTGCTTTAAGCATGTATACATGGAACTAAAAGGATAATGAGCCAAAATACCATAAATAAATAAGGGAACAACAATTAAATGGTCATGGGAGCCATAGCGTATACACACAAATTATGTATACAAGGTCCACAGTAAACAGGTACTAAACTAACTAAAGTCAAGGAGAAACCACTAAACGACTTGGTTTAAATTGGAATTAGCAACAGGCTATTTCATGAAAAAAGTTTATAAAGGTTGTAAATGTACTAAGAACACATTTAAACTAGCCAAAACAAATTGCATAATCAGTGTGAACCCGGAAGCACATAAAAGGTGTTTTAATGCATTTTTGGCCTTGTAACATACCTATCACATGGTATAAGTCATTATGAACGAGTTTAATGTATCAAATATTACATAAACACATTAGAGAAACAAAAAAATTCAGGTCAAACAAGGCATAGGCTGGCCGACATCAAGGGGACAAAATACTTTATTTTCTACTATTTCAACCACCAAGACTTCCTTGGATTGCCATATCATCTTGTCCCCTTAGTGAATAATTAATGAGACTCTTACCTGTCAAATGAGAGCTCCCAAATTCGTATCTCATCCTCTCTTTGAAGAAACAACACAAAAAAACTCCATGTTCTTAGATTTAAGCCTTAAAGAACACCTTGCCTTGTAGAAATCATAACTTTCGCGTCCTAGCTCTAAATCACAAGCTTGATAGCTCGTTGGAATCCACTCTTCAAGAGCTTTACAACCATAGCTCATGAGCCCCCAGATTCTTAGGAAAAACTACGAAGAAGTGCCTTCGATTCTCGAGGTAAAACATTACCTTCTTGGAAACTCTTCCTTCTTTGATTTTCATCAAGGCCGAGTGCCTAGGGTTACTAACCCTTCTTATTATTCATCTTATTGTATAATTTTGGAGCTAATTTCTCTAGCAAATTGCTGTCAAAATTTCTAAGAAAAACAAGCTTAATATTAAGCTAAAGGTTAATATACAAGGTAAATCCTACAACTACCTATTTCAAGGTTCTAATTGTTGATCTATATATGATCTAACATGTTATTTATTTTGTTTAGGATTACCGAAATTATTGATGTGTTAGATTCAATTTTTAACACATTAAATGTTAATATTTTGTAAATCTAAAATTAGATTTATACTCCTTATGATATAAGCTACAATATAAGCTATCATAATATACAAGAAAAATTCATATACTATGAATTTCAATATGGCCGAAAATCAAGGGGTTGTTAATGAGTTAGAAAAATTATCTAACTTAGTTAAATTAAAGGAATTAGAGTAATTAAGAGTAATATGTAAAATTTGAGAAGTTTTGGTTACATAATACCAAGGCCGAAAATATATATGAGTTAATATGAATTTTTGAGAGTTTAGGTGATGAGAAAATAATTGTAGAATTAAGTTTACAATTTATAAAGAGTTTATAAGTGTTCTAAGGAATTTATAAGGTTTTTGGTATATTTAAGGATAATAAAGGATGGTATTTATATACTATAACATTAGATAATTAAATCTGGTGATTTAGAGATGTTTAAAATGATTTTTGATGTTCAAAAATCTGTAGGTAAATTAGTTACGAAAATTAGAAATTAATTGGAGTGAAATTGGTTAATAAATGAGTTACAATAAAAGAAAAGACCACAAGGGTAAAATGGTAATTTCCCTAGTCAAACGTGGTCAAACATCATCAAACTTGGTCAATGACAGTTTGTGAAATGTTTAGAGGAGCTAGAATAAAATTTTTAGCAAAAGATTAGATATTAAAAGGATAAAGGAATAAAAAGTTAAGTTAAATTAACTTTAGGGGTAATATTGTAAATAATGGAAATTTAGGGAGTTTGACCATAAAAGACTGGTCAAACTTGGGTATGTTTTGGTAATTGACCAAAAGTATAAAAGAAATTAATTAAGAAAGACTTTGGAAGAAATTAGAAATAAAAAATAACAAGTTTAGAACTTATTATGAGTAAAATAGAAATTAAGAGAAAACTATGGGTAAGGAATGTAAATAACACATTTTTATGTGTTTACAAGGTTAAGGAAATTAAATAAAGAATTTAGAAACAACTTGTAAAAGAAACAGAGTTAAGACGGGGTTAAACGAGACCCGTATATAACTTAAGGTATACGAGGGATATACCCGTAATTTAATAAGTATAGGAGAAATCAATACTTAATGTATTTTAAAGAAAATATAAGTTATATTGGAAAAAAAATAAATACGTATTGATACGGAGTATCATACGGACGTATACGTAAATTTTGGTATACATGGAATATACCCGTATACGTGAATAGTAAATACGTATACACGAATAGTAAATACATATACATGAATAGTAAAGACGTATACATGAACAGTAAAATACGAGACGTATATGTGAATAGTGAAATACGGTGAATAGTAAAATACGAGGTCGTATAAATGAATAGTAGAATACGAGACCGTATAAATGAATAGTGAAATACGGATGAATAGTGAAAACTACTAAAACCTAATACAAGGTCCGTATAAGTCTAAAGTTGCTAACTGTGCAACTAAGTAACTGCTAACGACGCTAAATGTTAATAAATTAGAATTGAGCTTGAAAACGCTCCTAAATGAACGAACCCGTTTAACGAAAAACTATTATACCCGGGTTAACCTAGAAAGAGGTTTAAGTTGAAAAGAGAATCGAACTAGTTCTAAGACACAGGATACTAATACTAGTTCTGGTTACAGATCTAGATAGTCAGAGGCGTTCGGCGGATTAGGCGAATGTGGTGTTAAGAGCTAGCCAATCTCCGGTGTACGGTATGGGATTCTTGTAGCTTGTTTGCTAACGGGGTCTACCTCAGTTTGTGTGCTTTGTGTTATTGTGATACGACTAACCCAGATTAAGCATGAAACCGATCTACTGTATTGTTACTTTGTGTCCATTGTACACTAGCATTACTTGATTCAGAGCTTGTTTGTTAACTTTGTTTAATAAACAATCGTATAAGGATATAAGTACCCCCTGTTGTTAGTTGGTTAATACCGAGAGAGGTTTAACTAACCAATCGTCAAAGAGACTTCAGCTAACTGGAACTTGGGGAGAGAGGAATCCGGGACTGACTCCGGTCATGCATGTTCAGGTTAGGAGGTCGGCATCTGTATCAGATCTGTCTTCTGCCTAGGGTCGACAAACTGACCCGACCAGCTCGAGTGAACAGTTCGAGGTGGGAGGCAAATTCAGGAGGCGCAGGAGGGTCAAGCCTACACCCCTCACAACTTAAGAATAATGTTTATTAACCCAATGGAGCTAATAACTCATTGGCTAGGGTTACCATGATCCGACAAAAATAAACAATTCAGTTAAAGAACAACCAGTTCTTTTAAGAGAACGGTTGACACTTATAAGGTATGGTCAAACACGAGAACTAAACAATTCTCAGGCCTCATGATTTAGGAATCTGACTTACTCATTAATGGGCGTCCATTACGACGTTCGATTTATTTGAGCTGTGAATGTTTCACATAAATGTGTTGTTTGTTATCGTACTTCTTATTATTACTTGTATGAATAAACAATTGCATGTATACAACAAAGTAGTCGTGTGTAACCCTGCTAGCTTGTGGGCTGCACGTTTTCTGTACCAGCCATGTGCTGAGCCCCTTGGGGCCTGTGATTTAAACTTTGCAGGTAGGTGCCAGACGAGGACTTAACCTGAGAGTGGGAGCGGGTAGAGTACTTCGGGTTGCTTTTACATTTGTTACACGAGTTGTGCATGTACACTCGTTCAGTATATTGATGAGATGTTATGATGTATTAGGATGTGAGATACTCGGTATAAGTTGTGGTTTATGAATTGTAATGTTTTAGATGCTCGAGTAATTATCCGGTTAGTCAGACTGTGACTTGTTAAGAGAATAGGCCTAGTTAGTCACGTGGGTGACTAACGGCGGTAACACCAATTTAGTAGAACTTTTCCGCTGCGTTGTTAATGTACGAGATGGACTTAGGGTGACGATCATTGTGTTTGGAGATGGGGTGTTACAGAGTCGCTACCATGCGACATGCCTTCCCAATTAAATTCTACTCCCCCTTCTTTATGTGGGTGGTCAGCCTTCTGGGAATTTTGTTTAGCAAGGATATGGGCTCCCTCATCACCGGGAATCTGAACAATACTTTCGCTCGGGTCTACACAAGTGACCCTTTCATTGCCAACTTCAACAATTGAAACCGGAAAGGATTGAACCTCAACTTTGACCGCCATTTTCAAATTAATCAGCTGGAGGGTCGACGTTTCTATGTGTATACGGATTTCTACATTCTCCACAAAATGGTTTTCTTCCTCTTCAATCTTGATGACATCACCCACTGTCTGTGCAATTTTACGCACATTTATTTTATTCCATGCATGAAGGGGGATACCTCGTAGGACAACCCACGTCCTACGTTTCTCAACTTGATTATTCCTTTCCCATTGACGAATTACCCATCCTTCTCTAGTAGAATGAGCCTAGGCAACAACTTCATTTGCTTCATGTGTTGAGTTGAAGAGCATGAGAAATGTTCCTTTAGAGAAAGCTAATATTCCTGACATATTAGACCACCTACTAAGAAGGAACTCCATTGCTTCCTTCGGATTCTTGTCCTCTTGGAGAGTGATAACCGCACGTTTGGATAGGCTCGCCTTCATCCCTTCATTAGCTTTGATCTTAATAGAAAGTGATATGGATGTAACGTTGCTATACTCCTTTTGAATCTGGGTAGAAAACTTCTTAGGCTAGGAAGAGCTAGTAATGGGAGCATCTCTTCTCTCTTTAGCTTTATGGCCCTGGAACTCCATTCTTGCCCAAAGACTACTTTCGTTGATAATCCAGCCTTTGATACCATTAATAACTCTTTTGACATCATCAACATGATAAACATCTACAAAGGCACAAGCGTTTCGATTCCCGAATCTCCATTTTCTACAAATGTAAAGTCTACTCCAACGAGCGAATCTTCAAACTATTCTGCCCAACTGGTAATTCGACACTCCTCAATGTATATTATCAATGAAAATTGTGGTGGTAGTGTTACCTTTAGATCTGTGTCTACCATGTGGGTACCGCCCAGAAACTGAATCTCGCTCAAACCTTGCACTATCGCCACACGGACCATGACCAAACTTCTCTTTACGATAAGTATCCTTCCCTCTACGTAACCGGTTCAAACTCACGTTTGTCCCCTACTTTGAGCGAAAGCGGCCTTTTCTTCTACGACTACTCCACATATGATCCTTCCCTCTCCCCATGGCTAAGAGCAGAAGAGGTGTGACAGCTTTATGTGACGACGAAGGAATGAATGGGTGACAGAGATGGGTTTATTTTTTTATATATAATCATTCTTCGCTACAATCATATATAGTTATCTTTGGCTGCATTTAAAATTGTATAGTTTATATAATATAAAAGTATAAGTTTTATAAGTTTATTGTGCAGTTAAGAAGTTAGTATGTACGTCTAGTAGAATTCCAGTGATATCAGAATTCAATTTATAACATTATACATATGTACCGTTTTTATTTACTAAATTTACATATTTTATAAAACAAATATACATACATATAGCTATAGCTACATTTGGATGTAGACAAGAAATTATTTTAAAAAAAACAAAAAATTACCTTTTCTATATATACTTATCCACTGGTGTTGAATATGTGATACTGATACGAGTTAGAATAATATTATAAGTCCCGGTAAGAATTCAACCTGATTAATTGTTAACTTCAAGGTCAAAATATTTTTTTTCCAAATTTCTAGAAGCTGTCCTGAATTGAATTTGTATATTACGTACTTAAGAGCATTCCTTGACAATAATAACCCAATTAACCATCCTCAACAAGATAATTAACAAGCAATTAGTTCTATATACAAATTAATGACCGGAGATCGATGTTGACAGATGCCAGACCTCCATTGTTAAACGTACGCATCAAACTTGTTGGTCTAGCCTTGCCGCTATACATGAAATTCACACTATACCCTATAATCTTTCGTAATTCACGATATATAATCTTTTAATCTTGTCACAATTCTTTCGTTTAAGAGTCCGTGGCACTAGCCTTTCGTTCTTTACTTTGAAAGGCTTTTTCCCTTTTGGAAATCTTTCATAATTCACAAAATACATCTAATCCGTAGAATGATCTTAAATAATGATTACTTTACCTCTAACATTGCAGGGCTTGTTTCAAGTTCACAATATGTCACTTTTTTATTCAATAGCATTTTACGAATTTTTACATAAAATATTACTAAATTTCACTAAATGTCACTAGATTTTTGACTAATTCATTAAATACTTATAAAACATGTTACGAACTTAAAATTATATAAAATAAAAAAATGTTAAAAATATTGCAAAAACATTTTTTTTTTGAATAAAAAAAATTAAATTTAAAATAAAACTATAAAATATAATAAATATTATAAAAAATAAATATTTCTTTTAAATTATTAGGCATCATCTTATAGAATACAAAGTTACTACAATTTATATAATAAATATGACAAAACAAAAATATTATGTCATAGAGTTATGTGCCAAAGAATAAATAAATAAATTAACTTGATAGAATATAAATTTTATCTTTCAACTCTATATTTTAATTTAAAAAGTATTCTAAGAAATATTTAATTTTAAAAAACTTATAAAAAACTTTTGTACTTTTTTTGTGATTTTGCATTTATTTAAATTTTTAATTTTTTCTAATTTTTTTAGTTATTTTTTTTATTTTAAGTATTTTATTAAAATTACAATTTTTTCAAAAAATTATGAATAGCATTTCATGAAATTGCCCAATATTGTTTTTGCAAAACTTCACAAAATCATCCTGAATAAAAAAAAGGGTATGTTGTGAACTTGAAATATGATCTGCAATGTCAGAGGGTAAAATAGTCATTATTTAAGGTCATCCCGGGATTAGGGGCATTTTGTGAATTTTAAAACTTTTTAAGGTCATCTTGTAACCATGTTTTAAAAAGAGGGTATATTGTGAATTACAAAAACTTTTAGGGGTATATTATGAATTTTTCCTTAATTTAACTTAGTCTCTATTCGTCTTTTTGACATATTTGATAGTATATTTGTGGCATGAATGGGTGGGTGTCGTGTGGGTCCCACATGGATCCTACGTTGTCCTCCAATAATATACTGTCATATATAAAATAGCTGCAAAACAGCCTGACCAAAACAATCACAAAACAGTCATGCCGAGCGGAGCCTTAGTGTCCCCCCAAGTCCATTTGATGTTTGTTTATTTGTTTAGTGTCCTTAGTGTCGTTATTTCCTCTTTTCGACTATGACTCTTAAGATGGTGGGAGGCACCTTTTATATTTTAGCAATCAAATGAAGTACTCCCTTTATTTACAGTTGCTCAAAACCTGTCCGACCCAGGAAAAAGTCCCATAGATCTGAATCTGACCTGCTATCTGGATGGGCTTGGACAAAAAAAAGCCCGAAATTAAAAATCGAACCAGGCTGTTTTCAAGCCTGCTGGCCGACCCCGCCCAACCTGATTTTCAATATTATTTAATATATTTTAAATATATAATATAATATATCAATCTATTATTTTTATATAAATATCTATTAAAATTATGTTTAATTTATAAAATATAGATATAATTTAAATTTTTAATATATATAACAATTTGTAATTAAATTTACATATTTTTAAAAAATTTAATTAAAAACATAAATAAATAACGGACAGGGCGTGCCAGGGACCGACAAAACTGGAAAAAACTTCCCTAGTTTGACCCGGTCCAAAAATATAAAAAACCGAGTTCAGTTTCCATGAGCAGGTCTGGAAAAAACTTCCGTCCTGAATCGACCGTCTTGTTCACTATTTAGACATGTCATTTGACTTCAATATTTAACATATAATATAAAATAATTTATATATTTTAAGTTTTACAAATGAATTCTTACATAATAAACTATAGTATATTACAAAATTTGGTTTTATAAAATTATTTTATCTCATATGCTTAATATTAAAGTAAAAAATATGTTATAAAACATAAAAGACGATAAATTCAAGAGGGATGGAGTAGTTTATTTCTAATAATCTTAGTTTGAATAATTATTTGTGAATGTAGAATTTTACGAACCAAATGAGTGGCGACCCAATTCGGGTGAGTTTCTAGATCTTAGGTAAAGAGATATTGACCTTGAAGTTTTAATCTCTGATATTTAGTTGAGCAAGTAGGGTGAATTATTCTCTATCCATATTAATCGCACTACTTATTCAACACAAATGGGATAGTATAATATCTATACAAAAGAGGCATGAAGATTTGATTCTCAAAAACAGAGTTGGTAGATCCGACTAATAGAATAATATGAAATGCAAACTAACTTGATGGAGTGGTTACTGGTTGGTTGCCCATATCTAAGCAGACTAAGCTATATATGTGTGTGTGTGTCAGACCTGATCCACGGCAAGTTGGGTTGATTCATTCATCTTGCTATCTCATTGCTCTATTTGTTTTGCTATTCCATTTCCACCAATTAATGGAGCATATTATATTTATATGTATGACTTCCGAATGCAGATAAAGATATGTGGTGGTTCCTATTGCAAAGATCTCGTTCTCTTTTGTTAAAAAAAAGGGTTATATTTAATATCTTGGAGCTAATTTGTTGCTCACATCACTACCTCTTCTTGAGCTACTTTCTATCGTTTGGTGAAATAGTTTCCCCAATCAACATGATTGATTATTGTACGTAGTTGTAGATTAGACTCTGAGCTCTTCAACTCATAAAGTAACTTTGTATATATTCCTCAAACAAATTAATGATATATTAATAATTAGTCTAGAATATGTTATCTTAATTGCCGTAAACCATTTTACCTTGGAAAACTCAAAGTAAGGAATCAAGAAAAAACCCAACTTTGATTACCACGAGTGACTGATTAAAACTTCAACGTCAAGATTATCTAAAAGGTACACAAACTGGATTTGAACTTGTTGCTTTGTGTTTCCATAATCAATTTCTTCCTACTTGCTGAAAGCATCTTTTCTTTTTCGTAAATCCAAATTCATATCTATCCAATACAACAGTTTAGTAAAACAAAAAACCAAAGGACAAAAGTAGAAAAGGTTGAATATAATAAGTCATGGCAATGGCATTATTATCAAACCCCATTCTCACTACATTCAAAAAATTAGGACCAAAGTGAAGTGCACGATTGGCTGAACCGACCTTTATGGACTGTACTAGCTCGATCTCCTATAAAGCTCTATTCTTTTGTCAAAGTTTCACTAGGTTTATATATTATCGGCTGGGATGCATGGTTTATACATCATCAGTCACATTATTATTTGGTTTACGCATTGTCAGTCACTTGATTAATCAGTTTAAAAACTCTAATATAAAAGGAACAATTTATATTGATTTTTACACAATCATCTAGTTTTAAAATCAGACACCAATCCATATTAGTTTGTATCAACTATCAACTTCTAAAATGCAAAAAGAAATGGGGCAGTGTTATCACTTTCTATTAAAAGAAAATATAATTTGTTATCACTTTCTTTTCAAAGAAAAAAGGGAAAGTTAACATTTTACTCCTACTTACAAGGTTTTTCGATCAAAATATGTGGGTAAAGCCAACCAGCAGACCAGCCGTTTTATTTGTTCTGCTTTTTCCTCGGGAAAGCACGAAATCGAATAACTAAAAGAGCAGAGCACTAGTAGTAGTGTTAGTTGGGAAGTACTGGGCTGCTGGCTGCTCTGGTGGTCATTATTTCAACCGGAGGCTGGCCTGAACTGGAGATTCGAGTACTGGAGATCTAGACATCTTTCTTCTGAGTAAATATTCATATTCTTCTCTTCAAATAATGAATCACACCACCAGTTAGGCAGTTACTGAGCCCCAATATAAAAAACACATACTGCAGGGAATAGCAGTCTGTCTAATTCGAAAAGAAATATTGTCTGTATGTTCATCAACTGTCCGTGCAAATTACTAATTCTTACTACTATTCTACTTCTTTGTACCTCGAATATTGTATATAATGACAGTAGCTAGTCGTCAGTCAATTAAGAGTCACCCTAGCTAGAAACTCCCTAAACTTTGATTCATTTGCATTATTTAGTCATACTCGCTCGTATAGGAATGATGAAGAATTCAAAGTCACAGGTAGCTACTTGTGCTTGTTTCTTGGGTTGGTTTTAGTCTTACCCAACTTCCACACCTCCTTCCCATCCAACTTTTACTAAGGATACCATCCTCCCTCCATTTTTACTCTATATGCAATGCAATGCAATGCAAGTGGGGAGCAATTGTTTGACATTTAAGCCAGCCCGCTGGTCCCGCTTTCTGTATATAAGCTTTGACTTTACACCACCAGTCCTTCAACTTGTGGTTATAATGGCAAACCAGTCAAATTAAAACAGATGAATGAATTGTCTAACGCTTTCGAATTTTCATTTCTAATATGACAGCGAGCAGCCCAAATGTTTCATTAGAACCAAACAACCTTCAAAAGAGGATAATATATGGGCCTTGATATATAGGCCCAAGGCCCAGTAATAGTAGTTTGCTTAACACAACATAAGTCAGTCTCCTTAATTAATTTGTCATAAGCCCCCGATTTGAAATGTACGTATATCAAGAAGTAGCAAACTTGTCTGATTTGTTCTTGTACTACTAGATCAATTTAGTTCTAATAGAAATTATGATGCACATTAGGAAGGATCTAGAAAATCTTTGTTCGGATTTGGAATATCGATCCAAGCCTGCACCTTAGATTAATGGTTTAAGGAAAATGTTGTCAAGTGTCAAACATGAAACTTGAGGCAAAAACACAAGCAGAAGAAGGATATAAGAATCATTTGGACGTAGTAGCACTCTACTCTCGACAGGAGGGAAGAACCACAATCCATTCCTGATGGTGCATGTCTGTCTTTAAAGCCGAACATCTCATAACGCATTGCATGTATATATTATTAAATGAGGCAGTTGGCCGGCCTGCCGGCCGGAAAAACATGACATTACAGTTAGACGCTGTCTCAGTATCACATCAAGAGGAGGCAAAAAAAAAAATTGAGAAACCGACCCAAATAAAATAGAAAACGAACGAACGGGTTAGGTGCAGAGTGGAGCGTTAGGTTTTGTATTTTCCATCATTATTAGGGTGGGCGATATTATATGTTTTCCATTTTATGGGCTGGGCCTTTTGAAAGTCCAATGACTTTCTTGGTTGGGTCTCTGTCAGCGGATTGTAGGGTGGCGCGGCCCATGAAGATAGAACACGTCAACGTCGCTGAAGTAGCCAAGTGGCGGCGCCAGGGAAATGAGAGATTTGGATAGATGATGAGTCATGAGCCGTCCTAGGACAACAAGAAAATATACACATGTGGAAAGGAAAGTAAGTGGATGGATAACCATTGATGTCAATTGTGATGGGGTCAGTCAACATTATTATTATTATTCCTTAAAGGTAAGCTATGTGGTTATCTCTAAGCGAATAATAATAATAATTGCTGTTGTTACTTTTTAGTATATGTCGATAATTATTTTATGAATAGATACTGATCAGTGTAAGTATAAACTCCTCCCCCTCCCTTAAATTGATTAAATAACAAGAGTGAACTCTAATAATCATATCAACATTTCTTATCTTAATGAACATATATTAATAAGGGAATGGCAAGAGTTATATGATGTTGACTGGCTATATGAAAAAATCGAGCACAGTAGTTTTAATTCTATTTGAAACTTGCCGAGCTGTTTGTTGGGCTGAGTTTGTTTTTTGTTTTATATAGTTGGTTGAGTTTTTGTCTGGATTTGTAAGACATTATTATTATTAGTTAATGATAGTATATACTAAAGACGTAAGGTAAGGGAAGAAAGTCAAGTTTGTTGGATATGTCGTTTGTTATTATTAAGAGATCATTGTCATGTTGTCAAGCAGCTAGCATCAATATAATTAGCAAATGATTAACATAACACATCAGTGAACATAAACAAGAAATACACATCCGGGCAATAATAAGCTAAAAGTATAGTACTATATCTTTTGTTTTTCTTTTCGAGATAAGAATTAGCTAGATTAATAGTATGTCTGGACATAATAAGCTAAGCTTCTTTCACAATATTACATGTTCAAATCAATTTGCAGTTAACACATACATATATGTAGGAATTAGGATAATGCATCAGTAGTAAGTGCAGACACTAATTTAAAAACATGCATGATGACGAGAGTAAAAGAAAGAAATTCAAAACACCAGCTAAGCAGAATGACCTTAAAGACCAGCTGCTTATGTTACCAAATCTCTGACTTTGGCCCTCTTTCAAATTCAATACTCACTCAGCTACTGCTAGTGCTAGTGCTAGTGCTACAGAAACCGCGTTAATTTGTTCATCAGATTTTCAACTACTAGTACTGTACTGTACTACTAATGAAGCTTTTATGAAATCAGATTTTATTAATTACTCGCTCTATCAAATAAAAGTCACGGATTCTGATTAGTTAAACGACAATAATATTCTGTGTCACGTTTAACTCTTTACGCCGCAAAGAGCTTGTTCATATATACGATTGTTCATAAATTAACTGTCAATTACAAAGGTTCATGAATGTAATCAAATCAAGAGGTTCCGTTCCGACCAACATCACTCCACCGTCTTTGTTACAACGGACTATTAATCATTCATTCTTAGTTTTGTTCCTTGATAGTAATTGGTTTTTTATTTAAATAAAACACTAGTTCATTGTAATTTTTTTTTGAAACAGTGACTGGTTACTAGTTTTTTTTCTGAAACAGTGACTGGTTACTAGTTTTTTTTTTTTTTGAAACAGTGACTGGTTACTAGTTTTTTTTTTTTTTTTTGAAACAGTGACTGGTTACTAGTTTTTTTATTTTTTTTTTTGAAACAGTGACTGGTTACTAGTACTCCCTCCGTCCCTTCTTGACCGTCCTGTTTACTATTTGGACATGTCGTTGACTTCAATATTTAACATATAAGATGATATAATTTTCTAAATCTAAGTTTTGTAGTAGATTCCTTAGGTGATAAACTATACATTACAAAAATTAATTTTATAAAAATTAATTTATCTAATATGTTTAATATTGAAGTGGAAAAACGTGCCAAAAAGCAACAAGACAGTCAAACTGGGACGGAGGTAGTATTAGATAAATGAAAATGTGTCCAACATAGCAAGACCGGAAAAGTAGACAGAGATAGAGAACAAACAAAACTGAATTTGTCATGTCAAGTCATGATGGGTAGCCCAACCCAACAAACTAGTACGCCATCCATATCAGGGGCAACTCTGTAAATTCCCTTGTCCCATCTATTTATTTAAACACCACGGCCAAACGAAGCACCAAACTGAAAAAGTTGAGCAAAAAGTAGAATCTATTTTTTGAATCCCAAGTTTTCGATCATTCTGTGGAAGGAAGGAAGGAAAGAAGACAGAGGATGACGCGAGAAGAAGAAAGCGTTGTTGTTATACTTGTGGATGATGATTTCCAGACGACAACAACTTCGCGTTTTCATACTACTGCTTCCTGTAGAATTTGCCACGAAGAAGAAGAAGAAGAAGATAGTATTGTGAGCTGCTGCTGCGAGAAGAAGAAACTCGAAGCACCATGCGCATGTTCTGGCACAGCCAAGGTTAGCAAATATCTGGTGTTGGATATCATCATCATCATCGTTATTACTTTATTAAAATCACCGTAATCGTTGACTCATGACTGACTCAGCCGATTTCTTTTAATTGAACAGTATGCTCACAGAGAGTGCATACAGAGATGGTGTGATATAAAGGGTGACACTACCTGCGAAATTTGTTTACAGGTAGTTCATTCGATACACAATATTAGCTCTGTTTCTTCTTCTTTTTTTGTTGTAGTTTGGAGTTCAAGTTTGGTGCAACGAGAATGAAATGAATTCTTCAAACAGAAGTTAATTTTTTTTTTTCTGGCCAAACCCTGTCTTTTTTTGTTGGGCGCTCAACCAACCGACTACGTAATCCTAATCCTGATCCATTTCTCTATTTTATAACTTAACTTAGGAAGGAGGATAAGTGTTGATTACACTCCACTCTTCCGGCCGGTCAAATTAATTCGATCATCAAATTGATTGATTGATTGTTTTCTTTTTCAGAAATTCGAACCGGATTACACAACATCTCCTCCAAAGATGAAGGAGAAAGCTGATACCATTAGGTGTGTATTATTCTATTCTTATTCTCTCTCAAATTTGAGACCCGAATCAGAGAATCCATTTTCCTTATTTTAAACAAACAAAGGAGTATAGTAGTCACACAAGTCCCTTGTTACATACAGGGAAGAAAACTCGTCAGATGAACAAGATATTATTGAGGATCAAACTACAATACTAATCGAAACCAATGAATGCATTTCAGCTGCTGAGAGAAGTGCTTCCTTCTGCAAAACAGTTGCTATCATGGTATGTTTGTTTTACATCCTTTACTCATTATGACCTGGTCTCTGAAAGATTCGGATCATCATAAATTTCTCTTTAAAAAGTTGTCTGTGACGAATTCCAAATGGGTTTGTTAGTTTCTTTATTCTGCCCAAACAGGGGTCGTGTCAAGATTTGAATTGATTGCATATTAATTCATACTCAGAATGGAAATGGAATTAGAAAAGACAGCCATGTAGAGTTTTGACAATTCTGCAGATTGAGTGATGTTGAAGTTGATGTGCTGCTTTATGAATTGTACAGTTGACAATTCTGCTGGTGGCAAGACAACTACTTGCTGTTCTAACAGAAGACTCGTTAGACGATAACTACCCCTTTTCACTCCTAACAGTAAGCTTAATTGTTTCAAACAACTCTTTCTTTACGTAATTATTAGTACTACATATATTAAAGTAGTAGTATTGGACATCTGACCGAATTAGGGTTTTCTGATACAGATATTTGGTCTAAGAGCCTGTGGAGTTGTATTCCCAATGTACATGATAATCCATTCATTGAGTGCCTTACAACACAACATCAGAAGGCAGCGTCGACTTCCACTACAAGTTGCTAGAAGAGGAAGAATAGGAGGAAATGTTGATCTTGATCTTGGTCATGTCAGAGTTGATATTCAATCCTCCTCGCGATAATTTGTTTTTGTTTGGGGGAGGGGGCTGCAAAAGATTTAACAACTTGTATATTTGTTCTTTCATCAAGCTAATTGATTATTAATTACTTGTAAATGCTGTACCTTACATAACATACATGAATGTAAATTGTAAACGGTACTGTACTTGAGAAGAACAAACAAAGTGAATTACTAATACTACTCATGACTCATGAGATGACTGCTAGAAATATTATAATTATAAGTGTCTTGATTTTCCATTGTGGTTGCCAATGCTTTTCCTTGCTAACGAATTTGTAAGCAAAACATGATTTCAGGGTTCAATTAGACTAACGATGGGTTGCAATAACCCTTCATTATTTTCCAGCCTGAAGTAGCAACTAACTAATACTCCTCCTAACCACAAGTTGCGTTCTTGGCGCTCTAAAATAAATTAAGTTGACTTTAAATTCCACGCTGACGTTGGAGTAAGTGTACTTGATGACTGAATAAACACCCAAATTCAACAACATTATTTGGTTTGGTGCGGATTTATTTTTACATGGTTCACCAGGGGGAACAGTCAGCAAAATTTTACCACAATTAACCTTTTTGTTTTACTCCCTCCGTCCCGAGAGCAGTGTCTCATTAGAGATTTACACGAAAATTAAGAAAAGTGAATTGGATAAGTCTTTTTCCCGCATTACCCACCGTCTGATTTGTCTGATTTTAGTGGGGTTTTACCCATAGATAAATGAGAGGATAACTATGTAATTTTACATAGAAAGTGGACAGCATTATGGGACAAAATAAAAACACAAATCGGACTGTGCTCTGGGGACGGAGGGAGTAGTAAGGAAATGAAGAATCCAATTTAAGGAGCAACGGCGCGACCCATGCGCACACAACAGGTCAACATCTTTTTGTTTTAGTAAGGAAATGAAGAATCCAATTAAAGGAGCAACGGCGCGACCCATGCGCACGCAACAGGTCAACATTGTTGAAATGACATATCTCATGAATCATTATATGGTGGAAGGGAAACTGGATAACCGTAATGTCAAGCATTATTCCTCAGACAAAATGGTGGGCGCGAGACATCGATGATTATCCATCCCTAACCGAATAATAATAATATACTACTACTACTACGCCTCCCCCTATTAAAATGAGTGAATAAGACTGAATTCTGAGTTGTTTGTTTATCAATGTCGGTAAGATAATGCTCTATTCGTCCACACGAGATGGACATTGAATGCTCAATTCTTCGTTACCAAGAAATTTAAACTCGATTACACAGCATCTCCTCCATTTTTCTAGTATCTCTTTTTTAACTCCAAGGAATAAACTCACGGAGTAATAGTTATACAACACAATTTCTGATTTACATTTCTCATGTACCCCTCCGTTGCCGCGTCAGTTTGTAAAGTAGTAGTCCTATCCTATTCAACGGCAGGTACAAAAGTAAAAAAGGAGGCAATTATTACTTGTAGATGCTGGTAGGTACGTAGTCCTTTTATGTAAATGCTGCAACTTTGAATGAAGAAAAAAAAAAACTCACCCATCACATATGGTGCTGTCACTCCTTAGTTACAGTGAAAACAGGAAAGTCCCAACAACTGTGGTAAATATGGTCCATTGCTTTCATGTGAAGAAACATAACCAGAACATACCCAGAGGCAAAGTTGGTCATCAGATCTAACTGCTACAGCTGCTGCTAGTTCAAACTTCTTCAGGCAGTTGGAGACAAAAAAAATATACTACATTATGTTATAACGTGACGTGAGATCAGATCAGATGAGAAAACTGGCAATACAAGAAACCCTGATGTTGAAAATAGGGGCGCTTGTACGCCAATTCCCAATGTCATACATCAAAATTGTGGTGTGCAGTGCAGTGCATGCTAAAAGCCAAAGCTCCAATCCCACTACTATACAAAATCTGGACTACTTTCAATACTGTAATTTTGGGTGATCCAAAGTCACCACTCACCACCAAGTAAAAAAAATAAGATACTTACTCCAATAAACGGGTTAGCAATGGTAATGTACAGCGCAAGCTAGAACAGCCATCAATCAAGTCCAACAACGGTTCTAGCTCTCTCTTGGAGCCTGGTCAGAGATCTGATACAAGGTTTACTCTGGTCCAAGTTCCTAATCAAATCCCGCAAACAGTTTGCTATCTGTCCTTGCAAGGAACACTGTTGTTTTCTCTTACTACCAAACTCCACCTCTAATTCTCTAGACTTCAAAGCAGCATTCTTAAGTACGGTATCAGGTATTCCTGAAAAGGGACAAATCATGTTATAAACTAGCAAATCAATATCCCAAAGCATTACAGAACTAGATACAAACTGATATTTCAGACAAATGCCCAAAATATACATTTATATCAATACAGAAACAAGTACCTGCTAGCCGAGCAACGTTGACACCATAACTTTTAGGGCATGCACCCTGTGTCAACCTATAAAGAAATGTGACTTCCTCTATACCTTCAACACTTTTTCCAACTTGGCATGCCATATGGCAAAGGGAAACCTGAAACACAAGATGGAATATAGAGCCAGTTACCAGACCATGAGGTCAGCCACTAGTGAAATAAAGGGAAAAAACAAACAGCTGGTTTTAGCAAACTCAAAATTGTTATTATACCATGGGATCTGCTTCGTAATTGACAGCTAGCCTGTGATAGTGAGTGGAAAACATTCCTCGACATCTTACATTACGAACAAAATGTTCAAGAACTGATTCCCTGGTTTGGCAATTAAGAAACAAAAAAAAAAGGTAAAAAAAATATGACATCACTAGAAGATCACTTCGTCAGGAATTGAGCATTTAGATCTTTGAAATTAATTGGGTTTGCTGATTTTAGCACAACTCACGCAATGGCTTGCCCATCTGAAGTTGAAGTACCACGTCCAAGCTCATCCAATGCCACCACAGAATTACGTGTTGCAGATGTCTGCATCAAATAGCTTATCATCAAAAAGAGTCGTCGTTTTTTAAATATGGAACGCATAGTTGAAGAATAGCAATCTACCAGCATGGAAGCAGTTTCTGATAGCTCTGTCAAGAATGTGCTCTGGCCTGTCATGATTTGATCCTTTGCACCCATTCTCACAAAGATCTTATCAACAAGAGACATCTCAAACCTCTCAGCAGGGGCATCCGCTCCAATCTACAAAACAAAAAAGAAAGCCAGCGGTGGTTAGTCAATACAGTCCCCAGCTACAATTTGTCTTTTCATCAACTATGATGTGTCTACATTTGACGACATGATAAGAAATTCAAACCTGCGCCAGAACCAGAGCCAAACAAACTTGACGAAGAAGTGTTGACTTTCCACCCATGTTGGGGCCAGTTAGGAGAATAAAGCTAGCATTACCAGATCCACCAATTCTGACATCGTTTGGGACAAAGGTTGCACCTTTTCCCAAAGAATCACTCCTAAGAGTGGGATGTCCCAAGCTTTGAGCGATCAGACATGGAACTTCATTGGGATCAGAAGACTTGGAAATTATTGGGCGGCATGACGGTCCTTCATAGTAGTCACTAGCTATTGCTAAACTGATTAAGACATCCAGTTCTGTAACAAGGGTGGAGAGATATGACTTTTACCAGAGCTATAAAAGAATGGAGAGATATGATGGACATAGATAAGCCCTTTTACCTGCAACCGTAGATACCAATTGTTTCCACTTAAAATGATGCTCACAAAAACTTTGGATCAGCGTTTGCAAGATTGATTTCAACTTGGATTCTTTATCAGACTCAACCACTGCCAGCTCTCCTAATAATTCCTTAATTTGTGGCGACCAGTATCTGTTGAAGCCCTGGAATTCAATCATCACAATTAGTACTTTAGCGTTAGAGTAAAAAGAACAGAATCAACGGCTACCAGTAACTACATGTTTGCATTTATAATTGACTTCTGACCTTTTTGGATGCACGTAACTCATACTCTCGGGGAACACTTCCACACATAGATTCTGGCACCTCTAAAAGGTATGTGTCTTTTCCAACGGTAACATACTTGATCTGTATAGCATGTACATGGGGACATTGATGTAAATTTGAAAAACAAAAGCAAATATATACATCAATTGAGAAGCCACTTTGAGTAGGGGTCTTACAGATGAATCTCCAAATAATTTCCACTGTTCCTTGAGATGCTTTTTCAAACTACGTTCAATCTCAGCAATCCTCTGACTTGCGGAATCATATTCAGGATCGGCCCCTTCAGAAGGTATTATACGTCCTGAATCATTGGCTTCTGACCAATCAAATGCATCCTTAAAATGCTTTAAGAGAGACGTTATATCAGGAAGACCTTTGCCTGCATGTAGCAAGGACCGGTTTCTAGTGACTTTCATGCTAAATTTAGAAAAAGGACGCAGTTCAGAGTTGCAAAAGAAAAATGAACAAAGCATCCATACCAGGAACCAGCAAACGTTGCAACAGTGCAGAGTTAACACTGCTCAAAATGGAACGCAAAGATGAACATGCAAGCCACATCTGTTCACAACCACGCAAAGCAGATATGAATTCCTGAAGCCGTTTCTTTGCAGCATCTTCATACAAAGTAATCTTACTAGCATCCCTTCCATTAGCCTCACTGCAACAAGATCAGGTTAGGTAAACATTACCAAGCTTTCAACATACTCAAAAAACCACATATCTGAGCATGTAGAAATTACTTGCCTGCTAGCAAACATTCGGGTCAGTAATCGATCCATGTCAGGAAGCTTGGAAATTTCTTTCCGAAAATCAATAGCAAGGGGCAAATTATTTCCCTGAAAAAGCAGAGGATTGGCGTTTATAATTCAAAGCAGTGTCCTGAAAGCATCCCATGATCTCAGAGCAATACAGCTCAATCAGGATAAAGGGAACCCACAACATCCTAAAAGAGTTAATAAACTAGAAATAAAGAATAAATAAAACTATGCAGCATTTGTACAATGTGACAGTTAGAAGCACGTACAAAACGAGGAAGGAATTCTCAACACGAAACTTACCTTAACACCAGCTACAGCATCCTGACGTTCCTTGATTGATTCTACATCATACAACGGCCTTGCAAGCCATGATCTCAGTAACCTCTTTCCAGATGCAGTGACACAATGATTAAGTTGGGCAAACAAAGTCCTTCATGAAAGATAAATCCCATCAAATTCACAAAAGAAAAAGAGATTAAATAACAATATGCACCTAACAGAACTTACCCTGAAGAGCCTCCATTTCTTGTGTTCTCAAATATCTCAAGATTTTCTAGAGCGGCAGCATCAAGAACCATGTAAGGTTTGTGTAAAGAATCTTTTAAATTGGAACAAGGAATAAGCTCATATTTTGCATATCTCAGCAATGCCTTGTCAAGAAAGGTCAGCTTGAGGTAGAATAGAGCCCCTCCTAAAGCAGATAGTGCAAAACTCCCACCTTCACCTGAACTAGCCAATTGATGCAAAACATGTGGTAGACAACGCTTGCCACTCCCAACTTGGGAGTCTAAACTTTCCATGTCCTGTTCTTCAGAAAAGTGATAATTTATTTGGCTATAGAAGCTTGTTATTTCCTGAACAGTTTTATCAGCATCCCAGAATTCCAAACCTGGAACCAACTCATTGACAAGAGGGTTTCCCTTACATCTGGAAAGTATTGTTTCCGTTTCGAAATTCAATATCTTAGCGGGCTTAATAATCTCAACAGGTCTGAGTTCAGCCAGCAAACAACGCAATAAGCTGCAATCTTTATCATCCTCAATCTGGTAAGATATATACAGACAGGCCTCATAAGGGATAAAGAACCAGACGTTGATAAATAAAAAAATAGCTAAGTCAAAAGATGTACCTGCCCAATTATGACTCTGCTAGTTGCAACATCAACAACACAAACTCCATAAACCCGTTCTTTCAGATTGGAAGAGTTTATCAAAGTACTCTCAGTAATAGCCATGATGTAAGCAGCATCTGGGTTGGCAGACAACATCTCTCCCTCAGTTATTGTCCCTTTCGTAACTATAGCACATATTTCACGCTTTACAACCTGAAATAGAAGAATCAAACATAAAAAAATCTCCATACCAACATGCTCATTTAATATAACAACAAAGCTTTGTCTAATAGGTAACACATCATTTCCAAAAATAATATATGTAAAGCATCCAAGGTAAATTTTATACCAAATTTCCAAATAAGTCATGGCCCCTTTTTTCCAGATAAAAACTATGAAGTTAGGAGCAGAAGAAAAATACCTTGTCTTTTGAACCTTGTTCTTTACGACGCATCTCAAGCTGCTCAGGGGTTTCAGTCTGCTCCACTACAAGAACTCGATAGCCCTGATTCATCAAACAACTAAAGTGAATCATCTTCCAAGTATATCTCAGACTATTCTTTCAGATCTTCATACGACACAAATATGTATTCAACCTTTCTAGCCAGCTTCTCTGAATTGACAGAAAAATTCTTTTCGGGAAATCCACAATGAGGCTGCTCCCCCTGGAGAAGGAGACAAAAGATAGATTTAGAATCATTAAAAGTTAAAACAAAGATTACTTGCTTGAAAAGTCCCGTAACTTTTATAAACTATATACCTTCATGTATTGAAGATCAAGTTCTTTCACTCCAACGTGTGCATCCATTTCATAAAGCTCATAAAACTTGCCCACCTGTGTTCCGTTATAAACAAATCAGGGTTGGTTGTTGGCTTCCTAGAAATAAAGATGATATCAAGATGCACCATACAAGATATTGTCTTCAACAAAAACCTTGAAAAATAGAACTTTATCCATATGCTTTGCCTTAAACTCCCACCACTGTCTCTGCAAAATGATCAATACTGTATGGTCAGCAAGCAGACACTCCCATAAGGTAGCGCAGGATATAGCTTCAAAGATTAGTAAATCACCTGACCACCAGATAGTCCATTCAAGAAAGGAGGGGGGAGATAGACAGTTCTAGGATTATAATTAGCATCCCCTGGTAGTCTCCTGTTAGAATCTCTTCGATTCCTAGATACAAAGTAAATATTAAGTCAGCAAGCCACCATGAAATCAAAGTCTTTAGGACTTCTAAAAACAACAAAAATATATTCTCCAAATATAGATGTTTAGGACAAAGAGGAGAGCTTGGCAATATAACGAGATTAAATGCATACTTACTTGCCAAGAAAGGAAAACTTTTCTGCCTCACGACTGCCAAATCTTTCCAGTACATCACTTGGAATGTGGTCATTGACTGTGGTAGTTGTCTTTTCCTCTGCAAATAAGAACGTTACTGTTGAAAATGAAAGATAAAATGACCCAGGAGGAATCAAAGAAAATCACAGAAAAATCCTTCAGCATTTCCAATCAAAACAACTTTTTCCTTCTACCATGCTCTTCATTTCATAACAGATCATAAACAAACATA